>OX387967.1:600000-1074000 GCA_947578425.1 Eugnorisma glareosa
CACTTAGGACAGCTTTGCTACCGAGTACAAAACAAAATAAGTAAGGAAACATACCAATCAGATAACATAATTAAATTGATATGACTGGTGATTCATTTGGAGTTACTTTTTTCAAAACTAAAAGAGAAAATATCGGGTTATCCCTTAAGGTTATTTTATTCAAATGTTGTCCATAACTGCAGTTAACACGGTTCATTCTACAGTTCTAATTTTAGAGGACGCGTCCAAGCAATACGAGTGGTATTTGGCAATAACGCGACTAATGTTGCTACCAGTTGCTCAATCGTACGCGGCTTATCTTTAAAGACTTTGGAGTTTACATAGCCCCAAAGGGAAATATCTAGGGGTGTGGTGCCACAGGATCTAGGCGGCCAATTCACCGGTACGAATCGCAAAATTAACATTTCAAACTTTTCGATGGTATATCGAATCGTGCGTTCGGTAGGCCGATTATGGAATAGAATAGAATATCATTTATTTCTGAGTATATGGTAGGTACATAAAGGTCTTACAATTTATATTAGTTCACATAACTACCGTTGCCGGTGTAGAAATATTGTGATTTTAATGTGACTCTAATACACCAATGTTAATTTATATAGCGAAATAATAAAATAAAATAAAAAATTATACATTTACAGTACTTTACGTAATTTAGACTATTAATGGAATTATAAATGAATTATTAAAACTTATGATCAATGAATTCGCTAACAGAGTAGAAACACATGTCCAGAAGCTAAGGAAATATTGCACGTTTAAATTTATATAGGAAGCTGTCTGATATGTGATGGCAGCTTATTGAAAATCTTTATCGCCATGCAGTAGGCATTTCGACTATACAAACGAAGTCTTTGGGCCGGTACTAGTAGTTGTTTTGGGTTTCTTTCTTCGATTCTTTTGGAAACGTGTTCAGTGATGGGGAATAGATAAGAATATATTTTTACAAATAAGCAAATTTCATATATGTGCAGTCATGGTAATGGAAGTATCTTTAATTCTTTAAATAACGGTTTACAATGGTCTAAATAATCAGCTCCACATATGGCTCTAATACATTTTTATTGAACTATGAAAGCCCGGCTTTTGATATGCATTTCCGTAAGATTATTGAATATGTTAAATATTTTTTCTTATGGTCATTTTTGCTTATAGCGTCATGTTGATATTTATAATATAGTATTCTTTTCTTTATGCAAGATAATTTTAAACCTTTGCTTATCCATTAATTTTTTACAGGTTTATTACCTTTTTTATTCTTATTTCGGGAAAACACAACTTGAAAAACAAAATATAAAGATCATGATAAATGTTAAACGACCTATTGCAGCATGTTTCTCCGTAAACTTCATTCACAACTTCAAAACTCAGAGCCGATAAGCATTGTAAAAACTTATTGATTTTATTTTCATTCAAATCTCTTACAGTCTCATACCACAATTTTATAGGTTTTGCTTTGTTGACAGTACTAGGAAGATAAAAAGTGAATGATTGACCTGTGTCATGGTCCGAGAGAGCTAAGTTATGTATATTACTACTCAGACCTTTGATTGAAATGTTACTAGCTATTTGGTCTATACTGGTTTTTTTTCTGGGGGGTAATGCTCTTTAAGTGTTCGCAAATTAAAGTTTTTGAGAATAGACATTAAATCTTTTTTCAATACAAAATGTATTGAAAAAAGATTTCACATTTTTCTTAAAATCACTTTCACCGATCATAATTATACAATAATCTTCTTCGCCAAAGTTATAAATCTTGTTTTTTATTATTGACATTTGTTCTTTTAGACAACTGTTAGGATTTGAAAATCGGCAGTACTTGAAATGTTTTCCATAAGTATTCTCTATTACCTCCAAAGTGCCATTGTAATTGCAGTTACTAACAATGCAGAGCTTTCTTGTTTTCTTGGCTTCTATTAAATCTAATTTACTTCCCAGTTTCGTCGTGGGACACTCATCAGTGGTTGCTACACTATCAATACTATGCGCCGTTTTAGTTATAAACATGGACTCCCCTTTATTTTGTACATTTTTCGGCGGCATGGTGACCATAAGTTTGTTTCACGAAAAACCTGAGGGTCTTTTGTGAAACGCTGATTTTCGTAATATACAGCTGAATAATAATTAAAGAAGAAAAGCTGTGCCGGAATGGAAACACTTACTTCCATGATGAAATGTCAAACTATACACAACAAAATACCTACCATGATAGGTTAATACGGTTCAGGCTCACTCTCTCAAGTACTCCTGAAGCTCCTCTAAATGAATCACCCATTACATACTTTTCCCAACTACATCGGGGTCAGTTCTCAGTCTATCCGGTTGCAGTTCAATACCAGTACTTTACATGTGACTTCGACTACCTCTCCGACTTCCGACTTTCCGGTCAGACTTTCGTGGTCCCAACAACCCGTGAGAACTGCCGAAGATCAAATGAGAGCCGTTACCAACGACTTCCATGGCAAGGCGGAGTCATTGTACTTATGTAGTAATTGGTCACTTGTTAAAACCTAATCAAAAGTTATTTATTCAAATCAAGTTAATCGTACGTAAAAAATGACATGAGACAATCTCCCAAACGGCCACTA
Source organism: Eugnorisma glareosa (assembly GCA_947578425.1). Taxonomy (NCBI): domain Eukaryota; kingdom Metazoa; phylum Arthropoda; class Insecta; order Lepidoptera; family Noctuidae; genus Eugnorisma; species Eugnorisma glareosa. The sequence continues at coordinate 602,589 of OX387967.1, forward strand.
TTATATCGCTTCCTTCGCCCGTACCTATATGCAAAGACCGACCACGGCAAGCGTCGGTCCGTGTGGCTGTAATTATATAATCACGAGGCATCAGCTCATCATACGTACCAACTTTTAGATATGTCCCAAATAAAACCACATATCAATTACAAAACCAAAATATTTTATTTCACATAGGCCTAGATGGGCACAGTTTATAAAACGTCGACAAAAAGGTGCACGGTTCGGGTTGGTCGTTTCCTATGGAGAAGAACCGGCAAGAAACTCCATGGTTTTCATGTTCATTTGGTAGGTATTGCAAAATTATCATATTACAGCATTAGTATTTAGTATAGGGGGACAGCGTGGGCCCAACAATAAGTAACTGTTAATGTACAACAAGATAAAAAGTTGACAAAAGTTAGCCTACAATGTTCACACATTCACAAAAAATCTACAAAAAGGTAAGAAAATATTGTAAAATACTAACTAAAATACTAAACAAGTGACACAAATATTGTTATCAGTGCTGTAACTACTCTACAGGAAATAGAACCACCAGAGCAGTAGGTACATACACGACAGTAATATCAAATATTTGTGGAAAAGCTATAGGAGCCGGATATTACGCACTTCAGCAACACACAGTGGACGCGGGGGGAATGTTAAGTGTGGCGTCTTTGTATGAGGCCCATACAAATGGGTGACATCTGCAATTCTGAATAGACAAAGTAGTGTATGAACTGAGCAGAACGCAATACAGCCTAGGTTCTATTAGCAAAAAACCCAACCTGTGCAAAATGTACTAACCGAGAGCCTAGAAAAAGACAGTGACGTTTTGACAGCGATAACGATGTTGGAAAAGTCAAAAATGTGTGGGATTAACATAAGCTACCGAAAAGCTCATGTCAATCGAAATAGGAAACGCGTTGAAAGCGTCTGTCAGTTAAGTAGACCGTTAGGCTACGCACTAGAGAGTACGTCTACCTGTCACGCAGAAAATGAGGCTGCGAATAGAAACGTTATGAATGTCAAAATTAAATAAGACAATCCTCTCAGCACTGTACGTGTACACTGCTATCTTTCCCGACTGCGCATGCCATAGCAAGCCCAATTAGACAAATAAAAAACACAAATATTTCAATTAAATTCCTTTGCCACGCGCGTAAACAATCTGTTATTTTTACCATGACGTACACACGGCTACACATCAAGCTATACATTTCCACTATAAGCTGACCTCGCATTGTACGGAAATCCTATACAAGTATACAATGCGAGATCAGCATAAACTGGAAATGCATATCTCGATGTGTATCCGTGTGTACGAATGGGGAATTCCTTTTGGTTTATTTTTAAAAGGTTCTCTGTACTTTCTACGCTACTACTTTCAATTCGTATAGTAGGTACCGCATGGGTTTACAACTTTACATATATAATTATTTCATGAAAACAAACGATTTTTGAAAAAAAAAAGATAACTTGATTCATGCAAAATGCCCTCTTCCATCATAGTTAGTATTTCCAACGTACTTTTAGAAAATAACACGACACAGGAAAGTGCCACGTTTCCTGGCTCGCCACAATAAAAGGTGACCAACCAAGACTCGTCACACACCACTGTAAGGAAACAACAAAAATCAAAAATTACAACTTAACAAAAATTGTTCATTATAATTTGATTTGATTTGATGACGTGAATTGTGCATCCGCTGTATACACGGTATGACGCATCGATGCACCTTTTGGGCAACACATAGTACACAGGGACACAAGGAGTTCCTACTGACAATATTTAAACAGAAGTAGTAGCCTCGTTGGTTTCGTGGTCGCAAGCGCGACTGCTGACAATGAGGGTTCATTCCCGGGTCAGGCAAAGTGTTGATTGGGTTTTTCCATCAGGAATTTCTCAGAAGCAGGCACAGAGTCTGGATTTGTGCCCTGTTGATGGCAATAGGCTCGCCCTCTATTAGATGGGACTTAAACATGACAGGTGAAATGTGGGTACTATTAGGTACAGCTCTGCCTAACCCGTCGGAGATTACAGGCGTGGTGTTATGATGATATGTTAAATAGTAAGATTTTGCTTCTAGAAAAATAATTAGATAAAAAACTCTTGAAACTGTTAACAAAATCGGATTCCAAAAGAAAAGTAATAAGTAATTTTTATTATAATAATTTCACGCGAACGAAGGTCGTGGGCAACATTTCTAGAGGCTAGTCATTTCATATTTTTGTAAACGAAAACATCGAAATGCAAGAGCCCCTTAGCAACCCAGCAGTCGGAGGTTGTGCAAGCATAGTTTGATGATAATTATGTTTAGAGGAATGGCCCCTTTTTTCGGATGGGAAATCATCAAATGACCCCTCCTACTCTGGGCGGAGCGGAAGGCAGTGTCAAACTTGTACTGACTAAAACCCATCCATGTTCCTTCCTTTGCCCTTTGTGTTCCAGGGCCGCGGTATCTCTTTCGAACAGTCCCGCAGCCCTGGCAGGCATCGGCCCTTTCGGACCCCTTCCTGTTTTCTGAAATCTCTTTGAGTTGCGCGTGGAACACGAACGCGCCGTCGACACGGCCTGTCGTCATAAGACGGACGGACGCCGAGCTAGCCCGTTACTCACCATCCACAGGCCCTGGCCAGGCTACGGTGGCCGGGAGCCACCACGTGGCCCCCGACGCCCAGGGCGTCTCCCGCGGCGGCTGGGCCGTGAGGCTCTCTCGCTCTCCCGTCCTGAGAGGAAAGGGCCTTAGATGGAATTGCCCTTTCCGAGTCAGCCACATTAAATTCCAAATTGATTCATTTATTCACTAGGTTTTGCTCAGATTTGCTCGCGTGGAAGTCGAAAACTATCCCACGGGCAACACGCACCGGGACAAGACATAACATCAGTTTGAATAAAACAATTCACAGTTTGTAAACAAAGTAACAAAAGTTGGACGGCCACACACGACCGTCCACAGCCCTGGCTGCCCCAGAAAGCCCCTCAATTCTTGGAAAACTACATTCAAACACCCAATTGTTTTGACCTATAAACACACAAAAATATTCCACAAATATTTACAATAATTATGAAAAATATTAACAGATATATATATTTTTCTGTATCAAATGAAGTAATCTGGGTCGAGGGTCAGACGGTGATTGTGTCACTTGTGTGAGATCAGTCTTATTTACTTGTTATGATTGTTGTAGGGCTGGTCCTGAATCGCGTGAAGTTTGTCGATAAAACCTTTTAAATTAATTATTGTTGTTGATTATTTCCGACGCTCTATTTTATTCAAATTGTTGTTAGGTTAATAGTTAATAGATTAAGGTTCATGATGTTTTATGTGACATATTAAGTTTAATTAGTTACATCATGTAAACTTTTAATTCAGCTTGGCAAAAGCGAAGAAAATATAATAATAAGTGTAATTAAGTTTGAGTGGCAGATAAAGCAAATCTGAAGTATAAAACCTACTTTTTTTTTTGGATGAACGATTAAAAATTTAATTAAACATACTCAATTTAGTTAAAGTTCATTTATGTCATTTAATTACAGATATTTAATTAATCATATTTGAAAAAAAAAAATGTAATTCTTACGCATTTTAACGAAATGATGCCCAATCACTTACAATTCCGCTATCGCAATTTCCCATACCAACATTTCCCACCCCTACTTCAGTTGAATCAACTTCTGTACACGGAAGGGTTCAGTTACACAGTACATACCTAAGTCTTGCAGTTGATCGCGAAGACGCGGCGCGTACGCACGTCACTATAAAAGAAAACAAGAACGCACTACGGGCAGTTAATTTCACCTCGAATATTAAACTAGTGACAATGTTGCAAGTGTTACTGTTCTCCCTCGTAACCGCCACCTTTGCGTTCACAACGCACCGGTACGATGCCTACGATAGTTTTGGTAACTATCGTCCCAATGTGCCTCTTCTGGATAACATCTTCGGGTTGCAAAACAGCAATGGACGTCGCCCAGTGCAATCTTACGAGTATATCAAGCGATACGATGGTGTGGTGATCAGTGCCGTGTTTGAAGAACCAGTGGTTAAGGGTGATGGTGATCATAAAAGAGTAGATATGCCGTATAGTTATGAGAATCCCTATCAATGGAGTAGGCAGGTCCCATGGAATACCGTCGTTGTGACTGAGCCTGCTAAGTTGTATAATAGGTTCGAAAATTCTAATAACGACAGAGAGTTTGTTTACAAACCAAATAGTGATAATAGAAAGCCTGTTGTGCAAAAAGATGAACAAGAAGAAAACAATCAAAGGAAACCTACAAATGAATTGAAAACTCAAGGCAACGTTTCTGTGCCAAGCAAACAATCAGATGACGTCAATCGTACATTGGTCATTAGCGAACAGCAAATGACTGATTATAATGACCATCAGGGCTCAAGCGAAGACAATGCTAACATCACTACTAGAAGCATTAACTCCAACAGTAATAACACTAATTCTTTGAAAGCTAGCAAACCAAATGTTGATAAGCTCGTTTCGTCGTCGTTTGTTGGTAATCGTCCGACGAAAACAAATGACGATACTGCTATTAAAAATAACAGGATGCGACCTACAAATGCTAATGATAGTAAAAAATATAGTACTGAGACCACTCAAGACAACGAAGTGACCCCCCGACCTCATGAACAAAGAACGAAAGCCTATGAAGACGATCGATGGGTCTGGGGCGATGGACAACAAGTAGTGGAGACAACCACAATATTTGGCGTTGATGACAGAGCCGCCTTCTCTGCAAATGAGTGTCCTCAAGGAAAGCAGAAGCTTGGCCAAATTTGCGTAATGAAGGATTGATGGATCAAGAAGCACAGATAGTAGCACAGATAGAAAGTATAGAAACACAGGATGTTGTCCGTACTCGTTCTGTTCAACCCAGTAGGTATTGAGCGTGAAGATTTTGTGTCCGAGTGTAGAACGATTTCGCAGTATTATGAAAGTGATCGGAATAACAATTGTGTGAGGTCATTGAGCCGAGAGACTGCTAAAGGCAGTGCATATTACGTTTGGTCAAGTCTTTTTTGTACATAAACATAATAGGAAGGAAATAAATAGAACTCGTGTAGGAATGAATAAAATACTCGGTTCGCTATTGTTAAGCTGTGATTAATATAGTTCCTAAAACATGTACAAAGTTTAACATTACAAATGTTATAACTGCAATTGTGTTCTTGGCTATTGAAGGACCTTGAACATGATTATATACCTTCTTATGTACCTACAGTAATTATCCGAGAAGCTATGTATAGTTATGTAACTGTTTCACAGAGAAATATGAATTTACTTGAAAATAACTATATAATAAGTACCTGAAAAATGAGTAGATACAGAAAATATTAAAAACATAAATTTCAAGTTTTTGGTTCTGATCGTAATCAGTTTATTATTATGGTCGCCGTGACCCTATTTATGTACCGTATTTTAAAAACATCAAAATATTTGGGTGTTTTGTATAATTCATGGAGTTGTTTTATGTGAACCAACTGTGCCTGTCGCATTGTTGCTGCTCCACGACATCCTGACTGGTTGTGGTATTAGAGAAATATCTTCACACAGGAAAGAAGCCGTTTTTCATGGCGTTTTTCCTAAAATTAAATATTGCATCCAAATTCTGTAAATTACCTTTGCTTGTATAACTTTGTGAACTAAGACAGAGTAAATAAAGTATGTTTTTTTTACTCTCCTCTCTCTCTCTTTTCGTTAGTAGTTTAAGATAGGAGAATTTTTCAAGCTTTAATATTTTTAATTTTAAGGTTTTAGCAGTAAAATTTAATAAGAAAATACGGTATTTTACTTCCTAACCATTGAACAGTTTCTTGTTAAAATATGAATGGAGAAAAACTGAATGTCTTGAAGCTGATCACAAAATTGTGCATACAAACGAATTAATAATAAGTCAAACCCAGTTCATAACAAAGTTTGTAACAAAAAACCCAGAGGCTTAACTATGGAAAACTTTACGGTACTTTATATTTCACTCACAAGAATGAAAAGTACAGAACACGTAACTTCCTTCACTATTTGACATAGCGCCACTATTCGATATATTCGTAATTATGTACGCAACATGCTTCGTCATCGTCATGTTTTTTTACACTCATGATCATGTATCTTTACATCTGAACACAAGCAAACTGAAAAAAAAAAATACAATTACTGAACTGTTCCAACGATGTTTGATTTCCGCATTTGACATAATTCACGCGCGCTTGGAATCATTGAAAAATTTAATGAATTGGGTAAATTAACGTTTATTTAAATTTAATTTGTTGGTGTTGTGGGAACGTGAAATTAAACAAAAGTTAACCATTCAGACGAGCCGGGGGGCTTTCTGATATTGAGCTTTGTTGTAGCTATCTTATTATACAGGGTGAAACATTACGAGTACACGTATCATTTACGGTCATCATATGACGCTATATAAATGGATTAAAATATTAATTAGAACCATTAGTGTTATAAAGAGATCGTAAACTCTATAAGATTACAGCAACATTAATTTCTAAAATTATAGGACTGCTGCCAAATGTATCAAAACTGAACGAATAAGTATTGTACAGTTGAGATTTTGAGAACGAGCTTGAGTTCGATTCCCAGGGATAGATGTTATTAGGTTTGTCCATCAGGAATATCTTAGAAACAGCCGGAATCTGGGTCGATGCCCAACAAAAGAAACAAACGGCTCGCTTCTATTACATGGCACTTCAACATAACTGCCGAAATTGAAGTTCTACGGGTACACTTTTGCCTAACCCCTCCGGGAATAGAGGCGTGATGTTATTTTATTCCAAAGTCAGTCTGTGAACCCAACCACTTACTTTCTTGCTAATATCAATTCAGAGAACGCAAAAAGTTGGCTAGTTATAATTGCTTGGAATTCCGCTCGCACCACGCTGAAAACGTGACAAGTTATGTAAAAACACAGAAAGAGCGAGCCCAGTATATGTTGGCACGTCTCGAAGTCTTGAACTTAATGACAACGTATTTATATTAGAATTTGACATTATCTTGCCGTTTTTAAGGTTCCGTAGCCGAATGGCAAAAAACGGAACCCCTAGAGATTCGCCAAGTCTGTCTGTCCGTGTATGTCACAGCCACTTTATTCCGAAACTATTAGGACTACACAGTTGAAACTTAGTAGGTAGGTGTATTCTGTGAACCGCTTTACGATTTGTATACTTACATAATAATAATCAGCCTATAAGTTCCCATTGCTGCGACACACGGCCTCCTCTCTATGAGAGGGAATGGGCTATAATTACGTGGTGTATGTAAATAGGTCTTTAAAAATGACTTTTTCATCAAACTGCAGCAATTATGTTTTTCATTAACATACTATGAAAAACAAATTTAGTTTTGCTGTTGAATGTAAAACAATACAACATAATGAATGAGCCTTCAAAACATTTTTATTATATTGTTTGGTGCTACGGAACCCTGTGTGCGATCACAAGCAATCTAGCTTAAAAGTGTCAAGCAAAAATGGTCATTAGGTAACTGGCAACTGAATGGGAATTACATTAAAAGAGTTTGTCCAAGCTAGCCTACTAATTTGTAATGACAGCAAAAAGTTTTAATAAGGCAGCACAAAAAGAACAATAGTGTGAGGTGCCGTTATCACTACTCACACTACTCACTATAATGTAACGTAAGCGTTTTGTAGATATTTAGATTTAAAAGAAGTAACTTTGAACATACACGTAAACACAATGATTACTTTGCCCTTACTTATTTCTGCTATCGGAGTTTTGAGCTGTATTGACTTATGTCGCCACCTCTTGACTCCATTACTCCTTGAGACATCTGACGCAAGCTCAAAACGTGCAAGTTGTGATTCATACCAAAACAACATTCTGCAATAATAAGATTATTGGTATTATATAATAACTAAATTTGTTAGATGACGCAGTATGTTTAGAGGTATCGAAATGATTGTTATTGAGCACGTGTTGTGTTGATTGCAGCGTATTTTTAAAGATACTTAAACTGAATCAATATTCGTAACCGTGTTTCCATAAATATATACTTTATTGACAAACATAATTATCATGACTGGTCTCACATCGTTTCTATACCTACTACTAATTATTGTTATTATTTTAAGGTGAGTTCAAACTCAAACTCAATTTCATTCATGTGTACATTTAGTTGTTACATAATAAGTAAGTTCCAACATGAAACCCGGTTAGGGCGCGGCAACATAATAGATTGGACAAAACAAGCATCCAGTGAGTAGGTATACTGGATCGCAAGTTTGATATATAAATACAATCATTATCGATATTATTAGGCTATTATTAGGTATTACGTTTAAGATTATTTTATTAGGTTTATGTAGTTATTTTTATTAACGTCATGAGGTTATAAGATTATTTTATTTACGTGTATTCAATATTCCGAAAGGCATAACGTTATTTTTGTCTCCCATTTTGTCTCGCAGGTTCGATTCCCAGATAAATCAAGTAGGTATACGCGTACAACCGGAAAATTTCTTAAAAATTTAACGTAACACCACGCCTGTAATCTCCGACGGGTTAGTCAGAGGTGTACCTAATAGTACACCCACATTTCACCAGTTATGTTTAAGTCCCATCTAATAGAGGGCGAGCCTATTGCCATCAACAGGGCACAAATCCAGACTCTGTGCCTGCTTCTGAGAAATTCCTGATGGAAAAACCCAATCAACACTTTGCCCGACCCGGGAATGAACCCTCATTGTCAGCAGTCGCGCTTGCGACCACGAAACCAACGAGGCTACTACTTCTGTTTAAATATTTTCAGTAGGATCTCCTTGTGTCCCTGTGTACTATGTGTTGCTCAAAAGGTGCACCGATGCGTCATACCGTGTATACAGCGGATGCACAATTCACGTCATCAAATCAAATCAAATTATGATGAACAATTTTTGTTAAGTTTCCTTACAGTCCTGTGTGACGAGTCTTGGTTGGTCACCTTAAATTGTGGCGAGCGAGGAAACGTGGCACTTTCCTATCAACCGGGCGCAAATCCAGACACCGTCGTGGCTGCTTTTGTGAAGTTTTTTCGCCCGACCCGGGAATCGAACTTGGGACAGTCGCTTTTGTTAAAAAAAAATCAAAATATTGTTGGCAAATGACTGCAACTTTGGTACAATAGCTAATTTATTCCATTTTTCTATTATGAGATCATTGGCCGGGTCGTTCGCCCACGAAGAACGGCTTGGTGGTTGAAGTGGTTAAGGCAGTGGCGTGCGGTGCTTCCCGAAGGCAGGCAGGCCAAGCAAAAAAAAAAAAACTCGCAACATCACATCGCTCTACTTAGGATGACCCTCAAAGTAGTCACATCTATTGATATATTCACTAACCCTCCCAGGCCCCCGCATCTGTCTTCTAGTCTTCTTCATCGTCTTTTTAGTAAGCAACAACAACGCCAATGAGAAACAACGCCATCTAGCTTAAATATAAGGAATTTCAATGGTATTCTGTCAATACAAGAACGAAGGATATCGCTTCGTTACAAAAAAACCTAAAAAATAAAACAGAGGGCGCTGTAAACAAAAAAAAATAGTTTAGTTTTCGTTCCGTACCCAATTTTGAGCGTCTGACCGGAATATTTGAAAAACAAACATTGAAAATAAGCCTGTAAAAACCAAAGTTATAAATACAAGAACTCACCACATTAATCAAGGTTCAAATCACGATTTTCTGACAATGCAAACAGAAGAAAGATTCATTTGAAATACCGAGTACGAGATGAATTTTGAGTTAATTCTCGTAATTCGGGTATCTACACATTTTCCTTTAGACACAACTTGAATCTTAACATCAAACAATCGTGAATACTTATTGTTTTTAACTTCTGACAAACACATTATCAGCGCAAACTTCACAACAGAACACCATTTTTAAGTAAATAAACAAATACAACAAATAATATTTACACTACTGTACGTTTCAAAACGAATTACAACCGTCAGATATTATAATAATCAAAACATTCAAGATCACGAAATAAATTTTGCTTGTCACATGAAACAAATATGGCTTCTAAGAAAAATACAATTGTTATTTTGTCAATGAAAAAAACACTACCAAATATAATTGCATCACCGCATACCGTTTTAGCCGGATAATACTTTGTGGGGCAGCCAATCAGTGGCCAGCTAGCCAGCTACACTCGCAGGAGTTTACGCCCCTATTTACTATGTGTGCCGTTCGTATTTCCGTGTATATACACGAAAATACTTATCAGTGTGCTTAAATTTATCAATGGAAATTAGGCCGGCTGGGGCCTTGCCTAGACTCGTAATATTATTACCAGTTACGTCACACGGCCGCGACAAGTTGCTTTAAGTATTATAACAGGCGTTTTATTTTTTTATTTTTGATTAATATAGTTATAATAAATGCATTTGTTGCGTTGTTGGTAGGAATGGTAGGGTAGGCTAGGCCTAATTGCCTCTATGGACGGCACGCCCCTGTCTCCCTCAGTCATGACGCGTTCATGGCAGTGGCCCACTGATGTGTACCTACCTATGTTTACTGTTCTCTTTATTATATTCCACGTGACATTTCATTATTTTAATCATTTGTATCAATAATGTAATAATGTATTCTTAATGTATGTAATTTGTATGTAATTAACTATTGTATGCTCAATGGGCGGGACATACCTAGCTGATCACAATCTAATTATTTAAGACCTGCATTATGTACCTTACCTATGATCCATAATAAAGATAATGATTGATTGATTGATAACTTTTAAAGAAAAACATAAAAAAAACCTTTAACATAAAAAAAAAAATTCTTATTGTATGTTTTTATTGTTTGTTTCACATGTAATATGTATGCATATGGACTGGTTCTGAAATAAATTAATAAATTTTAATTTAATAAACAGGCGAAAAATTTAAAGAAAACTCTCTAGTACAAAAAAGCCCGTAAAACAATCAAGTAAAATAATTAAGTAAAGCGTAAAATGATAACAGTACAACATTGAATGTCCATATTTTTTCGTCGGTTAAAATGGATTTTCCCTTGCCAATTTCCAGGTCACAGTTATGAGCTGAAGCCTGCCTAAGCAAGGTTTATACCATAGAAACATATAATTAGCCACTTATCCTTTATCCCTTTGGTTTTTCAGCAGACAAGAATCCTCTACAACCATAGCATTTGACGCAACTAATTTGTACTTGGATACCATCCGCACAGTGGGTTTTTATGTTTCTTAGTTTTCAGGGATAATGTAGCACACTTCCGCTCTATTATTAATTAAGAACTCAGGTTAAGGCATGTTTATTTCCCCACGAACGCCAGTCGCGTGCTGGCCGACCACCTTCGGTAACAGGACAATGAAACGTAAACACACGCGTTACGAGATCAACACGTGCGTACAACACTAGTCATTGATCTTCAGCGTAATTCATGAACATAACTTCGTTTGTTGGAACATGTTCTGGATCAAGGTTATGTGGAGGTGTGTGAGGGGTCATTTTAGGTTAAGCCGCTTTTTGTCCTGTTTGAAGCAAGACAAAAGGATGTATATTCTTCGATTTTTTCTTAAATAAGGGACGTAGCGAGTCAACCTCAACACAAGTATTTCTAATTACTTACTGACGTTGTCTCAACTCATGTATAGCATGTAACTTTTGTGACACAATAAACATTTTATTATTTTTATTATTTATTCTTATTATTAATTCGATGTGGTCATGCCGGGATAATCGTTGATCAACCATAATACCTAGGTATTTGGTAGAGTCTACTCTACCAAATTCTACTCTAGTAATTTATGTGCAAGAACAGTTTAAGTTTTCAGGATTATTGCATTTATGGATCTTAATTTTGAATTCTGGAGGGGGTTGGGAGGAATTGTACTTTGTGAAGCAGATGAAGTTGGATTTGGTAGTATTTAAGGGTTAAAAGGTTAAGGTCAAGCCGCCTGGCTTGACCTTAACCTTAACGCTATCCTAGCCAGTCCACGCTCGGCAGTTATCCGGACATTGTCCCAGGTATCACCACTAAACACTATAGCAGTGTCATAGATCTGCGTATGACAAATCTGTCCATCCATAATTTAAATGCTACCTAAGGTTTTAATATATACAATGTGTAACAGAGTGAACGCAAAACCTCTTAAGGGGTCATTTTACTCATCATTATGAACAACTTTCACTACGGGACCAACAATGAAATCGCCAAAAAAAATTCACACAAGACTGCGCTCTACTCAAAAAGCTTTTTGGGAATGGCACCCAAGTTATATAATAAGTTACCCATTTGTATAAAAGATCTTGACAGCATACACCATTTCAAAAAAGCTCTTCTTAATTTACTAGGCGAAAAAGCTTACTACACACTACACAGTCAACGAGTACCTAGAAGACAAATTGTAATATAATGACATTTTATTCAATTTTTTTTTTCATTAAATGTTTTATTTAATTTTTTCTTTTATTTGTAAATAATTTAATTGTTTTATTTAATCTAATTTTAATGTAATGTTTTGTTTTCTGGTTCAATTTATTGTTATTTTAATTAATGAATTGAACATTTTTTTTTTGAAATTGAGTCTCGATATAAATTTTTGACTGTGTTAAATAAAAGACTGTGTTAAGAAATTGGTTTAAAATATTAACAGTAGTTAATATTTTAAACCAATTTCTCATTATATTATTATAATTAGCATATTTGTACGCCGTTGACGGCAAGACATAGCGCTCATTTTTATTAATTTTGACATCTGTACTGTTGTTTACCTATGTTCCACAAATTAAATTATTTGAATTTGAATCTTCAGAGCTAATGGTATTGCCTATCTTAATTTTTTGTTTACGTTCGCTTAAATAGTCTTTGAGCAAGGCGTGGGGAATACCTCTTATTCCAATTGATTCCAGCCTATCCAGCAGTGTGGTTACAGAAACTGTATCGAAAGCCTTTTGAAGATCTAGGAAGATAGCAAGGCACTTGCGTCCGCTGTCCACTTGATTGGTTACAGCGGAGGCAAGGTACTGCGTCTTCCGTAGATATTTTTTGTCTGAAACCGTACTGCGAGGGCGATAGAAGGTTGTTTTTGTTAAGGTAAAGATAAGAGACGTGAATTTATTAATCTTTCCATTATTTTAGATATTGATGACAGTACAGGTATAGGCGTATAGTTCGACGGATTAGCTTTGTCTCCACTCTTGTGCACCGGTGTTATAAAAGCTAGTTTTAATGCGTTCGGGTTTGTAGTGTGTTCAAAGCACTGGTTCGCTAAGTGGGTTATAATTGGGAGGACAAGAACATGAGCGGTCTTTAGGAACTTGACAGTTATGCCATCCCAGCCCGGGGCACTATTTGGTTTCAGAGACATTAAAACGTGGTGAATTTCATCCTGGTCAGTGCTTAAAAGTACAAATGATGAGAGGGGTAGAACGTTAGGTGAGTCATAACTATAGTTTTGGCCATATCCTGTTGTGCTGCTGGCAATTATCTCGGTCGCAAGAATTTTACTTATATTGGAGAAATATTTATTTACAGTATCAGCTGACTCTTTTGGAGTAGCCATAAGCTCTAATAGATCCGTATTGAGCATTTTGCTTGGCTTTCGAGGAGTTATGCTGTTTATAGTGTCCCCAATATTTTTTGGGATTTTTATGCGCTTTACATAATTGATCCCGGTCGTGTTTCCGCTTTTGCTTTTTAATAATACAGTTGCAATAGCTTCTGTATCTTTTGAAGGTGATCTTTAATATTTCGTAATGAGGCTCAGACTTTAACTTAAGTTGCATGTCATTTGCGGTTACGTATGCAGAGCAGTGATCCGACAGTCATTCATGGTTTTATTAATCTACATTTTTGCGGTATTACTGTCGTGATAGTATTACTTTTATGGCAAGTTTGTATTATATGTATTAATCTGTCACAAATTGTAATTGGGTCGGTATTAAAATATTTAACAAATTATGTAAATTACTTTAAACTAGGTTTTTAAAGCTAAATCAAAGTTTATCATGGTTTTAGTTTTAGCGATTTTGCGCATATGTTTTTTGTTTGACAATTTTAATACAATCATGGAATGATCTGTTATAGTTGTGTTTAATATATCTACGGTCGCAGCAGTATTTGTGGGGTCAAGTTTTACCACGAAGTGGTCTAAACAGATTTTGCCTCTAGTGGGTAGTGAATGTCCTTTTTTTTTCGGATGGGAAATCATCAAATAACCTCTCCCGCTCTGGGCTGAGCAGGAGGGAGTGTCAGACTTTTTTTACTGACTAAAACCCATCCATGTTCCTTCCTTTGCCCTTTGTGTTCCAGGGCCGCGGTATCTCTTTCGAACAGTCCCGCAACCCTGGCAGGGTAGTGAATGCCCTGGAAGTAGGCCGTGCATCGCCAGCATGTTGAGATAGGTTAACCTGTTTGAACGATCATATGAACGTTCGGCTTCGTTATAAATCAAATTTATATTTATATCTCCTGTGACTATTACGTTTTTCCTCGAAGCAATAGTGGTTAGGTGTCGTGTTGCACTGGGTAGTGGAGGTCAGATAAGCAGTCACTCCATGTTCAATACTGGTTTTAACCTGCATCTGGTTAGACTGCAAGCCAGCCTCAGCATAGTTGTGTATAGTAGATGATGACGACAACATTTTTGTATTGTATAACATTGAAATTGTCTCTCTTTATCTAATATTTTTTTACAGCACGTGAAACTTTCACGAAGCCATTTCCTCGTATTTTTTTTTTTTCACCGTATGCTACTGGTTTTCGCCAGGTACGCTTAGAGGTTTCATGTAAAGGGGGTGGGCCTATTACCTCACGATTTATTATGACATCTCAATTTGTGTTCAAACTATGTACCTGCAGTATTACCTCTTCATATTATAATATTAGTATAAAGCAATTAGAAACAGGTAAAGTTTGTAAATAATCATCACAAAAGGTATTATCCCGGAGTACACAGGGTATATTTAAAACATTCCCGTGACATAATTAGCAATCTTACTACCACTATTGAAACTACGTCATAGTCAAAAGCTTTTCTCGGATCTACTTGATACGTTGGCACTGATCCGATGCCTGCTATAACTCATCTACATACCGATGTTGCTAAGTGTGGACACTTCCCGCCCAGAGGAGAGGTGTGTCACTCTAGTTACAGCAGGAATAACTCGCGACATCTTCCTGCATTCCCAGAGTTGAGATACGTAAACATTCCTCGCGAGTGACTTTACGGTAATTACAATTAGGGATAATTATAACATCAGTGACGTCGGAACACATGCATGTTATGTCAGCATCACATGTGATAGGTAAACAGGACCAGTATATAAATCAAACTGAATATATTGCAGTCATCAGTTCCAACAGGAGTGTGACAGCGCTCGCTTCCTCCTCCCATCAGTTACTGTGACTAGAAATTCAGTTCACTGATATACAGTCCTTTAACCATGGAGGCGACTACTCTGCTGATCCTGATACTCCTCACCATTGTAGGAGCCAGAAACATTCCTGCCAACATGGACGAACCTACGGGAGAACTGCAGCAAATCCTTGGAGACAGTACAGCCAGTTATACGAAAACTGTTCCTGAAGGCGAAGTCTATTATAAAGATCCAGTAGAAGACGCAGTTAGTGCAGGAGATTTGGAACTAAAATCGATCAAAGACATCAATAAAGAAGAAACATCAGAAGATCACGATCACAACGTTGCTACTATGGACACGGAAGAAGCTAATAATTTCGAAAGCAGACCAAAAGAAGACGAGAATCAAGAAGCAACGGCAGCAATGAATCCAGTAGAAGTTACAAATGAAGACAAGGAAGCACAAGGAGGGTTTGAAGACAGAGAAGGATTAAAAATTAACAATTGTCCTGGCGGTACAAGAATAGGTAATATTTGCTGGAAAGAAGACAAAGACTAAAATGTGGATCACCGATCTGTACAAGTTACTAGAACAATACCAGAAGCTGGATATTGTAAAATGACTCTTTTGTCTACGTCGTTCTAGTGAAAGTAAAATAAACTGCAATTCTGCTGATACATTCTATTTTTCCTCTTATGTTTGTTATTGCACTTACTTTTCATATATTTCTCCTCTTCATACAATAGACTTTTCTGGAAGCCATTCTGACGAGGGCACAATACAGTGACACGAAGAGGTCATCGCAGGTCGATGTGATCTTAGATTATGGTTCTTATAGGCTGGGGCGGTGAGGCTTAAATGTTACGGAACTTGATGAGAATAACTGGCCAAGAGCACAACAAGGTTCCGTAGGTGGGATGAATAATGAAGTAAATCCCAAGAACAAACTATCATTGAAAAACATGTTCTCCCATACATTTTAACTGAAAATACTAAGGAGTATAAAAGGCAAACTTGCCTCAGCGTCCAATAGCGTGAAAATATACAAGAATACAATTGTTAGTATGGCGACTTCTCTCGAGCTCAGACCCCTAACTGGAAATAAGTATGATTAGCATAATTAGCCTATAATCCACCACGAGAGGGAATGGGCTATAATCCACCACGCGGGCCCAGTGCGGGTTGGTAGATGTCACATGGCTTCGAATTTTTGGTTCTAGGACAAGCCGGTTTCCTCAAGATGTTTTCCTTCACCGTTTTGAGCGATGGTGATGAAATAAATTACACAAAGTAATGCACCTGACTGAGTTCGAATCCACGACTTACTGCTCGTAAGTCGGGGCCGCAGCCACTGGACCACAGCTGCTGCTCTCATTACATATGATTAAATTCTGTTATTTCGTCGATTATTTTCGGCAGTTTTTCTACAAATGAAAAATCCCAGGATCAGTAAAATTCCCTTTCACTTGTCCTAATTTGTATTTGCGAATTATACACTCTCTTGCTCGTATTGTTATATCACTCTAATGTGATTATTCACACAGAACTGTGAAATTGGAAACGACAAAGATTTAAAAGCACTCGTTAATGAATAAAATACATTTAGATTATACCCATACTCTATAAACATATATCTAACATAATTATATCCTGTAGCGGCGTTTTTCCTTTAATTAATTTAAAATTTCATCAAGTATTTATCGGCTTGGTATTTCCTGCAGCATTGTTGGTCTCCGAGATGTCAGACAGACGTGTTCCTAATATGTAGTACACCCACATATCGGCAGTTATGTTTAAGTCCCATGTAATAGGGGGCAAGCCTATAGCCATCAACCAAGCACAAATCCAGACTTCGTGGCGTTGAGAATTTCCTAACAAAAAACCCAATAACACTTAGCATCCGACGTAGGAATGTCCTGCGAACACGCTAGTGTTATAAGCAGTTGACTGCCTCGTTGCTCTGGCAACCAGGCAGTCAATCCTGCCTAAAAAGACCAATATTATGCCGTCGCCGTACAAGTGCTAAGCACTCTTGTGTTGCTCGAGAGCAAGGAAGCTGAGTTACTTGTCTTTATTTGATTGGTCTAGCATTCTTAGCAACCGAAAAATACTTACCTACGTTAATATGTAGTTTGGCCAAAGGTTAAAGTAACAACTAGCAGAAACTGCTTTTACTTGAATAAAGTAAAAGAAGGGAGTAAGCTGAGACGGACACATAATGGTCCAGCATGCACGAGGTTGTGGATTCAAATTCGGCCAAGTACCATTGTGACATTTTCAATTCAAAGGGTTACCCTTGTTTCATAAAAAAAAATTGACATATTATCACTTCCCAAACAATTTTCTGTATAATTTCATTTGCCAAATTATTACTTAGCAAATAAACGCTTCAAAAATAAATGTTGTAACGCAAACCTAATATTTGGCAAGTGGACGTTTAACACATTCGAGTCCACCCCCGTTTCATAGTGCGCATGTGCCATCCCACCATACATATTGCAAGTGGACCCTCCAGGTGGGTCCGTGGCATTACGTTTGCGCAAAAGAGAACCCACCTGGAGGGCTCTCGGCATTAGGTTTGGGATTAAGATTTAAAAGCCTAAAATAAGTGGTAAAATAGAGTTTTCAGGGGGTGTTATCGCTATATTAGCTATCTGTGAGGGTATTTTCATGCCCTAGTAGGGTAGGGGAAGTGCAATAACAAAGAAATAAAAAAATAAATGAAAAAGTAAAATCGCCCGCTCTGATACCGTGACAGGGGTGTTCAACCTTTTGTGAGATTTTCATGCAATTTTTTTTAAATTTAATTTTCGTAATCGCAATTATTGTTTCTTTTAGATTTTAATAAATAACATTTTAAAACTTTTGAATGATTACAAACGTTGCATTTGCATTTGTAGGTAATTTCTTTGACAGTTAGTTTTGTTTGAACCACCCAGTAACTATTAATTACATATTCTATTCCGTCACTTATAAATCTTGTAATACTGGGTTAAATTAAATTAGCTAGCGATACTTTGCAGTTGTGATGGATATCGATATCTTAACACAATAAACCAAACAAAAAACGGATTTGATGACATTTTGCTAAGTTAATGACCACAAGTAGTGCAGTTATTTTAAATACAACATCGATTTAAATCATAGATGTGCCCTAGCCGTACTTCGCGCAACCGTGTTCACACTGAGATGAGCTCGCTCGTTTAAGCTTCACGGTTTATAAACACGATATACAAATATAAATGTTGCAAAAAAAAACTATTTATAAACAAAACACAAAAAAAGTTAAAATTACTTTCAGAAGTCGTTGCTTTTGCTTGTTTCATCGACATTTTGCATGTTTGAGGTTTAAAGAAACCTAACACGAAGAGGATGGCGGGTTCGTAGTATAGGCAATTTAATTGAAAAATGCTAAGCATTATTTATTCCAAATGTCAAGTCTGTAGCGATAATAGTTTCTGAAATATGTAGCTGTGCGTGCCTGTGAGAGATAAACGGGCAGGCAGACTAAATCTCACAGTAATAAGTATTAGTTTTTGTCTATTTTGATGCCGAACACTAAAAAGCCTCGATTTTGAACTCATTTTCGTGTCCTAAAATGGAAAAATAATTATTTTTAGAATATATTTCAAATCGTGCCTATGGTTTTTCATCCCTGAAATAGGACCCACCACGTGGGTTCTCGGCATCTAGGAAGAGGTCGAAAATTTATTGAAAATAAAAATGCTTGTAATTTGAAACCACGGCGTATTCTTATTAATCTTGTTAAAATATACAACTGTTTTTATTTTTACGTTATTTGATGCTGTATTCGCTAAGAAAAACATACATTAAAAATGAGCCCACCTGGTGGGTTCTCGGCATCTCAAGTGCGACTTGAGTGAATAAAAAATAAAGGTTGGTAGCACTGGTGTCGCGCTGTGATTGGTCCGTTGTGAATTTCCGGGCAATGGTGGGGCGACACTGGTCATTTATATAGTGAATACAAGGCAAACTTTGGCAGTTGGAAAAAAATCAGAACAAGTAATATCTCTGGTTCTAAAATAGTGTGGTGCATAGAAAACAAAGTTTTAATTGTGAATGTGTGTATTAATGTGAAGGTTAAGTGACACTAATGTTCCGCGGTGATTAAAAAGACTTAGTAGAATAAAATATTGGCATTTACTCAGTGTTTGTTGTGGTGATTCAATTACAAGTTGGTATAACATATTTTACGTAAAATAAAATAAGCCAAATATTTAGTATCGCCATTTTTTAATTTACCATATTCAAACAATTGCTAAGTCAATGACAAAAGATTTGCATCTTAATGTCAGTTGCACAGAAGATACAAATTAAATTATAAAAACGTTTGTGTGATGTCAGTTAATCATGCAAAACGCTAACAAGTATACAAGCGTACACCATGCATGCAGCAAGCACGCAGCATGCAAGCAAGCATGCAGCAGGCATGCAACATGCAGCAGGCATGGTTTCTGTCACGGCTCCGGTGCTGCGGGGCTCCGGCGGTCCCACGCGAGCTTATTGTTGCATATGGTTTTAACGTTCACCACCGCAGCTTCGGCTTGCTGCCTCAGCCTCAGCCGCGGCGGTGAGCGTTGAAAACTACCTGCTCCTTAGCTCGCGGGCCACCTCGCCTCTCCGCGCCTACGCGGGCGTAAATTACACTCTAGGGGTAGGGCAGGAAAGACTACGTGATAGCGAATCTTTTCTGTCACTAACTTTTGTCGCACAACATATTGACTTATTTTTGTCTTTATATTTTTTGTCATTTAAAAACAAATCATTTGACGAAATGTTTACTGTCTAAAATTTGTTTGATGTAATAAATCATTTGATTAGAGAAAATAAAATGAAATTATTCTTGGTAATATAGTCCGATTAAAAATGTGACCAAATGAACATGTGCGTACTAAAATCATTCCAAATATTGCATTGGTTTATAAAAAGGTTGCTAAAATTTTTTGGGTACCTAATGAAATTATGTCAAAATAATTTTGGGAAAACGGCAGGATCCGAATTTGTTTATGTCCGATGTACGTGTATTTTTAACCATTAATAAAGGAGGAGGTTATGTATTCAGTGCGAATCTTTTTTGTTCATGCATGCACACCGGAATTAAGTTGCAAAAAAAAAGAATCAAATAAACAAAAGTAACCAACTTATCTCAGCTTATTCTTTCATGATTAGCGGCGTTTTATTGGCACTTAACAAGTACTGATCGTTACTGGTGCACAATCACAAGACATTGGTAATTTGTAGCACACCGTCGCCAATCTCAATCATCATCGAAACAATGCTGCAGGAAATGCCAGAACCTAAGTAAGTAAAGTACTTGATAAAAATACTAATGATGCAATTTATTAAGAGTACATCCAATTTTAAAACCCCCATAGGTTTTATTTTGTTGAATGTCGGTCTGTCTGATTGGTGAAAAAGATCCGCAAACGCGACTGCTGAGCATTACGTCCTGGCCACAGCTACTGGCGGCGCGGTGCGCGGTGCGGCGGGCGGCGCGGCGGGCGGCGCGACTTGCGGTGGTAAGCCACAGCTCGACTAGCTGCGACCGCGGCGGCGTCAGCGGTGGACGTATTTAGAGAACGGCTAACTATTAAAATGGCCTTATCAAAAGTGGCACGGTATTTAAATTGTTGTTTTATTTCGTCCTACAATGTTTTATAACATGTTTTGATATCTATGTTACTGGGGGCCTAAAATGACCACTTTATCAGAATCATAATAGGAATCACGTTAAAAATTTAAAACTCTTAAAATGGACTTTGTGCTCATAACCATAAAGACCATTTTAAGAATTTAAAACTTTTAACGTGATACATATTATGATTCTGCTAAAGCTTCCATTTTAGGCCCCCTGATCTACTCAATATTTCACTAATAAATTGTTCAGTATCCATTATTTATATAAGCTCAACGCCCGATAAAAACAAATTTATTTGTTTCGATCGTGCGATGTTGAATACGTCCACCGCTGCCGCCGCGCGCGCCGCTCTGAGCTGTGGCCTCCTCGATACTCGCTAGTACATTTGTTTCAATCGCACACCGCGCAGCCCGTCGCCGCCGCGTGCCGCGCGGCGCTCACCGCGCCGCAGGTCGCGCCGCAATTCGCGCCGCCGGTAGCTGTGGCTTACTTCATACATTGTCTACCATTTGTTTTCGCCGCTCACCGCTTGCCGCGCCGCTCGCCGCGCCGCAATCCGCGCCGCGATTGGCTGTGGCCAGAAGGTTAGGTCTCGCAAAGTGTTATTACTCATTTCCTTTAGAAATTTCGCAGTACCAGCCACGGATTCTGGATTTGTGTCTGGTATACGGCAAAAGGTTCGCACCTTATTACATGGGACTTTAACATAACTGGCGATATGTGAGTGTACCAGTAAGTACACCTCGATCTAACCCTTTGAGGTTTATAGACGCCATCTTATGTTATGTATGTCGCGCACTTCTTCACACTTTTGTAGAAGTGAAACATCTGATCAGATACGGGCTAAAGCTGAAGATTGTATGAATGTCAATTAAATACAGAGTCCCCCACCGGCCACCACTCCGCAAGACATAGGTTTTCTGATAATAGGATAGCCTGTTGTAACCAGACCTACATGACATTTTCCTGACGTGTGACCTAGCTCTGCTCATGACAACTACAATGTCTTTAAGGTCGCGTCCACCTGGGATAAGCTCTTTGAGTCATTGCATTATGACATTTGCTCAAGGAAACGTTAAGCAAAGAAAAAAGGAGAACAATGTATAATAAGTATGTTATATAATAAAAATGGAGGAAAGAAAATATAACATAATGTATCAGTGGTTTTTTTTTTGCTTGAAACCTCCATTTGCTTTCATTTCATTGTTAAGAAAGAGCACAACAAAAGTTATTTTACAATATCCAGCTTCTAATATTGTTTTTGTGGTTCCTCTTTCTCTGGCGATTTGTCTTCTTTCCAGCAAATATTACCTATTCTTGTACCGCCAGGACAATTGTTAATTTTTAATCCTTCTCTGTCTTCAAACCCTCCTTGTGCTTCCTTGACTTCATTTGTAACTTGTACTGGATTCGTTGCTGCCGTTGCTTCTTGATTCTCGTCTTCTTTTGGTCTGCTTTCCAAATTCTTAGCTTCTTCCGTGTCCACAGTAGCAACGTTGTGATCGTGATCTTCTGATGTTTCTTCTTTATTGATGTCTTTGATCGATTTTAGTTCCAAATCTACTGCACTAACTGCGTCTTCTACTGGATCTCTATTAAAGACTTCGCCTTCAGGAACAGTTTTCGTATAACTGGCTGTACTGTCTCCAAGGATTTGCTGCAGTTCTCCCGTAGGTTCGTCCATGTTGGCAGGAATGTTCCTGGCTCCTACAACGGTGAGGAGTATCAGGGTCAGCAGAGTAGTCGCCTCCATGGTTAAAGGACTGTTTATCAGTGAACTGAATTTCTAGTCACAGTAACTGATGGTAGGAGGAAGCGAGCGCTGTCACACTCCTGTTGGAACTGATGACTGCAATACATTCGCTTTGATTTATATACTGGTCCTGTTTACCTATCACACGTGATGCTGACATAACATGCACGTGTTCCGACGTCACTGATGTTATAATTATCCCTAATTGAGTTTTCCCGTGAGTTCACTCGCCAGGAATGTCTACCTATCTTGACTCTGGGAATGCGGGAAGGCGCCGCGAGTTAGTGCTGTGACTTGAAAACAATTGAAGGGAGTGACACGCTTCTTGTCTGGCAGCAAAATGTTTCATATATCACCTATCTATTTAGATATAATAGGCGATATTTTGGGCCGAGAAAACCTGGTGATTCAATGCTGGCTTGTTCTGATGGCGGGGCGTGCTTTTTTAAATAAGAAAATATCCATTGGTCTTACTACTATCTGGTCATTCAAAAAGATAAGAACCAAGCTTGAGACAAAAGGTGCAAATTGAAATTCTTGTATTATAACAGTGGCGTGCCTAGGGGCCAACAATAAGGCAAGCAGGCTATTCAGAGACCCAAACATCATGAGGAGTAGCAGGTGATAAGGGCAAGCCAAGCTTGTAGGTTTGGATGAAAGTTCCGCCACTAATTATAACGTAACCTGCCGGTTATTAAATAAGTCATTTCCAACCAGCAGCAATGGGAAAGGGAGAGAAGCGGTGGCCCAGTGGTGGCGGCCCCGACTTACGAACAGCAGGTTGTGGGTTCGAACCCAGGCGGGCGCATTACTTTGTGTAATTTATTACATAACCAACCACTGCTCTCAAAACGGTAACGGAAAACATCGTGAGGAAACCGGCATACCCTAGAACCAAAAATTCGAAGACATGTGACATCTACAAACCCGCACTCCGCCCGCGTGGTGGATAATGGTTCACACTCTCTCATGGAGAAAAGGCCGTGTGTTCCACTAGTGGGAACATTTAGGCTGATTATGTTTATGCATTTCCAACCAGATACGTAATCATGACGGGGATCTTAATAAACAAACTCTGTGTATCTACTAGTACTACTACCGCCACCAAGCAGTGTTGATGTGTTCCGGTTTGAAGAAGCCATTAAGCCATTGGTGGAGCCTTGGATCACGTTTCCACTGCTGGGTCAGTCCTTCTATCAGTACTCCCGGACCTCACGGAGTGGGCTGTAACCCACCGCCTGCGACCATCTAGTGCGGATTGGTGGATGCCAAATGTCTCCGAGCTTTTGGTTCTATAACAAACCCGTTTCCTCACCTTCTTGGGAGCAGCGATGGTGATGAAAAAAATTACCAACAGTAAGGTTCCTGCCCGGTTTCGAAGCCAAGACCCACAACTTGTAAGCCGCGGCCGACCCCACTGGACTACCACTATACTCCGGAGTAATTACACTTAGAATGTTCCATCTTTGTCCCTGTAATGTCAACGCATCTGCAATTCCCCATGGCGGCGGTGACCAAACAAGCAGCAATCGCTTTTATAGCGTTTCGGCAGGTTATATCAATCCCATACGTTTTAGGCTCATCCATCATACTTAGTTCCCGCTGATAGAATGCAGTTTGTTTGGGCTCTCAGGTGAGCTGTCGGTTAGATTGGTTATGCATGTAACATTAATGAGAGATGGCTACAACTGGATAAAAAGTTACAATACTTACGTAATAACTTCGCGAACTGAACCAGTTCTACTCAATATAGAAGCCGGGTCGCGTGTTGTTGACCTCTGTGGCTTATATAATAACACTTCAATTTAGTTTTTTTAATAAACCGCAGATTTAATGGCAAGGTTAAGCAACGATGTTACGGTGGAATCTTTGATGGGTAGGAGTTTTGAAAATTCAGAGTGATTACGACCCAATCGGTTTTAATATCCTTGATAAAATCACTTTTGCAAAGAGAGAGCACTCAGATTGTTACACCACTTGTGAAGAAACACAAACAAGAAAAACTTTTCCGACACAACAAAATAAACATACCTCAATCCCTGCTTAAACTGCACTCAACCAGACCTTTAGTTATGTTCATAAAAAATATTTTTTTTTATAAATTGCCAAACGTCATTCAGAAGTAGACAAAACAAATGTATTTATTAATATTTATTATATATTAGATATAAGTATGATTTACTAACAATGTGCAGTATGTTCATTTAATCAATCAATTCCTCCTGGCTTAACTTTAATTGTGATTGTATATTGATTTTGATTTTAATTCTGATTTTAGTTTTAATTTTTGACTTTAATTCTGATTCTAATTTTGTTGTATTTTAATTATAGAAATTTTGATTTTAATATTTTAATTTTGATTTTAAAAATGTATTGCAATGTGATATTATTTTAATGTATTTTATATAATTAGTTATAATTATGGGTTGATACCTGAAATAAACGATTTATTTATTTATAAATTGAAACAATTTCTGAAATCCAAGGCATACTACTAGGTAAAGGAGTTTCTAGATGACAAATCGTTTGCAAAATAAAATAATTCGCTCTTAGATACACCAAACATTAACATTATTAAATATATATAGTATAGATGGAATGTAGGAGACCAAATATAAACTTGAAAATTTACATACGTAAATAATAACATAATTTAATAACAATGAAAATACTTCTAATATTTTCGTAATAATTACCTTCATTATTCTTATGCAAAAGTCTGTACTTCTCACGTCTATTTCTACCTGTACTATTTATCAGAAGGGGAACAAATTAGGATTGGCTTTTACAAATAGCGATATTTCTAATATGCAAAGGGACGGAAGTGTTAGAACTCTGTGCTGTACAAACATTGGTTTGCAACTGTCAGCAGTTTGCAACCCACATAGCCCGTATACAAAAACGTACAAATTCGACAAATTCATATTGTGGCATAATAGTGTGACTTGCGTGCATCCATCAAACGCCAATTTTGTCTGTTTCTTTGTTCATTAGCCATGTAATGCATATTTCAAGTATTTTTTGGAAAATTGCCTATTTTCTTCAATTATTTTTAATATACCGTATTTTAAGTCTTTTGTAATTGGTAACTTCCTTCCTGCATGTACCGTATTCTAAGTCTTTTGTAATTGGACTGCTTTTGTAATTGGTAACTGATACTTGTTCACGGACATAAAATTCTTCAAGAGAACCACATTCATGAGTGTAGTGACTAAAAATTAATTTTCAAATAGCAGAGAATCGTATTATGTTGTTTTTTTTTTCAAAATGGTTAATGTCAATGCGCAAATTATTGTCCAATGCCTCATTTTATTAGCTATCTAATGAGATATAATAACTAGAAAAATATTTATTCATACTTGATGAACATTAGTTACTGCTTAAAAAGTAAAAACATGGCAAAACGACTCTATCGCTAAGAATTGGGAGCGGTATCGGTATTGATATTAATTTGCGCGCAGAAACCCAAGCTTGCAAATAAACATAGATGGAAATCGTGAGAAATGGTTGCCTTAGAATTACGATAATTTTTGTAAATTTACCAGCGGCCCCTTTCCACCTTCGTCAGCAATAATCAACATTTTATCGAATACCTCCAAAATTTTTTATATTTTTTTGTTATCTGTGGATAGCAGATATAATAAGGATATTTACAGGATCATATTTACGTTGACCGTCGTAGACAATTTTTGAGAAAAATGGCCTTCTTCAGCTTTTACATAGACGATTTCCTGATAATTGTGAATTAATTTTCAGTCACTTTACTCGTAAAAGTGTTTTTTTGAATATTTGTTACTTACGTCCAGTTATCTGTGAAACGCATCAGTTACAAAATTCAAAAGAAATCTAAGTCTTAAAAGTCGATATTTTAGAAATTAGAAAATAGGATTTTTTTAATACATACTAACACAGTAATAATACTTGAAATAAATATAATAATAAATAATAAATCTTTATTGACAAGTTATTGCTTAAACATCAGTGTAGCCCTGGCTCTTGTACTAGGAGTTCCTGTATCACAAGAGCCAGACTTCTCAATTTACAGAGAATATAAAGAAAAAAAAAAACGATAGACAAAAAAATGAGATACAATATGGTGATGCATTAAACTTAAAAGTATTGACAACTTAAAACGTAAAAGAGAGTAAAAAAAAATAATAATTTAAAAGTGAAATATGCAATAAGTTTATCGACAATACAATACAAAACTCAAAGCGTTTATTTCAATTAGACCTTCGCAGGCACTTTTGAAAGTCAGAAAAACAAAGGCGAAGCTACAGTCACAGACACAAGGCATAATAACTTGTGAAAGTACTGTAGTTGCCCATTCCAAAGCGTAGATCTCTATGGAGAAGAATGGGCAAGAAACTCCATGGACACTCTTTTCAATCAAAATATTGTTACAAGATCTTGGTTACATCATTCATGTTGAGATTATACGTATATGTGAGAACGATGTAGAAAGACGTGCACATTAAGAGCGTCCAGAGTAAAAGATTATAACTATCCACAATTTAAAAACAAAGTAATTAAAATAAACCGTGGCAGCTAAGAGATGACCAGTCCCAACTGACAGCGCCCGTTCACGAACATGACGCATGCATCAGCTCCATTCAGCTCAACCATATTGAAGGGAACTAAACGACCCAACACACCCGCCACTATCAGCGAGACATTTGAGTGAGCCTGACATTCTCTCAGCCACCAGGGCACATTCGAGTCAATGAAGGATAACTAAATGTAAATGGTAGCTTTACAGTACATAGTACTCACACATGTGCTATGCAGTTATATAATACTAAGAGATTGAATCTATACAATGCAAAGATATTTTTACAATCTTCTGCAGCTTCCACAATAATTTCACATGAGCTTCTGATTAGTTGGCCCCTATGGTTGTGGAGCAGGACCAGCAGTACAAAGAAACATACCAAATTGCCGTTTAATGGACACACGCAGGTCACACTATTACGCCACAATATGTATTCGTTGAATTTGAAGTTATTATTATAAACGAAAAAAAATATTCCAAAGGAAATCTAAAAAAAATGTCGCGGGCGGCTAATTTTTTTTAAATTTCTACACTCATCTAGAAACTCAATAAAAAACGTCCCGTGAAAATCCGACCACTATAATCTTCGTTCCCTTTCGAGTATTTTTTGTCTAATTCCACTCGGCTATAGCAGAACATAATAAATTACAGTTCAATTTAAATTAGGAATTAATGCGAATTTTAACTTATCTATACTAATACAGGGTGGGCCAAGAATTCGTTAACATTTAAATGTAACTTACCGCGCAAACTATTGCCGCGCGGGGCGCGGGCGCGGGCGGGGGCACTAGCTCGCTTCTTGGAAATTTAGTCGCAATGGATCGACCGATGGGGCCGCAACGCGCTTACTGCGTGAAACAGTTTTATTTAAACAACTTTTCGCTCATTACTGTGAGACGCTTATTTCGCGTTGAATATGGTTTACACGACTTATGTCAGTGTCCAAGTCCTCCTTTAATAAAGAAATGGGTGAAGAAGTTCGAAGAGACGGGATCTACACTAAATGTGAAACAAACCGGCGGCCCGCGGACTTCTCGGAGCGAAGAGAACGTGCAGCAAGTTTCCGCTTCTGTTCGACGTGATCCAGATTTATCGACACGCAAACGTTCGGCTGAATTAGGATTATCCCGCACATCATTACGCCGTATTTTGAAATTAGATTTGAAATTACATCCATATAAGATCCAGCTAGTGCAAGAACTAAACCCTAATGATTTAAATTTGCGTAAGTCATATGCCGAAACAATGTTAACTCGATTCAGTAATTTTCACAACATCTTATTCTCTGACGAAGCCCATTTCCACCTAAATGGACATGTAAACAAACAGAATTGCAGGTATTGGAGCAGCGAAAATCCTAAAGCTAAACATGAGAGGCCACTTCACTCTCCCAAGGTAACTGTATGGGCTGCAATTTCAGCAAAAGGAATCATCGGACCTTACTTTTTTGAAGATTCTCGAGGCCGTTCAGTTACTGTTAATTCTGCCGAGTATGTGAAAATGTTACGGGAGTTCTTAGCACCGATGCTACTGGAATTTGCTGGCTATAATCGTAACACATGGTTTCAACAAGATGGAGCCACGTGTCACACATCGAACGAGTCCTTGCCGGTGGTCAAAGACATGTTTCCGGAAAAGCTGATATCCAGACGGGGTGACATCCCATGGCCACCCAGAAGTCCAGATCTATCACCAGCAGACTTCTTTTTATGGGGTTATTTAAAGAGTCGTGTCTACATTGATAAACCGAATACACTGCGTCAACTTAAAGAAAAAATCATCGAAGAGATGTCGGCGATCTCGCGGCCTCTTTGCAGAAGAGTATTCGAAAACTTTAGGACTCGCTTAGATGAGTGCAAAAACCGAAACGGTGGTCATTTAGACGAAATAATTTAAAAAACTAAATTACAACTAATTAGCTTTCTCGTAAATAAACGATTTCTAAAATATGTTAAATGGTTTTTTTTATACGATTTTTTCAAATGTTAACTAATTCATGGCCCACCCAATTCTTTTAGTGTTGGGTAGCTCATCTATCGAGAAAGGCTAAGCTTAGGCTATATATCATCACGCTACAATCAATAGGAGCGGAGCATCAATAAAAAATGTTGCAAAAACGGGGAAAATTTATTATTTTTGAGAGCTTCCGTTGCGTGCGCTGGTTAAACGGTTAAAGTTGCACAAAAATAATGTATTAAGGAATTATTCCCCTTAAAAATGTCTAAAAAAAAGTCCGGGACAGCACATACCTATCTTTTAAGGTTGACTAACAATAACCATTTTTATGATTTTAAAATTTGTTCAAAAATAATGCCTTATTTGCAAAGGTGTTTTTACCGACATAGTATTAATCCTTATCAAAATAAATATATTAGTCATCTTAAGCGTTCAATTGGAACCAAAATTGCCCTGTACACCATTCAATTTAGGTGAATAACTTAGGAGATATCACAGTTTTAAAATAACTCCGCATCAAAATAATGACCCGCGTGCGCTGCGAGGCGGGCGTTCATGTTGTTGGGAAAACCAATGTGATTAGATTCAATGCACAAATATTCTGCGTAACTTAGAGAAGGTTTTAGTTTTTGTTTCATTGTAATCAGTGCTCTCTATCAAAAGATTTATGAATTTAAAGTATTCAAGAAGAACTTATCAACATTGTGTAAGATACATGCAACCACATCTATTGCACCAAAATGGTACTAATTAATAAAAATGTGCTCACAAGATAACTTTTAAATCGGCTGACCGGCTTTACAAGAAAGTTCTGATGGCAAAAAGTACTCTAGATTAGTCTACATGACGCTATAACCCTGTAGAGTGTGTGTTCAATCGCTTTCCATGGTGTATATTCTATCGGTCTAACTACGTGCTCGATAGATGGCGCTGTTCATTCCACTCCATTATCTGAATCGCGGTGTTTTTCGTGAAAGAATGACCCTCGCCCGTGTAAAATGTCTGAAGCTTGGTTTTTTCACCAACGAAACAAAAAGAGGAGGTTCTCAATTCGACGCGTCTATATTTTTTTTATTTTATGAATGATATGCATGATCCTTTTTCTTTAAATTGAGAAATCGTGTTTGGGCTCATTTCATGCTCCTTGATGAGAACTTTAGACCTAGCTGGAGTATGACTGTCATGGAAGGTCTGACGATGGAGACGGAAGGTAGTTGCAAGAGGTCCCCAAGAGTTTACAGCATCTATATCGTGTTTGGGCTGATTTCATGCACCTTGATGAGAACTTTAGACCTGCCTGGAGTATGTCTATCATCAAAGATCTGACGATGGAGACGGAAGGCAGTTGCAAAAGGTCCGAAACAGTTTACAGCAGTTTTATCGTGTCTCGGCTCATTTCCAGAACTTTGATGAGAACTTTCGTCCTACCTGTTGTATGACTGTCATCCAGTGTCTAAAGATGAAGACCTAAGATTGTCGAGAGTCGCGGGCCTGTCGACGTTGAGTAATGAGCTAGCTTGCCATCCGTCCGTCTTATAACGACAGGCCGTATCAACGGCGCGTTCGTGTTCCACGCCCGCCTCAAAGAGATGTCAGCAAACGAGAAGGGGTTCGAGAGGACCGATGCCTGTCAGGGTTGCGGGACTGTTTGAAAGAGATACCGCGGCTCTGGAACGCAAAGGGCAAAAGAAGAAAAGTGGATGGATTTAGTCAGTACAAGTCTGACACTCCCTTCCGCTCCGTCCAGAGTGGAAGAGGTCATTTGATGATTTCCCATCGGTAAAAAAAAGGAACGCCTGATTCGGAAAAACATAAGTAGAATATTTTTGCGATTAATGCAACTATTTCCGAGAAATTAAATTGTTAACTACTTGAATCTGTACTAATATTATAAAGCTGAAGAGTTTGATTATTTCGTTGATTGAACGCGCTAATTTCTGGAACTACTGGTTTGAAATGATAAATTAGTTTAGTGTTGGATAGCCCATTTATCGAGAAGCGGAGCATCAATAAAAAATATTTCAAAAACAGGGATTTATTCCTTTTGAGAGCTTCCGTTGTGCGTGAACGGTTAAAGTTACGCAATTATCATGTATGTCGGAATTGTCCCTCTTAAAAAGCTCTAAAAAAATGTCCGCAAAGGCCAGATGTCTAACTTTAAAGGTTGACGCACACTACTCGCTCTCCCTCCCCTCTACTCTCTTTTATGTACTCACGCACGCAGACGAAGTTGCGCGGGTCAGCTAGTAATAAATAAAAACAGAAAAAAAACTTACGTACTTGGTCGCGCGGACTACGTGTGTATCTATTCCAGGATCTTTGCGGTGACAAGGCCGTACGCGACCGGCGCTTGCGCAGCACAGCAGCAGTGCATCTCTCAATTGTTCATTTAAAAGTACTCAGCGGTGCAAGATATTAACGCTTACAGTTTTAGAGACTTGTTTGATTTTGTTACCTATGTAGTCTATGCGACTTCTGCAGGGTTAATTGCATTATTAACCAGACGTGGCCCTAGGAAAAAGAAGAAATATCGGCTGAATAATGAATTGCTACATAGCCCTCTTCCTCTCTTCTAACGTTGCTGTGCCCGACAGAGTCCATATTGATCTTTTACCTTGTTACACCATCTATGTAATACATATGGAAAGTCTTTACTGGACTTGGGTATTGAGTATCGATATGATTTATGTTTTAAAATTAATGTCCTCCCGACCGAATTACGGAGACGGAGGCCAATCTTAATGGAGAAATTCGTCGCCATAGCAGATTTTATAGTGCACAAGTGTGCGCGCAAGCACAGGTCCTTGAATCCGATGGGGGGGCGTCCGATATGACTTCGAAATCGGTCCGTCCGACGAGGCACGGGGGCGTCACACCAGAAAATTCCCATCCTCGGGCTGCTTCTGACAAATTTCCAATGGGCAAACTCACTAACACTTTGTCTGCCCAGTGAATGGAACCCCACACTCGGCAGTTGATACCGTTTGCGACCGCGTGAGAAATGGGGCAGCTAGGTGTTAGTGGATGTAAGTACGTATGTCTGAAACCCGATTATTCACTTTCGCACCATTGACATCACATACGTAGAGAGCCTACAACGTTCTCTTCGCGGATCAGTAGCGCTGAAGCTGATACAGACAGCTTTCAAGCTACTATGCGAAAAAGAACAGCATCCCTGATGCAAAGGATTCGAGGGAGCACCAACAGTATTTTAAAGGTGATAGTGGATTGGTGAAGCCTGATTGCCCGTTCCTGGGGCAATGCACCCGTATGCACGCCGCAGGTTTACAGGCTGGTGCAGCGGGAAGCGTACATTGTTATAGGTTCATGAATTAGTTTTATTTTATTTTAATGAGAAATTTTACTATCATAGGTTAATAAGTGTCCCTAACAACAATATTATTTTTGAATTAAATAAATACATAATAATTACAAAACCTGCATTACTACATACTCGGCGAATCACTTAGTATTAAGCGAAGAACAAATATTTTGATTTATTTACCTAAACGACTAGTTTTTGACTTACAATAACATTAAAAACATGTCTTCAATGACGTTTAGACAAAATAAAAGTAACTAAACCACGCGATATTTAAAAACCGTTATATGCTGCGACAGGTCGAAGGAAAATGGAAAAAATGTCGACGTATTTCTGAGAATTTAATATCGAACGATGATCACACCACACATCCTTCGTTCCTATCCTCGTCGGGCATCCGAGCCGGAGTCTGTGACCCGAGATCGACCTTGCGGAGATTTTGATAGCTCAATGAATGAATGAATTTATTTTATTTCGGACACAAAAAGATCCATAGAGTGTTAGTAACCTAATATTAAATAACTTATTATCTAGTGTTAGTACCAATTACTTTCTGCACAAGAAAAATTACAATTTGAGAGCTGTAGCTCTCCGCTACAGTTCTCAGGATGCTGTTGCGACTGTCCCTCATTCTCCTGAGTAGCGAGGCACTCTTTTTACGAATAATCGCGTGAAACCCATCGGTACGAGCTTGCGCAAACATCCCCGACGCACTGCAGTAGCGAGGCAATCTCAACAACATCCTGAAGGCATTATTATACTGGACACGCAGGACATCTAGCGACCTTTTGGTGTAATTGACCCATAGACTACTCGTGTACAGACTCTGGCAGTAGGCCTTGAAAAGAGTGATTTTAACTAGGTCTGTACACCGAGCAAATCTACGGACCAACATGTTGCACCGGACAGCTAGTGCCCTGCGCTCCCTTTCAATATCTACATCGTCTTTAAGGTCGTCGGACAGAATATGACCCAAGTATTTAAAAGAAGATACTTTTCGGATCACTGACCCGTTTATAAGCAGCTCGGGTCCCTGTTCTCGGCATTTGGCGCCGACCTTAAAGACCATGTACTGACACTTTTTAACATTATAAATTAAACCATGTGCGGTAGCGTAGGCTTCACAAGTCCCAAGCAGTTTCCCTACTGCCCCCGCAGACGGACCCAGCAGCACCATATCGTCCGCATAGCTGATGCTTTTAATGCTAACACCACCAACACTGCATCCGACACGCATGCTGCTGAGTCCCTCTATGAGGTCATTCACGTAGAGGTTGAAGAGCCTGGGAGACGTCAGACCTCCTTGTCTCACCCCACACTCCAACCTATACGGCTCAGAGAGCGTACCGTCCCATTTCACATGATTGGTCTGATTGCCATACCAGTACTGGAACAGCCCACACATTTCCGCAGGTATACCCCTGCCTGCCATTTTTTCCCAGAGCACATCGTACGAGACAAGATCAACGGCTCTGGAGAGATCAAGGAAGCAGGCGTACACCGGCGTCCCGCGATCTACATAGTATTGAACTGTATGCTTGAGACTTAAAATAGCGCTTTCAGTTGAAAGTCCGGGACGAAACCAGAACTGCGCATCATGAAGATGTATATATTCATTAAGGCAAGTATCAAGCACACCGTCCAACACCTTTGCTATTATAGTCGCAAGAGAAATGGGACGATAGTTATCCCGATCTGAGATGTCCCCAGTCCTGTTCTTCACAATTGGAGTCACGATGGTCTTCATTAGATCAGCAGGTAAGTACGTGTGACTAATACACATTGTGAAAAACATAGACAGGACTCGCGGCAGGTGTACACCCGCGTGCTTTCAGTGATCAATACTGAGCCCATCATGTCCTGGAGATTTGCCTCTGCTCATACCGTTTATGATTGCACTTGTTTAGTTGAGAATCGCATTAGAGGTTTAACTCCCCGACTGCTGAATATATCTACCTCCTTCACGATTGAGGGATCGAGAGGGGACTGAACCCGAAAGTGCTCTTTGAACATATTCAAGATTCCACTGGGTTCACTAATACCTCCCACACTCGTAGGGAGTCCCGGTTTCCCATCTAACTTAGCAGTGGATTTCCAGAAATCTCCGAATTTTTTATTAGCGCGTTGTTCGGCCAATCTATCCATAATAATCTGCTCAGCATGGTTTTGACAATACTTCAGCCGGCTTTTAAAACATTTTCGCTTCTCATGCATATTGTCATAGACAGGTCCAGAAGAGGGACGTTTGTTCTCTATCCAAGCCTGAAAACTATTCCTGGCCTCGCGATGAGCGTCCCTTACCTGCTCATTCCATCCACACACACGCTTATAAACACGCTCAATATTTCGTTTTTAAAAATTAGACAAACAGCCTGTTTTGTTTATAAAGCACTAAAGGATGAAGGCCTCCCACTAGGTGGACCGGTGACCGGTGCGAGTCGCACGGGACCGGTCAATGTGGTGATACTTGGAGTACGCCTATGTCCCCAGCAGTGGACGTCTTTCAGCTGTAAGATGATGATGATGATGAAAGGATTAAGACTGCCGTTGGTCTAGTGGTCGCAAGCACGAGTGCTGAGCATGAGGTCCTGCGTGCGATTCCCGGGTCGGGCAAAGTATCATTGGGTTTCTCCATAAGGAATTTCTCATTAGCAGCCACGAAATCTGGATTTGTGCCCGGTTGATGGCAAATATGGCAGGCTCGCCCCTATTACATGGGACTTAAACATAAAAGACTTAAAATAAAAGGCGAAATGTAGGTTTACTATTATGTACACCTCTGCGTAACCCGTCGGGTATTACAGGCGTCGTGTTATGTTATGTTAGACTTAATTAGACTAAGAAAATAAACAGAGTCCCAAAACCAGTGCCACAAGGATCTCTTTCCTCTGTCATCCGAGACATGATGCCAATGTCACGTATTTAGTTCCGGTTTTGTTTTGAGTTTTCAAAAGATCCTTGTACCTCTGACTACAGCAACCCTTATAATACCACAATACAGATCAGCGGGATTTTGACGGTAGGGATTGCAATCCGGCCACACTTTCTTCTCTTCTCTTACCATCTTCTCCAGGATAACTTAACTGATCTTACCAGGATAACTTTACTTTCCTTTTTCGTTCCAACATGGACCGTTGACGAAGTGTAAAAAAAACGATACGTTTAAGAAATCTCAAATTCTCAATATCAAACAAATAAAATTAAAAAGAAAAATTATTGCGCATGTGTTTTTACTTTGGCATAGAAAAAGTATCATCAGCTCGGTTTGAATCGTCTTAATATCTCTTGGGATTCTGGAGGTATATCAATATTCCTGTTACTACAGTTATTTCGTCAAATTTCGCGGTTATTTTGCCACAATATGCAATTACTGGACCCGGTCACCGGATCCGGTAAATTGGTACCGGATCCGGTAAGTGTAAATTGCTGCCGGATCCGCCGGATTACGGGATCCGGTTTTCCGGATTGCAATCCCTATTTGACAGTGATGCTAAGTCAGAGCAAAAGAACTGCGAAACGAGTGTAATTTACAACCGAATCAACGGTCTGTTATTGACACACAATTTTGGCAAGTCTATCAAATAACCACCAGTCGAGAGACCACTGAGACGTTTGTTAATTCGTGGAGCTAGGGCCAGGTATGTTGAGATACCTATTCCCTGCCTTTGTGTTGATATTGCAAAAAGATTGCGTACGACAGTCTTCCTTCCTCCTCGCCGCAACCAATAAAGGAATCGGTATCGACGTCAATTCGCCTCAAAAGACCATTATGTGAGCCCACCTTAATATCAGCAAAACGGTCTAATAAAGACCTTTCCCAGCTTTAAATTATTCACTTTCTCACGCAAAGAAATTCAAACCGTATGTTAAAAAGCAAAGGTCGAATTCAGATTGAAAGTTGTGCTAGAAAAATTTACATATTTATGAAGAAACTGTTTGTACGCAACGTTTGGAGTTTCTTCGTCAGTGCGAGCTCTTCCGCATGCATACCGTCGCATGCGGAAGAGCTCGCGGGTTCCTGACGTTACCTTTTTGGGATCCCTTTGAATATTTTTCTCACTATTTGGTATTGACATTGCCTTTACCCAAACTCCCTAATAACCGAATCACCAAATCCAAAGTCAACATGTAACTACTATCTTTAGAAATCAAATAACAGCTGAGTACCCAATAGCTGCAACTCTAGACTGTGAAGTTTATAAATACCGATGTAGGCGCTTCGGCGCGCGGCTGTAGGAGTTGTAATAGTTTGCCTACGCGATATTGGGCCTGAACTATTAATAAACATTAGGGTGGAACACATTTGTATGAAAAATAAATATTTTCTGAATTTTGGATTGGAATACCAGGGAAAAGTTGCCTTATATAAATACGAATAACACCGCTTAATTTGGAGGTTCTAGCTTGATATCTTGAGCCCCCGCCAGAGGTTGGAAATTTCACATATTAAGTTTTTATGGACATTTAATAAGGAACACTCTATAAATAAATGGTAACTAAATATGAAATATTGTGACTGTAAAGAACAAAATAAAACTATATTTTGATTAATAAAAATAGTAACCGAAGAAAAAAATACAGATTCATAAAGTTAAACAAAAATAAAAAACGTTATTTTTCGTTGTAAAAATCCTTTTTCCTCTCGATGTGTGGAATGACCTTTCGAGATGCTAATTTAGATTTTATGAATCCATTCCTCGAGAGAACAGACAAAGACATGTCCCATACACTTAGAGCTGCTTCTGTAACAACTGTGACGGATCTCTTGGGTGTGGCAAGGCAGTCTCTTAAACACCAATACAGCTTCGCCTTCATTTTCTTAAGGGGTGTTTTAAAATCTTGTTTCTCCTCATTGGAAGTATTCGACGTCAAAAAACTATGGATAGCTTTCAATAATTTTAGCGCTGCCAAATGCTGGCTAACCTAACCTAACCCAACATAAACAGAAACTCTTTCTTTTATAATCAAAATACGTCACTTAAAATACGTAAAATAATATTTAATTGTCATGTGTTTGTTCCATCAAAATATAACGCAGGAATTTCTGTAACTCTTTTTTTTTGTCAAAATTGGCTCCTGTACTTGCTGTTTTATTCTTCTTTACTTCATCCTGTCCACGACTTTAGTCGTATGCGACTCAGATGTGAAAATATAACAGATGATACGACAGCCACCGCAGCTCGGTCTGATACTCCTTATTTATTTATCGCAGACAGTCTTCATGCTGTGGAGACTCACATGGTTGAGCTTAGTAGGCTAGTAGCAGTGTCACGAACCCTCTGCAGCTGCCGAAGAACAGGAAGAAAGGTTGACGTCGGGACAGTGTTGCCAGAAGGTAACATTTCTTACATTTTTCGTAACTTTTGACCCCCTCGCGTAACATGTAAGTAATTTTTACATTTTAGGATATTTTCGTAACTTTTCAGAACAACGAGATTGGTAATGCTTTTTTGCATTGAGGCGTTCTTGCCCTTTATTAACAGAGCCCTCTTACGACCACTTGGTAGAACAGAGGTTATGAGGGTTCTGTATGTATCGAATATTAGTAGTTAGTTCAGTGTAAAACAAACAAATGCACAACCTCGTAGTTTTGGTAGAAACAACAGTGAAGATGGCGCTGCGAACAAATTAAACTAGAGTCTCTTTTATCATAAGATTAAACATCACCATTAGACATCATAGATTCCTTTAAATGCTGCCTTTTTAATGACATCAATTTGCCTACAATCTCCGACCCCAAAAACAAGTAAATTAAAAAAAAAAACAATAATGTAATTTTACAGCAAAAATGTAACATTTAGACCTCATAGATTCCTATGAACGCTGCCTTTTTAATGACATCAATTTGCCTCCAATCTCCGACCCCAAAAACAAGTAAATTAAAAAAAAAAAACTATAATCTAACTTTTACAGCAAAAATGTAACATTTCAGGAAACGAAACGTAACTTACGACTCAAGGGCCCTGGCAACACTAGTCGGGACTAAATTCAGATCCAAAACGAAGGAGAGGGAATTCCTTCGTTTCTTGTGATTGAATTATACCTGTTGTTTGAGAGCACGTAATCTATTATTCTGCATTTTTTAACATTGGATAAGATCTGTTTTTCCATTAACAATCCATTTGTTAGTAAGTTGGTCTTCTAAAAATATGTTTTGGCACCCGTTTTTCTCTTAAAGTATAGCTTACAAGTTCTTTACATTGAAATGCAGCTATGTCAAAAACCTTCTACTCTGTACTCTGAATTCTTCTAACCTTCCTTCCTTCAGTTTTTTCAACGCAGTATTGACGAACCCATTCATAGAATTTCATCACATTTTCATGCCTTATAGGTAAGATATTTTCTTTCAAATGTGGACTATCACCAAACTTCGTTTGTCTCGTAGAACTAAAGTTAAAACACTTAAATCCGTAAAACAACAAGAACTTTAAAATAATTAACCTTTCACCATGAGACAATTATCGCAACTAGCTGACACAAACACTCCAATTCGTAGTCAGTGCGTGCGACCCTCCCCCGCTTTGTCCCGCACTTTTCCTCTCCGTTACAGCAAAATATAGTATCACAATGAAATATTCGATTTCATTGATCGTTATCGATTTCGGTTTCAATATGTTTTCTGCATAAAACAACCTTATTTTAATTAACTATGTACAATTCTGTAGGCCTTGAAAATAGCCTCTAAATTGTAATTTTTGTAAAATTTCGATGTCTTGGCGGGGTCTCTTACGTTATTTGATAATATTTATATTTTTTATGGAAGTAACTGATGGCAATTGGCAACAGAATTGGAATTTTTCACTATTCCAAATCAAGATTCGAAAAAAAAATATTTCGTTCCACCCTAATAAACGTACTGCCAACTAATTTCTAAATGATTTTATGTAGCTTTTAGAAGATGTAAAGAAAATTTCCAGTGAGATATTTTCCTGTAAAGGATGCAGAAGTGATGGTCCGTAGGAAAAATAATAATAATATTGACAAATATAAATATATATTTATTTATATAAAGGAAATAATAATACTAATAATGTGGAATTCTGCTTAAAGTTTGTGAGATTTAGGTATTTGTGGTTACATGAGCATCAACCGTAAGCCGCACCGTTGCGGTCAGCAATAAGCACGTGTAATGTGGTAACTCAGTTCAATGAATTACAAATATTGTGTATTTATTTACATAAAACTGGCCATATATGTACATTGCTAGATAGCCATGTTCATAATTATATGGCCAGTTTGTCTTGTTAGCTGACTCTACGAATACCCAATGCTTCAACTTCCAGGTATCTTGAATTCTTCTAAATGTTTTCCAAGATGTGACATCAAAAGGACTCCAATTAGTTAGAAACATTAGCCGTTATCTTAACAGGCTTAGGGTATATATCTCCCGGGGGGTAACTCCGCTGCCCCGGCAAATTGTCGCTCAGCGGACAGACCTCCGGCGCGATCTCATGGCGACATGGAGAGAGCGACTGTCGCAACCCCGTGTAGGGCACGCCACAATAGTGGCGATAAGTCCCCTCTTTGAGGAGTGGCTAGAGAGGCGCCACGGCGCCCTCACCTTCCGCCTGACGCAGGTCCTTAGCGGACACGGTTGTTTCGGGAGGTTCCTGCACCGAATCGGGCGGGAGGAAACGCCCGGTTGCTACCATTGCGAGGATCGACCGGAGGACACGGTGGAGCACACGGTGGAGATCTGCCCCGCGTGGGCGGAGCACCGCCGTGTCCTCGTAGCGGCGATCGGAGGCGGCGACCTCTCGCGTCCGGCCTTGGTTCAATCCATGGTCGCGAGTGAGAGGGAGAACCTCACGTCCCAGCCGCCGCGGGAGCCGTACCGGGCGTCGGGGGCCACGCGGTGGCCCCCGGCCACCGTAGGCGCGGGCCTGTGGACGGTGAGCTATGGGCTAGCTCGCCGTCCGTCCGTCTTATGACGACAGGCCGTGTCGACGGCGCATTCGTGTTCCACGCGCGCCTCACAGAGATGTCAGCAAACGGGAAGGGGGTCCG
This sequence comes from Eugnorisma glareosa, assembly GCA_947578425.1. NCBI lineage: Eukaryota > Metazoa > Arthropoda > Insecta > Lepidoptera > Noctuidae > Eugnorisma > Eugnorisma glareosa. The sequence continues at coordinate 643,166 of OX387967.1, forward strand.
AAAGGACCAATGCCTGCCAGGGTTGCGGGACTGTTCGAAAGAGATACCGCGGCCCTGGAACACAAAGAGCAAAAGAAGGAACATGGATGGGTGTTAGTCATTGTCTGACACTCCCACCTGCACTGCCCGGAGAGCAGGAGGAGATATTTGATGATTTCCCATCCGAAAAGAAAAAAAATAAGATGTGACATCAATAGGATTCCAGAGGGCACCAAAAAGTCACATTCTATCAGAAATATCTGACGATGATGTAATAGTCAATTATATAAATACAAAAAACCCGACTGCTTAAAAATAATATTATATGTATGTCGAAGTTTAGTTATATTATTAATACTGCGACTATTAGTTATAATACTAATGTACAGGTGACCTTAAATGAGTACAGCATTAGTGCTAATTATAACACATAAATGTTTTCAATGTTTGTAAACATTTATGGATGAGGATCCATGTGTCACCGTGGAAAATTCTCAATTAGGGTGTATTAGTGATAGGGTCAACGCCGAAGACAACGGCGTCACTCCAGATATTAATATTAATTTAAACTGGGAACTGAGACTACAGAACCGGTCCGCGACTTTATGGCAATACAATCTCTTAAAATTCGCGGGACAGTCGCGTGATCTAAGTGACCCCTAATACGAAAAGTCGTCGTAGAATAGCTATTTCTTTCACACGATGTTTTACATCCTTTTTCTTTTTCTACTTGAACTATAGTGAATTTTTTCATGCTAAAAATACGTAAAGAGTTTCGAAACGGACATAAAGATTAAAAAAAAAAAAAACAAAGTCTGTCTGTGGTCCCGCGCGCGGCGGTTTGTTTTCCTCTCGTTAGAATAATAATTTTTCGGTTATTTTCACTATGTGGGTGTTCGTTGTGTTTATTGTGTGTATATTTATTGGGAATGTGTTTGCAACCATATTTTACCTTGGGGGTTCGTATATTTCTATTTTCGAGAGAATTTCAATGCCAATGACCTGTGCTGATTTTGTATAACTATCCTTAAGAGGGTCCTTCCCCGCGCGTCTATCGTCAACGCGAGCATGGTCGAAAACCTTGTTGTTTCATCCAGAGCCACAGCGGTGATTTTCTTTCAACTCCCCCGTCTTACCCCGCCCCGAACCCGCACAACTCATCTCCCGCGCACCTGATACCGCCTAACGCGATGACATTGAACGAAAAATAGTGTTCGAAAATTTCTTAAACTTGTTCCAGGAAATACGTGTTTTTGAATTAATCTTACAAGTGTGTGAAATAAATATTTGTCATTAAGAATCTCCCTTACATTTGCAAGGTTTCTATCGAGATGTTTTCTTTATTTTTACAGTTTATGAGTACATTATGAACGGCCAAAGTTCAGGTAAAATTTGTGCAAAACCGCAATTTTTGGAGGCTTATACTGAATTTGTTTATACTTTTTTTTTTTTTTTTTGCAACCATAGAAACCTAGATTTAGTGCACAACATACATATTAGTTAAAAAAATCAAAGATAGATGTGTAACATCGGCATAATCACGTACGAGCGTTTGTATGAAAAGTATGACTGGTTGGCCGCTCTTAACCACTAAAGATTACAGCTGGTATAGAAACACTATACAAAGTTTTAGCTCAAAATAAAATACTCAATAAATTGATACCAAATTTTCGGTTTCCTAAGTTTCTGAAATTCAAATCATAAAAACGTGTCACCGCACTAAGGGGGTCAATAACTTTCCACGCTAGTTGACAATATCACTCTATCTCTGTCTAATTAATAAATAAAATCTCTTCCGTAATTCTGCGCGCCTAATACCATACTGAGTGTTTAGTAGCCTAGCAGGCGGTGTCTTGATCGGCGCGAACTGACGAAATCAAACAAGCAGCCGCGCCGGCGCACACTGGTCCCAAATTAAAAAAAAGTGGACATTGATAGTAGACCGCTGATATTTTTTTTTATTGTTGATATAATGATAACAGATAAGGCAAAAAAATATTATTGTCCTACTTCAAATACTTTTCTCTATAAAAAATATTTCTTTTTTTTTTGTATGGGAGTGATTACATTTTACTCAATTTCTCAAAAACCTTAAGCGATGTCGAGATGGCATTCACATATGTTAGAAAACTAATAATTCTGAGTATTTGGCTCGAAGAAACTTATTGCTTATCTCTGCGTACTTGCGAGATAATAGTGACAGAAAATAACAATTTTTTTTAATGTTAATTGTTCGCTTTTTTTTAATCATAGCCTTACTCATATCGCAATAGGTCCGCTGGCCAGCAAAATGGAGCTTCGACGCGAGTTTGCCGGGATAACAAGATGGCCGCCTCTCATGACGTAACGTAATACGGTCACGAATCGCGCGCGTACACCTCACTCAGTGTACAACTAAATGTGGTTGCGATAAGACGTGTCCTTATTTTTTCTGTGCGCTTGAAGAAATGCTTGTTGTTTGTTTGTTTTGTTATTGTTGTATTTTGAATCTTTGGATTTTAAAATCAAATAATTTTTGTTTGTCTTTCTTTCGTCGAATTTGTTTTCGTATTTTTTTTTGTTAAAATCAAAGTCACTTTGTCTTTGATATCTTTGATTCTAATTTGTTTTCAATTTTCCTTAAAATTATAATATGTCCGCATTTGTCACCAACTTAGACTTATACGTTGTTCTTAAATCAGGAGTTGGTTTTAAAAATGTCGAATTTTTATTTAATGCCCTTATTGAACGTATTGGTGTTGAATTGTCTTCCGAAGATTTGAGTAATATTAAATTATTTTGTCGTAATTTTTCAAGTAATATCTCAAAAAGATGGTCTGCTTCCAGTAGAGCTCAAAAGACCTTTCTTAACAAAAATTCAGACTGATTACAATCCCAAATAGTTTGGCCAAAATGTCAAAATATCGATTTAAGCAGCATTTTTAAAGTTGCCGAGGAAGTAATTCCAAATTTCGAAACGCAAGTGGATACTCATCAATGAAGTTATGGTACAAGTAAAAAACCATTTGTTGATATATCTGATAAACAGAAGAAAAGGCGTTCTCTAACACTTCTAGATCACACAGAGGAGGAATTAGTTTATGCTTTATGTGCCAAATTAAAAGAGTCTAAAAAAACAAAATTAGCAGCTATATTAAACGAACTCAGCCAAAACAAGGAAAAATGTGAGATGGTACATGATGTACTATTCGCTAAAAAGACTGACAAACCGTGTTTACCAGATGATAAAACGTTAGCGCTTTACACCTCAACAAATTTGTCAAAATGGCAATATCGAAATTTAAGAACTATTCTTGCTTCAGAGAAAATGTATGGTCTTCCATCCTATCAAAAGCTCCTGGAAGCTAAAAAAACTTGTTATCCTCCAGAGTCAGACATAACTGTAACTGAATCTGATGCTAAGATAAGACTTCAATCGCTTCTAGATTTGACAACTAATAGGATATTAAAAACAATTCAGCACAACTCTGCCGACAAAAAATCGCTAAAACTAATAAGCAAATGGGGTTTTGACGGGTCATCTTCTCAAAGTAATTATAAACAAAAGTCACACTCCGACACTAAAATTGACGATTCTTCAGTTTTCATGATTAGTTTGGTTCCGCTTCGTTTGGAAGAAGAGAGTGGTACTATCTTGTGAAAAATCCTGCTCCATCTTCAACAAACTATTGTCGTCCAATTGGCTTTATATTTGCAAAAGAAACAAATGAATTGATAAAGAAGGAAAGTGCATCCTTAGAGGAAGAAATTCGTAATCTTGTTCCCACAATTGTAGATAATTTTGATATTAAACATGATTTGTACATGACTATGATTGATGGGAAAATTTCTACTGTGATTTCCAATACTTCTTCTGCAGCTGTTTGTAATATTTGCAATACCCCACCTAGCAAAATGAATGACTTGGACTTTGTATCCAAAAGACTCATCAGAGAAGATATGTATAAATATGGTCTGTCTTCGCTTCATATGTGGATAAGATGTATGGAATGTATTTTACACATTTCGTACAACTTAGACTTCAAAAAGTGGGCTGCACGAAAAGAAGATAAATTGTTAAAAGAAATTAAAAAGAATTTGACACAAGAAGAATTCCGGGAAAGAACTGGTTTGTTAATTGACATAGTAAAACAGGGATTTGGTACAACCAATGACGGTAACACGGCAAGAAGGTTTTTTGAAAATTATGAAGTATCTGCTGAAATAACGGGTATCCACCCTGATTTAATCAAGAGATTTGCAGTCATTTTACAAACAATTTCATCTGGTCAACTTATTAATACCAACTTGTTTAGGGAATATTGTAAAGAAACAGCAATGCTATATGTAAACTTATATCCATGGTATTACATGCCTTCAAGTGTCCATAAATTGTTGATACACGGTGCTGATATTTGTGAAAATTTCTCCTTTATTCCGATAGGCATGCTTTCCGAAGAAGCTTCCGAAGCGAGGAATAAAGATTTCCGGAATGTTAGAATGGCACATACAAGAAAAATCGGTAGAGTTCAGACTAATTTAGACATTATCCACAGCTTTCTAATTAGCTCAGATCCTTACATAAACAGTTGTTTCCAGAGGCTAGTGCTTTGATCTTGAACAATGAATTGCTTTCGTTGGAAAACGAGGAAATAGAGATTTCTCAAGAGAATATAGACCCAAATATTAATCTTTCACCATAATATTTTTTCAGAATCGTTTGTGAACATATTCAACTTTATGTTTGCAGCTTTATTTGTCTTCATTTTGATTGTTTTTTAGAACTGATGAAAGTACTCCTTCAGTTCAGAAAGGTCATAGCTTTTCAGTCATTAGTGAGCCCCCATAACCTCTTTTACAGAGAAGTCTCTTTTTACTTATTTGACATTACGCATACATTATAATTATGTGCTAAAGTAAGGCTATGATTAAAAAAAAGCAAAAAATTAACATTAAAAAAAAATGTTATTTTCTGTCACTATTATCTCGAAAGTACGCAGAGATAAGCAATAAGTTTCTTCGAGCCAAATACTCAGAATTATTAGTTTTCTAACATATGTGATTGCCATCTCGACATCGCTTAAAGTTTTTGAGAAATTGAGTAAAATGTAATCGCTCCCATACAAAAAAAAAAGAAATATTTTTTTTACAGAAAAGTATTTGAAGTAGGACAATAATATTTTTTTGCCTTATCTGTTATCATTGTATCAACAATAAAAAAAAATATCAGCGGTCTACTATCAATGTCCACTTTTTTTTAATTTGGGACCAGTGTGCGGCGCCGCGCGCCGTTCGCGCGCCTATCGACGCGCCGCCGAGTGTACCTACTTTACCGTGATGTCAAAATGAATAATGCGTAATTTAATTATTGATTTACAATTACCGTTTACGTTAATATCAAGCCAGAAATTTCACGTAAAAACTGAGACAATAAAAGTTACCTACGTAATAAAAAATCGAAACAAAGTTTATCTATAGGTTAACTAGTTTCATCCTATTATTTATTAAAGAGTACCTAACCAGCAAAATCTTAAAGCTTTGCTTAATTTAGTAAATTAACTTACATTTTTAAAGGTGGGGTTCGATGTGGTGTCCTTGGTATTGTGTGCACAAGGCGGCTCGTTTGTTCATGGACACCTAAACATTGCGTAGCATTTCTGGTGTTACTGGCCCGAAAGCGGCCTCAATCCGCACTTTCATTTGGTCCACTGTATCACATACGGCACTGCGTACACTACGTTCTAATGTATCCCCACAAAAAAAAGTGTAACGGCGTAAGGTTTGGGGACCGCGGAGGCTATGCCACGGTCCTACTCATCATCATCATCATCGTCTGCCTATCTGGCAGGTGGCCGTCCCACGCTGCGCTTTCCAATGTGTTGTCTCCACTCCAGCCCGGACGGACGGGCGGACGGTTCACTACCACGTCCGATCCATTGCGGAAAGCGCGAAACAAACACAACGAAAACAATAACAACAATTAGCCGTACTGAACTTATGCGCGTATCACACGGATGGAAACGATGTGCACATCACACTCGGAGAAGTCGACGACTGACGAGCAAATAAATGATTAACAATAATGCAAAATAAAGCTCCTATTCCTTGCTATCCTGGTAATAGGGTAGCTGTCCCAATTAGTGTCCACCACTATTAAAAAAAAAATTGTTTTACATCATAATAATAATTTTAACTAAACTCCGATAAACTTTTAAGTAATAAGAGTTAACTACGTAAATCAAATTCAAAATTGAAAAATTGGTACCTACATTCGATCATAATTATGTTGTACGTTTATTATAAGTACGTGAGAATCTGAACCCAGAGCTTTTAATTCAAAATAACAAATAATAATCTTTGATCAAAATATTAACTTACCTAAGTTATTTTGAAATCTGGTTAGAAGTTTAATTTACCAGGAGTAATTCAAACTACAGGGAATGCAATTGGTACGTGTACCCTAAAACCTAAACCTGGTTACATACAAGCACAACGATGATTGACTATGAGCACAGTATATATTGTGCTATGAGTGTGAAACGACAAAATCAGGGTTCTGTGAGCAAACGATTTTCAATTCAGCAATAACAATTCTTGTTACACATGCGGTCCTGGTACTTTTATTAATTTCTTTCTTCTAAAAAAACTTTAACACAACACACACACACACACACACAGACATTTTTAATGACTTCATTTGGATTATAATAAAGACTAAACGTGCTCAAACCAATAAAACTCATGCCACTCAAACAGCAACTTTCGACAGAGCGTGAACTTCCGATAATTCTTCGGTTAGTCCTACAGACAGACTTGTTGTTAATAGTTTTCGTAAAGTTCACGTGACGATTTTTTCAACTATAATCAATGTTTACCGTTAATGATAACAAATTTAGAAACGAAATATTATATAAACAGTTGACACAGGACTCATTCATTCATCAGCTTTAATAAAAACATCAGTATGAGACGGCTAACCTTATCAGAAAGGCCATAAAAAACAAAAGCGAGCGCCGCTCGACTCGCGCGCTGCATGACGTCATGCACTGTAATTTGAGCAGGTAGACCACGGGACGCGTGCGCCGCGATGACGCCACGCACGCAAGCGGTGGTACCATTAACAATATTGTTAATCCTACCAACAGCAAGGTACCTTCTTGCACTCAATTAGTTAGTAAAAAAGGGGCCTCAGCAGAACACCTTAAAATTATTCCACCAATATATCCAAGGCATTTCTTCCAAATTATTAGAAATTGAATTGCTTTTAGAAAAATATATTCTTAATGTTATTCTTAATTGCGCACAAAATTTAAAAGTCGGTCACCCAAAATGTATGGATTTGGTATGTATGGTTTTGGTTTTGGATTGTATGTTTGACATTATTTGTTTTACTGAATATTGGCTAAAGGATTACCAAAATATAATCATAATCATATTATAATCATTCAAATAATCAATACAACCCTCCGAGCTCATTTAACCCCATTGAGAGACTTTTTCATGAAATAGTTATTGAATGGGGTTATATGAACTTGGAGGGTTATGTTGACGATTTGAATGATTACAGTTCAGTAACTCCATACGTGTTACTGGCGCGATTCATAATTTCATCAACATAAAACCTGACACTGACCTGAAAATGGCAATAAACATTCTTATGTTTATGATTTACGCGCAAGGGTATTTCGTGCAACTTAAATTTTCTTACATTTAAGTTGCACGAAATACCCGCGCGTAAATCTATGCTGCGTGGAGGTTCCCTAATATTCATAAATACCCTTGCGCGTAAATCTATGCTGCGTGGAGGTTCCCTAATATTCATAAATACCCTTGCGCGTAAATCTATGCTGCGTGGAGGTTCCCTAATATTCATAAATACCCTTGCGCGTAAATCTATGCTGCGTGGAGGTTCCCTAATATTCATAAATACCCTTGCGCGTAAATCTATGCTGCGTGGAGGTTCCCTAATATTCATAAATACCCTTGCGCGTAAATCTATGCTGCGTGGAGGTTCCCTAATATTCATAAATACCCTTGCGCGTAAATCTATGCTGCGTGGAGGTTCCCTAATATTCATAAATACCCTTGCGCGTAAATCTATGCTGCGTGGAGGTTCCCTAATATTCATAAATACCCTTGCGCGTAAATCTATGCTGCGTGGAGGTTCCCTAATATTCATAAATACCCTTGCGCGTAAATCTATGCTGCGTGGAGGTTCCCTAATATTCATAAATACCCTTGCGCGTAAATCTATGCTGCGTGGAGGTTCCCTAATATTCATAAATACCCTTGCGCGTAAATCTATGCTGCGTGGAGGTTCCCTAATATTCATAAATACCCTTGCGCGTAAATCTATGCTGCGTGGAGGTTCCCTAATATTCATAAATACCCTTGCGCGTAAATCTATGCTGCGTGGAGGTTCCCTAATATTCATAAATACCCTTGCGCGTAAATCTATGCTGCGTGGAGGTTCCCTAATATTCATAAAAAATGTGTTAAATATAAGCAACGCAATGGTCTCTCGGTTGAACATTGCGCTGAACAATGAGGGTACAATATAATATCATTGGCGCCTAACTGTCCTGTGTTGAGCTGGATAAGCATACATGTGTGTGTGTACAGCAGACCCCCAAACTATCAAAACTTTTCCTTATTTGAATCAATAATGGAAGATGTCCTAGCAAAACTTGCAGCCAGTAATAAATCTGCAATTATTTGTGGTGATTTTAATATCAATATTTTAGAAGAAAATTCAAATAGCACTCGGTCGGAACCTACTAGAGTCACTCCATCTTCTGCTGCTTGTATAGATAATGTTATCTGCGATTGTGATTACTTAGATAAAGCCATATTAAATTGTCTGCCGTCTGACCACAGCGGACAAACTGTAACTTTTAGGTGTAACACACCATTGCAAAAAGTTCAGATTTAATTTAGACCTACTAGCAAATTAAATAGGTTTAAATAATATTTCGCTACAAAACAAGTTAAATGTTATGAAAAAAAGAAAAAATATTGATTAGTCGCAGGGACATGACGTGCATCATACAAAATGACAAAATAAAAACAGCAATAAACATACAACGCATAACAAACATAGATGACACACACAATAAATTCAACAGGACGGGACGGCACAACTAAAATAAAAAGTTCGCAGCTTGCACGTCGTGACTGCGGCAAGCAGGTTACCACTCAGCATGATGCTGTGCAATGGGGACCCCACAGCACAGCGCTGGTTTTCAGTGGTCACCCGTGAAAAAAACGTACGGAAGCCAAGACAACATAAATATTTTTACAGATTAATAAGAAGACGAAAATAAACAGTATTGGGTCATAGTAATAAAACTACTACCTAAAAGTAATAATAATAAACATGGAAAAAAATATATGTCGGAGTGGCAGGATTTATTCCGCTAGGCTTCTACATCATGTGGGCAGACGACGGGTTTCGTGCTATGAAAAGACACTGAGCGATACATTGTTTCTAGCAAAACTAACCAATTACTTGAGATTACAACTTAGCAAAATAACACGGGGCATAATGAATCGGGTACAGTTCCAAGAGGTCTTAACTCGGCCGCGATCAGACACTGACTGGCTGTCATCCTGGCTCAGAATTTACCATCTTGACTCTGTAACAAGCAAGCTGTGGTGCGGGTAGGCTTGTAAGTAGATCGCGTGATGTCACCACCGCGTACTTGTGATTCATTTTAAGCCCGTACCAATGACCGTCTTCGACAAATATTATATCACAATCACTATTTTTAAGATTCGGTAAAGCAAATCTGATGCATTTAATGTTTTATTCGTTTAATACTAAATTGTTTGTTGTGAACCAATTATGGGCCTGAAGTAGTGCCCCGTCGGCGGCGGCGACCTCTCGCGTCCGGCCCTGGTTCAATCCATGGTCCGGAGCGAGACGGAATGGGACGCCGTCACCTCCTTCTGCGAAGCAGTCATGCTAGCGAAGGAGGTGGCGGGACGTGAGAGGGAGAGAACCTCACGTCCCAGTCGCCGCGGGAGACGCACGTGGCCCCCGGCCACCGTAGACGCGGGCCTGTGGACGGTGAGCTATGGGCTAGCTCGCCGTCCGTCCGTCTTATGACGACAGGCCGTGTCGACGGCGCGTTCGTGTTCCACGCGCGCCTCAAAGAGAGTCAGCAAACAGAGTCGGCCCTTACGGACCCCCGTAAGGGCCGACGCCTGCCAGGGTTGCGGGACTGTTCGAAAGAGATACCGCGGCCCTGGAACACAAAGGGCAAAGGAAGGAACATGGAAGGGTTTTAGTCAGTAGAAGTCTGACACTCCCTCCTGCTCAGCCCAGAGCGGGAGGGGTTATTTGATGATTTCCCATGGGTAAAAAAAAAAAAAAAAAAGTAGTGCCCCGTGTTATTTTGCTAAGTTGCAATCTCAAGTAATTCGTTAGTTTTGCTAGAAACAGTGTATCGCTCCGTGTCTTTTCATAGCACGGAACCCGTGTCGTCTGCCCACATGATGTAGAAGCCTAGCGGAATAAATCCTGTAATCCTGTGTGTGATAAACTTGAATTCGTAGATAAAATGGTTTTTCTGGGGATTACGCTTGCAAAGAAAATAAGACAAAAAAAAACGTTTAGCAAACGTTACTGTGTCATATATCAACGAAAGAACTTGTTTTGAGGATCTCAAATATATTTGTATTATTATTGTAAAATAAACAGTTTTGATTTTATTCATGAAAGAAGACGAAACATTTGACTTTGGCATCGCGCATCGTACGGAACCCTCTCCACGTGAGTTCGACTCGCACTTGCACGGTTCTTTTGAAATTGTTTTTTTTTTTGTTTTTACTATGGACACTTATAATGTGCACATCTTGCTACATCGTTCTCACATAGACTACCATCTCAACATGAATGATGTAACCAAGGTTTTGTAACAATATGCTGATTTAAAAGAGTGCCTATTGAATTTCTTGCCCGTTTTCTCCATAGAGATCTACGCTTTGGAATGGGCAACTACAGTACTTTCACAGTTTTTTGTCATGTGACTGGGGACTAACTACATTTCAGTGTTATCTTTGTTTCGACTATTCAAAAGTGCTCGTAACTGGCCTACTTGAAATAAACGCTTTGATTTGATTTAATGAACTGCAAAGCAAAAAAAAGTACATTTTAAAGCATTAACAGACGTTCGAGTATGGTGCGCTCCGCACCGTGACCTTGGTGTGCTCCGGACCACATTCGATGGTATGTTCAGCGGTCCGCCGCACATTATTATTATTATTGACGGTGCGCTCGGTTCGATGATTCTTCCACAGGATTTGGTGCGATCCGCATCTAGTTCGATCGTGTGGCCGAACCGCCTGCCGCACCTTTCAACGCTTTAGTTGCAATTCTACCTCCAAGTGAGACACGTTTTCAACGGCGTTAGAACAAGAAGCCGTGAATATTACGGAAAAAGATTAGTTGCGGAAGTATTAGAACTTTACAAAGATTTTCCGTGCTTGTGGGATTCGTCTCATACAACCTATACTACAACAAAGATGCCCGCAATCAAGCGTTGGAAATAATTTTATAAAAATGGAAAACGGATTACCCACTTGCTACCGCTTATAGGACGCCAAGAAAAAAAATGAACATCTTAGAGCTGCATATAAATCTTCATCATCAAGGTCTTTTATAAGTCGCATATGACTATTTATGATTCTGTCTTTTAAATAGAATGTTGCCCATTCTTTTCTTTTTTTTCTCTTCTTTTCAATGGGTGTAGTAGCTACGACGCGACGGTTGCCGCAACTAACGCGATTTTGGCTTGTTTGGATAAAGTTGGAGGCATGTCGACGTGATCACTGTCTAGTAGCACGGAAAGCACTGGACCGTCTTTGATGCGGTGCTGGTCCGTCGTACTGGTCCGTCGGTTCGGACGCACCAAGTGAAAAAAAAGTTAAATTATGAAAATTGAATGGGCCGCCTGCGTCCAACTTTTGTTTAATTTAAAATGTACTTGTTTTTTGCTTTGCAGTTCATTCTTTTTATGCAGTTGGGCTTTTTGATTTTACAATAATAATTTTATTTCAGACTTTTTAGTTTTTTAACAATTTGTGTTAAAACAGTAATATAAAAGTGATATGATACATATATTTTTGAAATGGTCTTTTCATTTGATACCCATATTGCTATGGGAATAAAACAAAACCGGCAAGTGCGAGTCGTACTCACTGGGGATGCCCGATCTGAATCGATCTTCCAGAAGATCAATTCAAGGCCATACGATCTACCGATTTTTTTAATCGATTCAACAGGATGCGATCTGCGCCCAGAACGAATATATGCCTATAGGATCGTATGAAAAAATCGTATCAACTAAAACCGAATCGTACCTACCGTACGAACTACAACAAAGTAAGATTAACTACATAAGCAATGAATCAGATTAGTTTCGACTATTTCGAGTTACAATAATCAAAAGCGGTATTGTATGAAATTTGAAGCATGGTGATACTGTCATGATATTTTATTTATTTAGTTAAATAAACAAAATCGGGTCAGTTAGCATTCGCAGCAGTTGCAATAGGAATAGTTCTCTGTACTGTGAGCGTGACATATTATTTTAAAATAGTTTTTAATATGGCTCCGCCAACAAAATATAAAGTTTATTGATACAAGTCCTTACAATATGCTTAATATCTAGCTAAAGTTCTCAATAGTTAAAGGCGCACAGAAGTTGAAACCCTGACTCCTAAACTAGGAATACCTGTGACTTAGGAGTCAGTGTTCTACTGCCATTTGGACACTATAAACCCTTATGAAAATTAAGAGCATAGGAGAGATTAAAGTAAAAAAATAAACTAAAATTAAAAAGTGAAATGACTGCCTGGTTGAATCTGTATACAGACTGGGAGTCGTGTGATTAGTTTGCGTTGTGTGAGTTTGTGTGTGTGACTGGGAAACGTGTGTTGTGTGAGTGTGTTATGAGGAGCCTGAATGTAGTGGTGTCGAGTGTAAGACTGTGTTTGAGTTAGTACCAGCTTGGTGTCTACTGTTATATGAAAGATGTCGGTGACTGCATTACGTGTATGGAATGTTGTGAGTTATGTCTGAGTGGTTAGTAGTTTCTCAGTTTGAGCGTAGTCTAGGAGGTACAGCATGTTCTTCAGCTTAGCCTTTACATCTTGTTTGCTTAGCCTTGCTATTTGTGTGGACTTATACTTACCGTTTTCTTTTCATTTAACATTTTTTAACTTTTTATTAGTTTACCTGCCATCATTTTACATTAATGTCAAAGGTGGCAAGCTGATTCTTATTCATTTTCTCTTATAGATTTATATACAATGAAGGTTGCACTAGAATTATAATTACTAAAGATTGTATCTACTAGTCTAAATCTGGTTTTTCTAGTTAATTACGTTTATATACTTTTTTTTTTTTTTACCTTTGGGAAATCATGAAATAACGTCCCGCTCTGGGCTGAGCAGGAAGGAGTGTCAGACTTTTACTGACTAAAACCCATCCATGTTCCTTCCTGTGCCCTTTGTGTTCCAGGGCCGCGGTATCTCTTTCGAACAGTCCCGCAACCCTGGCAGGCATCGGTCCTTACGGACCCCTTCCTGTTTGCTGACTCTCTTTGAGGCGCGCGTGGAACACGAACGCGCCGTCGACACGGCCTGTCGTCATAAGACGGACGGACGGCGAGCTAGCCCATAGCTCACCGTTCACAGGCCCGCGCCTACGGTGGCCGGGGGCCACCACGTGGCCCCCGACGCTCGGTGCGTCTCCCGCGGCGGCTGAGACGTGAGGCTCTCTCCCTCTTACGTCCCGCCACCTCCTTCGCTAGCATGACTGCTTCGCAGAAGGAGGTGACAGCGTCCCTTCCCTCTCGCTCCGGACCATGGATTGAACCAGGGCCGGACGCGAGAGGTCGCCGCCGCCGATTGCCACTACGAGGACACGGCGGTGCTCCGCCCAAGAGGAGCAGACCTGCACGGTGTGCTCCACCGTGTCCTCCGGTCGATCCTCGCAGTGGTGACACCCGGGCGTTTCCTCCCGCCCGATTAGGTGCAGGAACCTCCCGAAACAACCATGTCCGGTGAGGACCTGCGTCAGGCGGAAGGTGAGGGCGCCGTGGCACCCCTCTAGCCACTCCTCAAAGAGGGGACTTACCGCCACTATTGTGGCGTGCCCTGCACGGGGTTGCGACAGTCGCTCTCTCCATGTCGCCATGATATCACGCCGGAAGTCTGTCCGCTGAGCGACAATTTGCCGCGGCAGCGGAGTTTCCCCCCGGCGTAGTGCCTCCACGCGCCATTCTTGCAGGCGCGCGAGGACTATCGCCTCCAGATCCCATGGCGGCAATCCGGCAAGGAGGCTCGCCGCCTCGCCAGGGATCGTGCGGTACCCCCGGATCAGCCTTACGGCTAACGTTTATAAACTTAATGACGGAATTCTAAATTAGATTTTATCCTATCAAGGAGGTTTTATACGTCTTAGCCGATTACACTTGGAAGGTCAGATGATTATATGGATGCAACAACTTAAATCGTAAAAGGAATTGGAACAGAACCGAAACGTCAAGAACGTCAAGAAAGTCCGGTTTTTCTTGTAAAAGGAGCCGCAGAGGCTATTCAATCAGTTTACGACTGGGTTCCGAGGGTTCCGAGAGAGAACCAACTAAATACGTGGAGTTCACTTCTACTAAGAGTGAATAACTGTTTGGGTCGCCGACGCTCTGACGCTTCCCTACACTTCCCAGGGGCCTTATTAACGGACTCGCCTGGAATCCTACTCCTGTGCTGCGGAGCTGACCTAGCTCCTGTACTGCGGAGCTGACCTAACTCCTTTACTTCGGATCTGGCCTGTCGCCTATACTGCGGAGCTTGCCTGACGCCTGTTCTTCGGAGCTGCCCTGGCTCCTGTTCTTCGGAGCTGCCCTGACTCCTGTTCTGCAGAGTTGCCCTGACGCAGAGCTTGGAATGCCTTCCCCTCACTTCAAGTACTGTAAAACTTTCTCCTTTTTACTTCCCGTTGAGTGCGTGCTAGGTAGGTCTTTCTATATTATATAAACTGTATTTCTTAACTCCCCTCCATAAATTTAATTGTTCAGTCTACTTTTACCTTTTTTTTATTCGTTAGGAATAAGTAGATGTGACAAGGGCGGGCCAAAGAAATGGACATTCATAGATACATAGCATAATCAGCCTATAATTTTCCCACTGCTGGGACACACGGCCTCCTCTGTATGAGAGGGAATGGGCTATAATCCACCACGCGGGCCCAGTGCCGGTTGGTTCATACATACATACGCTCAAAAAACATTACCCTCTTTCTTATTATCCTCCTTCCGTCAGAGAAGAATGAATTGAATTGCCAAAAGCTACTGAAAATTTTAATCAATTGTTTTCCAAAAAGTCGTTCAAAAAAATGCGAAACTCTTTAAAAGCGATTCCCACTTTACTTGTGTAGGTGAATAACCTACAAACGATAGCCTGTTTCAGCTCACGTAGTGTTTTATTTTACGTCAAATCTGCGGTCACCCGCAGCACGTAGCTCGGATAACGATTTATTCTAGGAATAAAATCACTACTCAACGATGACGTTATGTCATGAGGTGAGGTGAGGTTATGTTATCCTGGAGTGCTAATTGTATTAGATAATCGATTTTCAGGTAATTTGCGTACAATGGACAGGAAAGTGGTTCCTGATGTCATAATGGCCGTGAATTTTCTACTGATTTTCTAGGTAGAGAGTTCTGTGTGTCTGATTCATCCATTAATTTATTGAGAGATTTCTGGCGTGTGTCATCGGTGTAAGTTTTTGTTATATCTTTCATTCATAGAGGGATGATGTATGACTCTCATCCACCTAGCCTAGCCTTTCCTAACTAGTGTAGTCATATTAAAGGTCGTGGAACAGACCATCAAACTAAACCACTTTCTTCATGGGACCAAGACTGTAAACGTGAGTAAATATCAGCTGTCTCGAACAATTGTGTTGAGTACTGTCAGACTATCAGATTCCTGAATACCCGCACCGACTGACAAACATACAAATGACGGCTAGGCCAGCGGCTTAACGTGCTTTCCTAGGCACGGAGGGGTCTTGTTATGAGATGGTCACGGTGCCGCGGACTGAGCTCAGCAAGCGTGGCGTGTGTCTAGAAGATATACGGCTCTTCTATCGACCAGTCTCTCGTGTCCAGTTGGTGACTAACCCAATTAATTAAAGCATTGAAATGGATTCAGAGATTTACATTACAGGCAGTGAAAAGCACTGTCAGTCTAGCACAGTGTCTCTTGCTTAACTTGTGGTCAAACTGGGTGGAGGGGCTGAGGCTCCGGATACCGGACCATAATTTCATATATTTTTATGTTAAAAGCTCGGTGTCAGCAGTCCGCTCGGTTTGACCGCACCTTGTAGTGTAAACAACGAGACGCTGTATTTCTGCTTATAGACAATATTAATTCCAAGGTCTTATAGAGATTAAACATTATGTCATGTTCCATCTTTCCATAAGGCGAGCAAATAATCACATCGTGTGGAGTTGTCACCTGCTTGACACCTACAATAATGGCGGTAAATATTTACACACTCTTTAGCCTCTGGTAGGATACGCTGTTAAATTGAATTTGCATATATCGTTTTTCCAGTATCTTGAATTTAGAGTTTTATTAACTGCCATTTTGTTTTTAAACCAAGGCGTAGGTAACGTCAAATGTCGTCTTGCTATGCTCCCTGTGCTTTGTTCTCAGATATAATATGTTCGCCAGTATAAATTGTTTCGCACGTGTTGAATTTCCTTATAATACATACATAGTTCAACTAATGCCTATTTCTGACACGTAAGTTTCATTTATTTTCACCTTTCATTGGTTTCACTCGAAGTGAAACATTTCAACACAAAATGAATCAAACCCCTTGAAATCCGGTACTACCTACAGTTACAGAAAATGCGAATGATCGAAACAATAAAGAACGAAGCAGATGAATTTTCAACATTCTAGAATATTTTTTGATGGCAATAAGAACGTGCGAATTGCGATAAAACAAAATTGTACACTCACATCGGCTTCCTCACGCATAGGTAAGTTGCGCCTGTGGCTTACTTGAGGGCGCAACTCAGCCGTGGACCGCTGTGGAGAAGCGCCATAAATGCTGAATTTATTTGAAATCATGTGTCAACTGAAAACCTTTATATTATATTATTATGTAAATACTTCTCATATCGTGGTATTGTGAGCCGGCCACGCGAGTGACGTCGGTCGGACGAGTCTCTCGGCTCATCAGCTGCTCATTCGAACAAAAGTACATATAAAGCCTTATTTGTTGAAATGATATTCATTTTTTTATCGTTATTTTTAGGTTTGGCCGGTGATATTTATGTGACACTAGACATCATTAAATACGTTTAGCGTGGAACCTATTTTAATCATCGATCTGTTTCTGTCAATTGTTCGAAGATGATACTTAGGAACTTGTTAAATGCATTATGGGAATTATTGTACAAGCCGATGGATGTTTCCTTTAAGAATTTTATAGTAAATATCGTTCGTCTTTATTCAAAAATTCGTTTATATTCAAAAACAAAAGTTTAAAAAAAAAAACCTGTAATATGCTTCCCACTTCGTGATCACTAAAACTGCCACATTAGTTGCTCGTTTTCCAACCGCCTGTCAAGGGATGCTCTTCTTGTTGCAGATGTCGGGACGCGCGGCGTGACCACGGACGGGCTGCTGAGCGCCCTGGCCCGCCTGCGCCGCGCCCCGCCCCCGCTCCCGCACCCCACACCTCACCCGCCCCGCTCCGTAAGTAACAACATGTACCAAGTGCGGTCAGGTCACGGGAGAGAATTCGGAGTAGTGCTTGAAAGGTGTACCCGGTTGAGTGCACTTCTTCTATAATCAAGACATCAGACTGTAGGGTGTAGGACATGATTTTATGTCATGACGTTGAAGGGATCACACCACTGTGATTGTAATTCAACCATAAGTAACTGACCGTCTTTGAGCATTTCACATTGTGCTGATTCTTAATCTCACACACGGCATTCGCGTTAGAACCGTCCAAGGAATGTTTAGTTGTGAAGAAAACTTTATTGTCTATTCTTCCACTTATCCCTAAACGGGGGCGTTGTCGTTTTTGAACAAAACAAAACCCTTTTGAAAAATTTTGGTTACGTATACTTTATTAACCACTATGTTAATTATGTAACTACACAGACCAGGTATCAAAGCAGCAAATAGACTGAGTTCATCAATATATCAGCAATAAAACGTAGCCTTTACAGATTTGCCCTCTCTTGTATTTCTCAATCCACAACTTTGAATACTGACCAGCATCAGTACCCGGGGAATCGCCACAAACTTCAGCTTAACCTGACCGTTTGAACTTCCTTAACTTGAGTCCCAAACGAATTTTCTTTGTAACGAGTCGCATCGTCGATCCCCCGAGTGTTACCTATCTCGAAAGTTAGTCAAGTAAGCACGACGCAAAGTTTTCATTTCGTATATCTAAGTGCGAAGGAAAAGGAAATTAGTTTTTGAAGATATTGTCGTTGAGAAGTTTTTGGAGTAAACTGGGTGAGATGTGGGAAGGCTGGGTGGATTCACCTGAGCAGATAGTCTGGCTATGTTACCTTAGTTTTGCCTCTCAATCGGACCACTACTTCGCGCTGGATTAAAATGTGATATAGGTCTAGGGTCTATCTATTCATGGCGGCGGAACGTGAGAGGGAGAGAACCTCACGTCCCAGCCGCCGCGGGAGACGCACCGGGCGTCGGCGCCGGCCACTGTAGGCGCGGGCCTGTGGACGGTGAGCCATGGGCTAGCTCGCCGTCCGTCCGTCTTATGTCGACAGGCCGTGTCGACGGCGCGTTCGTGTTCCACGCGCGCCTCAAAGAGATGTCAGCAATAGGAAGGGTTCCGCAAGGGTCGATGCCTGCCGGGGCTGCGGGACTGTTCGAAAGAGATACCGTGGCCCCGGAACACAAAGGGCGATGAAGGAACATGGATGGGTACTAGTCAGTAAAAGTCGGACACTCCCTCCTGCTCAGCCCAGAGCGGGAGGAGTAATTTGATGATTGCCCATCCGAAAAAAAAAAAATCTATCTATTCATACACGAAATATCTTAAAGGGTCATTGTACTCATCACTATGAACAACTTTTTCAACAATGGGACCAAACACGAAATCGCGAAAAAAAAACAGCTGTTCAGTACATTTTGTCGAGATATGCGCACAGAATATGGGGCAGCCGATTTTATTTTCGCGATTTCAGTGTTGGTCGCATAGTAAAAGTTACTTTGTGTATTTCTTTATTATAGTTTATTATTTCAGTTATCTTAGTTAGTTACTTAGCATACCTATACGTTCAATGTCGCAACTTAATCATGCTATATATCTGCTGAACATGAAACTTATTGTACAAAACTTTCAAACAATTAGCACAAATTGCACGTAGATACGCCAATGTTTGGAATGCCGATTGCCGATAAATACATGGATAATGCACCAATGAATTCCATTGTATCGGAACCCACGTTTTAATCAAAAACGCATTAATTATTCCAATTAAATTCCAATTGAATTCAAATCGATCCTAAATGCGATTGGATGCTCTCACTGACATCCAATAGCTGGATTATCATAGTCACGAGTGATTGAACTTTGTTTGACAATTATTCCGCTCATACGGGAGGCGGTGCATTACTGATATGATCATGTGGAGGTTCGGATCGATGCGATCGAGACGAAGACCGAGGACACAAGATTATTATATAGTGGAGGCCATATGGTGAAGTGGCACCTTTGTAAGGATTATTGAGTTTGGTTTATTAGGTGATTTGAACAAAATAGTTCCTTTGGGACTTTACGTTTTAAAGCATAGAAGTTAGAACGGATGTGCAACTATGCTGGCCTCAAGAAGGATTATTAAGAGGAAATGCAGCTGGTATTTGAAGAAACTATTGCTGTCCCTCTACGAGCGCGATTTCGACATTGGTGCGATAAGGACAACTATAGATCCGACAAGTAAAAAGCCATAATTCGAGGTTTGGCTCTCGACTAATTCCTCCTCCAATATTCGACCAATTTAAAAGATATTTCATAAATTGAATAAGAAGGATATGTACTGTGTCCCTACGTTTCTTTTTTCATTAATAGTTGTCAAATTTGTACACTACGCCTCTGTTGACTGCGGCCCAAATTGGCCCTTTTAAGCATTTTGTAAAGGTTCTAGTGCTGATACAGATTATGTATCATCAAAAAGGAAAACATAGGGACATAAAAAAGGTTGATATTTATTTAACTGTAAAAAATCATAGCTCTAAAATAAACCAGAAAGAAAACAGACGAGAGCGTTTGTATGCAGAAAAGCATTTCCTCTTACAAGTTTTATAAATACAAAAATCTCCCACGACTCAACGTAACTACCGAACGTTTATCTAATCACGTACACCAATTAGCCGGCTAATGAAATAACCCAGAGTTAGTCGATATCGAGTAACCGTCGTCATGTGTCCTGTTCCTACTAATGATATCGTTGTGGTGCTACCTTTGTTTGTCATCGCCAAACTGCTGAACCGCAATAGCGTGTGTTATGCATATGCATATTATTATAATTATGCCTATGCCTATTTATTTACCTATGTTAATTATTAATTTAATTGTGGTTTATGCAAAAAAATACCTCATTTGTGTGATATTTTTGTCAATTTCCCTATAAGTCTATAAGGAAAATGACAAAAAGGTTTGGTAGTTTGTCGTGGAATCCTGGGTTTGATTCCCGAGTTAAATTAATTATACTTGTTGTTATAAATTTGTTAAGGGTCATTACGATTATGAAATCACTCCATTTATGCCTAATATATTATATGACGCAAATGGCATTTTGTGTTGGTTTAAAAAAGCACCTTACACTTATGTATAAATGTTGATCCAAAACTGTGACTGCCTCCTTGCTCTGACTGCCTTGCTGGTCGCAAGTGCTGCGCTAGGCATGACGCCCTGGGTGGCAATCCCCGGCCGGGAAAAGTGTTATTGGATCATCTAGAATTTTCAGAAGCATTTCAGGGTCAGTATTTCTGCTCGACTGATGGAAATAGGCTCTCCCGCACATAATGGTACTCAAACATAAGTAACTGGCAAAATGTGGATGTCCTAATAGGTACACCTCTACCTTACCCTTCGGAGAAACCGGTGTGTATTATGTACTGAAACTTTGTTACGGAAGATCAAAATGCTGCGTACAACTGTAATTCAGTATATTGTGCTCAATAGCTCGATTCTCCCCTACAGGCATCACGGCGGTATCAGGCTCATCAGTAACGTCGCCCGAGGCACGTGACTGCCATTATCCAGCTCCATCGATCGCACAATACCGGCCGGCACAATGCCTGTCTAGTTATTATAATATCGGATCCAACCGGATTTAACCGAATTTTACAGCAAAAATCCGTTCGAAATTACAATAACTTACAGGCTTTTGGGAATGTTTATGCCGCAGACTGTTTCTACAGAGTACAGTCGGCGGCAGAGGTGCTTGAGCGGTGCGAGAGAAGGAATGCTTTCAGCCTGAGGTAAAACCTAAAACATAAACAGAACATAACATCACGCCCGTGATCCGCGAAGAGTTAGGCAGAGTGTACGCCTACACGGTGCCAGGTATGTCTGAGTCCCAGGGAATAATAGGGAGCCTGTTGCCATCAACTGAGCACATACCCAGACACCGTGGCTGCTAGTGACAAATTTCTGAAGGAAAAACCCAATACCGCTTTGCCCGACTGGGGAATCGAATCCAGGACCTCATGCTCAGCTCAGCAGCCGTGCTTCTAGTCCCATGAGGCAGCGAAGAGTGGAGGGTAGCTACCACTCTGTGTAAGAGCTTAGGGCTCAAGTGTTAATCGGTTTCAAAGCGCTTCATGTTTCTGCAACGACTTAGACCCGACATAAGTTTTTCGGCAGCGAAAGGCAATCCAATAACTTTTAGACTTTTCCAACATTGTTGTAGGTACCTATAGGCCCTCTGATTGTAGTACTCGTATACTCAATCGTATAATAAAACATGTAATATCAACACTCCTGTACTCCCCGAAGAGTTAGGTCGAGGTGCACTTAATAGTATACAAATAATTTTATAAATAAGTTTGTCGCTGACTGTACCGAAAAACAAAGATTTAAAGAAAATCTCTGAAGCATTTCGCGTTATTTATATACCAGTTAATTAGCAGAAGCCTAGCCGGGATTATTAGCGAAATACTAAACTTTTTAGCGAAGTAGCGAAGTAAATGTCGAAGTTACCAGACTGATTCGCGAACGTTGGAATTATCTGAACTCGATACGATGCTGGGTCGACTAAACTCAATGTATCGTGGCTTGAATGCTAATGTATACTCGATATATTTTCTCGTCGTCTTGGGGAGGCGAAGGATTTAGGTCTCATGTTAGCTATTACTGTATCGTGAACGGAATTGAGTCGATGCTTACTTATCTGTGAGTGTTGACGGCATTAGGAGTTAGGATTGGGAGGGATGAGCGTGAACGACACGTGGCTAAATAATAACATCAGCACGGATCGATTTTATAGGTTAAGCAAACCTTGCTGAGGTCGGTCGGTGGATGGATGACCATCTATTACATACAGAAAACCCTCCGGGCCTCGGAAAGCCGTTGGTCCCGACTGTCATTCATAAGTATTTGACAGTAGTTACTGATACTCAGAATCCCGACAGTTTGACAACCAGATACCATGTGTTGAACTGTGACTGGGTTGTGGAGGTTAGATAGGCAGTCGCTCCTTGACGTAGCATACTGATATAGCGGCTGCGTCCTTTTAGACAAGAAACCGATTTAAACAATTTGGGGAAAAAATACGCAAATGATAAATAAATAATAAATAAAGATTTATTGTTGAACTAAGACTAGATTACATGGCAAAGTAGTATAAGATAAAGCACAAGCATAAAGTTTCGTAATCTATGTTGATGAGATAAGCATATCCCAGCCAAAATTAGTCGTCAAAAAACAAAATCAAAGCATTTATTTCAAGTAGGCCAGTTACAGTCACTTTTGAACTGTCGAAACAAAGATAACAATGAATGTAGCTACAGGGGACTGTACTGGGACTGTGACACAAGTTTTCATGCCTTGTGACTGGGAAGTCACAAGGCATGAAAACTGTAAATGTACTGTAGTTGCCCATTCCCAAGCGTAGATCTATCTCTATGGAGAAGAACGGGCAAGAAACTCCATGGACACTCTTTTTAATCAAAATATTGTTAAAAAATCTTGGTTACATCATTCATGCTGAGATGGTATATTATGTGAGCAAAATGTAAGCAAGAACTGCACGTGGCATCAATATTTCTACCAGCTTATTCTATTATGAAAATAGCGGAAACCGCATTGTTATTTTGGTCAAATGCTTTTGCATTGTTAATTAGGTATTCCGGGGGCAACCCATTTAAGTTGTTATGTTTTATTAATTTTATTTCGTCCATTGCTAAAGATTGCCTTCCATCAATAAATGCATTCCACAGACAAAGGGAAACACATGGCATCAGCCTGAGAGGTAATTACATAATACTGTTATTGCGGCAATGCTTGTCATTTGGCTATTGAACTCCTTTCCTTATTATTAATACTGCAAACAGGATATATAAAATGAACTCAAAACAAATAGTAAACACGGTCTATAACCTGTTTGCAGTGTATAAGACAGTGTTACAGTGTTAACCTTGCGTTGTTGACAAGTAAGGAATAAGTCAATCTGATCGTCAGTCAGTCAGTCTGATCGATCAGACGATTTTTTTCATTTATTTTATGAAACAATGGTTTAGAAAATGTCTAACTCCTTCGGATTATAATTGAAAGTGCGTATCGTAATAAAAACAAATGCAAGCAAAGGCCTCTGTTACCTTCTGTTTCTTGAACCCTTTGCGAAGTTTCCTCACACCAGCCAAAATCTAATATACGCAACATTTAAAACATACTGGAACTATTACGATGCACACCCAGATAGTAGCAGCATATCAAAAAGCAGTTTGGCATGTATCTGGCAGCGATGTGCCAAGGCATTGGAGGGCCGTGCCAGGCGGTGGCGTGCCAAGTCCCCGGATTTCCTTGCTGATAGAGTCAGAGTGTAATCCTCGCTTTAAATAGTCCTTGCGTCTTAGTATAGCTTTAAAGCTAAGAGCTTGGTAGTATGATTCTCTTAATTATCTTGCTGGGCAGTCCTTTGCGCTAATTTGCCCCCAGCTAGAACACTAGCAAGCGGTGTGCGGCGGGCGTTTTGGGGGACTGACTTATGTACTGAATCAAAATGCGCAAGGCTAATTCGAATAAATGACTTTTGATTGTAGTTGCGATGAATATTCCCATCTACTAAGGATTTTACTCATTTGATGGCCAAATATGCAAACTATTTTGTTATTGAAGATTCATAAGTTTTCGCCGTCCCATCTTCCTAGCACGGCAGGTTGTGCTGGTGTCAAACTGCGCTAATACAATAACCACATGGGTAGTTATGCGTTTGAGCCGTTTGGGGTTGAAACACTGGGGCCATGGGGTCCGAGTGCCCACCTAGTCTTCCGAGATATCACCAGGCGATTGGTCGACTCTTCACGTGACCGTAGGGCTGGCCTATTTCCTGCCAGGGTTGCGGGACTGTTCGAAAGAGATACCGCGGCCCTGGAACACAAAGGGCAAAGGAAGGAACATGGATGGGTTTTAGTCAGTAAAAGTCTGACACTCCCTCCTGCTCAGCCCAGAGCGGGAGGAGTAATTTGATGATAGCCCATCCGAAAAAAAAAAATCTATCTATTCATACACGAAATATCTTAAAGGGTCATTGTACTCATCACTATGAACACTTTTTTCGTTGACACAGCGACGTGGACAATTTTTTTAACGGCCTGTAATTATTTTCTTCTTTTGATACTTGTCATGTTTTTTGATTTATTCAAGTAGGTTTATGGTTTATACATTTAACAAAACAACAACTCATACACCCATTGCATTTATAAAAAAATAATTTCGTTTTGTAGTGGATATACATAATTACATAATATCAGCGTTATAAGTAGGTACTGTTTCAAATTGAAAACCACAGGAATTTTACAGATATTAATAAAACATAACCACCTGCCTAATGCCTAGTTTCAGACCTGTACCGCTAATTTACTTGCATCAGGAAAAAACAAAGCTTGTTAGCCACAAACTAAAAATGGAAAATTACACCATTTACTTTATTTATTTTGTGCCTAATCGGACAATGATGGCTACTTTCAGGTAAATGATACAAATTGGATGACATTAAACTATTTAACCTAACCTAACCTAACGTACAATCAATGGGTATTCACTGATATTTTAAAAGGTTTATAATTAGGTATTTATGACCGCTATGTTATGAGGAATATCGCGAAAATGAGTAATGTGATACTTATTGGAAATTTCGATTACTTACGTAATTACTAGATCATATTATTGGTATGTATGTAACCTTTGTAGTACTTACCAATGTGTCACCTGTATAAATGTAAATTAACTATTAATTTAGCAACGAGCCTTTCAAACTGACATTGACAACATTTATAACGTTGACGGGCGCCCCCTGTTGGTAAATGTTCTGTAAACTGACATTGACAACATTTATAACGTTGACGGGCGCCCCCTGTTGGTAAATGTTCTGTAAACTGACATTGACAACATTTATAACGTTGACGGGCGCCCCCTGTTGGTAAATGTTCTGTAAACTGACATTGACAACATTTATAACGTTGACGGGCGCCCCCTGTTGGTAAATGTTCTGTAAACTGACATTGACAACATTTATAACGTTTACGGGCGCCCCCTGTTGGTAAATGTTCTGTAAACTGACATTGACAACATTTATAACGTTGACGGGCGCCCCCTGTTGGTAAATGTTCTGTAAACTGACATTGACAACATTTATAACGTTGACGGGCGCCCCCTGTTGGTAAATGTTCTGTAAACTGACATTGACAACATTTATAACGTTGACGGGCGCCCCCTGTTGGTAAATGTTCTGTAAACTGACATTGACAACATTTATAACGTTGACGGGCGCCCCCTGTTGGTAAATGTTCTGTTTGAAATGTATTCAAAAAACGAGATGTCGTTTTAAAGTTCCGAAATTGGCCACGTGTCAAAATAACCATGTAGTCGGAAGTCGTTGGTCCCGCTCCTGATCTCTCCGGTCGTGTCGGATTGCCACCCCATCGGACTGTGAGAGTAAAGGAACAGAGGGTGCACCTGCGTCTGCGCACACCCTTGTGCACTATAATATCTCCAGCGCCGATGTCTAATCTGCGTTGAGATTGGCTGCCGTGACCGAAAACGGTCAGGACTATTACATGTATAGTTTTTACTTGTTTATAAACAATTCCTTATAAGGAATTAAGTGTGTTCTAGTATTATATTATAAAGTTTGGGTGTAGGGGTTACTCCTCGGAACTACTGACATTCTTTCGCTCCCCCTTAAGGAGCTACATTATCCCCTAATGTTGTAAGCTATATTTAAAAACGATTACCGTGGTATCATTTTCGACCTCACAACGAGCGAAGCCGCGGGCTAAAACTAGTCTTTTATAAACAGCTTGAATTAAATTCCTTTAATTATATTATAAACATTTCACACTAACGTCTGTTCTAGTTCCTATCTAAAATTCTGAAATCAGACAGTTCTGAAATCAGCCAGTTGGCCGGTTGTTAGTCACTTTTCACTCAGTTAACTGCCAAAGTTTTTCCAAATAAAAAGAATCGGTAGTCGCAGCTTTTACTGCAGTCCTTTTAATACAACAGTAGTAGTTTTCATTCCTAAAGTATTTTTGACTATTCGTGTCGCGTGAGAGGACTTGCCTATTGTTAAGGAGACTCACCATTCCACTCTCTATGTTAGCAGGTATTTGATCATTACCAGTATCTGCCTGGTTTTCCGCAGCTATGTTGGGGTCGGCTTCCATTCCAACCGTGCAGAATGCAGCTGAATGCCAAGGAGCGAGGTGTTTGATGTCAGATGGAAATAAGCTCAGTAATATTTAGTAATTGAGAAAGTAAGACGTCATTGTTACAGGTTAAGAAAATGAGCCTAATAAGGTATTGTAGTATAAGTTTTGAAACTGTCAAAAATAAGTAAAATAAATAAAAAAATGAAATATCGGGAACTCAAAACCTACAGTAAACTTGGTAAATATCCCGTATCTAGTGTTAATGATAAGGTATTTTAGTGTTGTACAATTGGTTTAAACTTCGGGAACACAATCCTGTCTCTTTGTGTGAGTACTATGTACTGTAAAGCTACCATTTACATGTAGTAATCCTTCATTGACTCGAATGTGCCCTGGTGGCTGAGAGAATGTCAGCCTCACTCAAATGTCTCGCTGATAGTGGCGGGTGTGTTGGGTCGTTTAGTTCCCTTCAATATGGTTGAGCTGAATGGAACTGATGCATGCGTCATGTTCGTGAACGGGCGCTGTCAGTTGGGACTGGTCATCTCTTAGCTGCCACGGTTTATTTTAACTACTTTGTTTTTAAATTGTTGATAGTTATAATCTTTTACTCTGGACGCTCTTAATGTGCACGTCTTTCTACATCGTTCTCACATATATGTATAATCTCAACATGAATGATGTAAGCAAGATCTTGTTACAATATTTTGATTGAAAAGAGTGTCCATGGAGTTTCATGCCCATTCTTCTCCAGAGAGATCTACGCTTTGGAATGGGCAACTACAGTACTTTCACAAGTTATTATGCCTTGTGTCTGTGACTGTAGCTTCGCCTTTGTTTTTCTGACTTTCAAAAGTGCCTGCAAAGGTCTAATTGAAATAAACGGTTTAAGTTTGAGTTTGTGGATATAGGCAGAAATAGAATTTTCGCTATGACCGTCATTTCGCTTACTAGAAGGGAATACCATGTTGTAGGTCACACCACCTATGAATGACGCAATAGGTATAATAAATTGATGAGGTGACTAGCTTAAGTGGTTATTTTAGTGAGACTTCCTTCCTGTAAAATTTAGGCTTTTCCCTGCGGAAAAGTGGGCTAGGAAGAATGAGGTAACTAACTGCAGCTATTGTTATGCAAACGGCCTGAGTGTAGGAGCCCAACACAGAAGCATTTATACAATGAGTACTGCCTAATTGTAAAAAAACTACCTATTATTTAATTTTCGGGATTTTAAGTAATGGCTTTCAAAATGTATAGTCCCAAAATATTCTAACAACCAATAAAACGTCCAAACAATAGAGCGATGAAGAACAGGCCTTTATTAGCGGTTCTCTTGGCGCCCGCTCGGGACCATATTGGCGCCCGCTTGAGACCATTTTGGCGCCCAGTTGGGACACACTGTCATAAACTAGGGGACATTATGTAAAACATTTAATTATTTGCGGCAGGAGTGTCCCTACTAATGCTGTGATTACAACGAGATAGTGCAGGCTGCTGAGTATAAATAGTTGCTTAGGGACGATCTAGAAGTTAAGGGGTTTCAGGCGTGATTTAAATGATTGAGAAGCCAAACCATTACTGTTGGTCCTTCCATTGGGAAGGTACCTACTCGTCGTAAGTTACTAACGCACGCAGTCGAGGCCCTGAAATATAAGATATCTATAGTTTTTAGTTTTAATTATCTGTCTTGTCCATGATAGTTGTTACTATCAAAAAGAGTCGTAAAGACAGACAACTGGGCATTTATCTACACGAAAATTATAAGGTAAGTACTTCACTTCAGACTACAATAGCTGCGTCTAGACTACAAGTGCAACCCCTAAGCAATTCGTTCAATAATTGTTTTCCAATTAAATTATACACCTGCAGCTTCCCTCAAAGTTCAGGAATACCTACGAAATCCCTTCCAAGTATTGGAAACTTTATTTAGCGCAAATGATTTATGAAGCAAATAGTGCGATCCCGGAAATAGAACGTGATTCAAAGGGACTCGGTAATTTATTTTATTACAATAGGGACAATGGGAACAGTTCTATCAGTACTAGTATGTTTCTGTCGGCCCCGTAGCTTATAGGATGCTGACATGGGGTTGTTGGACACGGGTACAGAACATTTATTACAATAATTTAGATGTGCCATCTCAATTTTTCTTTCAGAATTACTTTACATAACTACTTTTCCACCAAATAATTGGTTTTCAGTTGGTCTTGATTTAGCCACAATAATGATTAATTTACAATATGTACTTATGTGATGTTTTAAATCAGATTATAAGAGCAAGGGGCCCAGTGGTGGCAGCTCCGACTTACGATTAGTAAGTCGCGGGTTCGAACCCAGGCAGGCGCATTACTTTGTGTAATTTATTTCAACACCACTGCTCTCAATACGGTGAAGGAAACCATCGTGAGGAATCCGGCATGTCCTAACTAAAAATTCGAAGACATGTCATCTACCAACCCGCACTGAGCCCGCGTGGTGGATTATAACCCATTCCCTCATAGGGCCGTGTGTCTCAGCAGTGGGAACATCATAGGATCAGCCTATGCGTATGCGTAATTAAATCCTCCTCTGTCTCAAACACAGAGGGTGTCCAATACCTCAATAAAACTACGAAGTACTTAAACTTCGAGTTCCAAGCTTTTTAATTTCTTTTACTCGTTTAATTCTTAGACGAACTAATAAGCTTACAGATTTCCGTTTGACCTTGATCCCTTAACTTCTTCCAACTACTTGCGATAGGTCTCAAAGTTAAGTTGAAGGTCACAGTTTAAAAGCCACATAAAACCGCCCTAGTAGAGCAGCGGCCCATCTACCACGTCTGCCTACCACAAAGCGGGCCCATCGGACCGGACATAACCGCATCATGCGGCCGTCCGGCCCGGATTACCGCTCCGGTTTCACGCTCCGCTACCTGGCAAAGAATTATATTATCTGATAGTTTCCAATCGCAGCACTAACTGGGTTGAGGAGGTCAGACAGGCAGTCGCTCCATGTAAAATACTGGTAGTCAACATCATCCGGTTCCGGAATCCGACCCCAACATAGTTGGTACAAGGTCGGCAGATGATGAGTTTCCAATCGCCCGCCGCGGTGCGAGGGGGAGGTTTTCAAAAGTTTTACGAGAAACCTAGTAGTATACATGGAGATGCTTGGAAGCGATTGCCGTTGGTCGCCCCCTCCGGACTGTCATCAGAAAGACGAAAAGCTTCATTCAAATGATGATACATTTTTTTACCTTTAGACATTCTGGCGGCCCATCTTCCGCCGTCAGCAAAATAATATAGATCGTCTTATTTTCTCCTGTCATCGTAATTTACTGATATTATATTGGAATTGACTAAATTAAGGTAAGTTACAACAGTACTTATACCATAAAAAAAAACTGTTTCGGTTTTTATTGAAAACTAGCCTATTACCGCAGTTTTGTCCCTGCAGAAACCACCGGAATGTGCTACCGGATTCCCCAGATCATGACCGACCTGGTTGCCATGCTGTTACAGACAGTTACCTATAATATTAGGGATGGATTCTAGAACTGACGTGTAAAGCCCTTAATCTCCCATCGACATCACATAACTCAAAGTTTAAAAACCTTCTAATCCACAGATCCATTTTCAAAACCCACGCGAGAAAAATTCAACCAAAGAGCAGAAAAAAATACCTTTTAAAGAGCGATCCGTTACCATAAAGTGATTAAATGATCGTTTTACTTTTTGCTCGCGTCACGTGGCTACGCATTAACATTCAAATCGTTTCACTTGTATTTGCGTCATGTGGCAGCTAATGTATTTATACGTTGTAAGAATTGGACATTTTGAGCCCACTGGACATTTTGCGAATTGGACATAATGCGCCCAATGTGGAATATTAGATACTAAACAGGTTTATAAAGAAGAGAATTTTTAATTTTCCACTGAATTGGTGTGCTATGCTGTATAAAATGTTTTAAATTGGGTTCGATTCAAAGGCCAAAAGTGTTGCTAGGTTTGTGAACTAAGAATTTGAACTAACAATAGTAGCACAGAGTCTGCATTTGTGGCAGGATGACGGCAATAGGCTCGATCAACCCCCTGTTACCTGGGACCTAAATGTAAGATACGAAAAGTGGGTGTAATATAGTCACACCTCTGTCTTACCGTTCGGTGACTATAGCCGTGATGTTAGCCAATGATGTTACGTGTAATATAAATTGACTATCACCAACGTCTTTTTGAAGCACGGACAGAGAATAATATACCAAATTTTTTTTCGATTATTATGATTATACCATCCTGTTATTGCGCGCCAATATCTAAGTACTGTGTGATTCAATAATATTATATCAGCAACCGTTTGCCAAACGTGCTGATGAATACATCAATATTTGAAGTACGCAGTCTAAAAGGTTCATAATTTATTACTACGTGTAACCACTATGAACTCCACAAAAAAATTAGTTGAGCATCATAATGTCAGGCAAATCGTACATAAACATATTTTTTGTCGAATCGAATAGTCTGCTGGGACACAATCCTCCTGTCGGAGAGGCAGTCTTCGAATGTTTGGTTCTAGGACATGCCGGATACCCCGCGGTGTTTTCTTTCGCCGTTTTTTGAGGGCAGTAGTGATGAAAGAAT
Source organism: Eugnorisma glareosa (assembly GCA_947578425.1). Classification (NCBI taxonomy): domain Eukaryota; kingdom Metazoa; phylum Arthropoda; class Insecta; order Lepidoptera; family Noctuidae; genus Eugnorisma; species Eugnorisma glareosa. Next base: position 674,683 of record OX387967.1, read on the forward strand.
TCACATAAACTTGCCTGTGTTGTACATACTCCCTTGAACTCATAAGACGCGGCCGTTACCACTGGTCCTCTATCGCTCAGTGAGAAATGAATAACAGAACATCTAAAGAACAAGTTCACGTCTAAACGATTTTTTCCATCCTATGACTGTGCAGTCGCGAAACGCCATAATCTCATCAAATACATTGGATTTGCCTTTCACTCGCCAGTTTTTGGCAGCAAAAGGCTACAGCCTCTTTCAAATCCCTAACAAACCGGCTCCACTGCGATTGAACTCGGAAAATCTCGATTTTTCGGGAAAACTCTTGAGCGAATGTTTTGATGAGTCAAAAAAAACATATTTTTAGAGTTCGCTTTGTTGTGCACTGACTTAACTATTTTCTAAAAGAGTAAAACAGATGGTTTATGTCCCAGGCTAACTTCACTCTTTGTATGTTAAGGTTGCTGTTCATGGTTTAATATTAAACTTGATTACAAGATTTACTTTAGTTTCGAGGCTGTCTGTTATAACCTGCAACCTGCAAGTCTAAATCATAGTTTTCATATATAAATTAATAATAATAATAGTCCTCCTGACCGTTTTCGGTCACGGCGGCCAATCTAAGCGATGATTAATAGCCATCGGCGCGGGAGATTCCTTTACTCTCGTAGTCCGAGGGGATGGCAATGGAAAAACCCAATAGCACTTTTTGCCCGACCCGGGAATCGAACCCAGGAGCCCACGCTCAGCAGTCGCGCCTGCGGCCACTAGACTAACGGAGCAGTTTAATTACTGTGTTTGTAAACTAATAGGTACATTGCTGGAATTCCAACACCATTTACCACAATTTCAAGGCCAACTCTACGACCAACCAACAATCAACAAGTAACTAAACCAACATTTTCTCCTAACTAACACAACGCCCTAACTCAAATAAAACGCGATCTAAATCAGTAACGCTGTCGACGATATGCGGAGCTCTCGGGGCTCTGCACTCTCTTGCGGCTCTTGGGGTTCTTGGCGCTGAGAGCTCTTGACGATGCAGCTGGTTATAAGGAGTAATGAGTAGTACTTGGCTGGCAGGTGTCGAGGGCGCCGGTTGTACTTGACTAGCGGGAAACAGTTAGCAAAGTCATTTGTTAATTTATGTTTAAGTATAATTCATGTTTTTTACATCAAAAACTGCCGTGACGGAACGCCTTACAGAAAGCTCTGTCGGTAGTAACAACATTATTTGTATTTAATAATGTCTGCGAAAATAATAGTGTTTACATACCATCACACCAAAATGAATCTACTCACTTTTAAAACAAAATCCCGTGCACACGATATCCACATCTGTTCACCACCCTTACTACTATTGGTCCGCACAAAGAGAGTGCGGACCAATAGTAGAAAAACAAAAAATAAATATGCGACCATTTTTACATTATCTTTTACTTTACAAAAAAATCTCAGTTTCTGTTAATGATCACAGATGTTTGAACATCCTTTTTTGACTAATAAGAATAATTCAAAAAAAGGACCAATGAAGAGAAAGTTTTTAACATAGTCCGTAAGGTGCTCAGATTCATCTTAGACCGATTGTACATATGTATAAGTGTTCCTTTTCACATATTTTTTCCCGTTTTAGGCTTTATATAAGCCTTTAAGTAACTCACAAACGAACTATGTATATACATGAGCAAATTAAATTTGTTAAAATGAACTAAGGTAACAAATAATTAGTGACTCGTTGAAGATGGCGGGACGAGCTGGATACAACTAACGACCAGTGGTCCACATTGGCCCTGGATCGAAGAATTTGGAAGTCATGGGGAGAGGCCATTGCCCAGCAGTGGGATGCAACAGGCTAACAGTGACCGTAGTAACTAAACTAACGATAAGCTAAGCTAAACTAAAATATGGCACAAAATAAACACTGTCAACTTGTCATGTACCCAAGAGACTGGCGGCGCGGAGTTTGCCAAGTTGCGTGGCATGCTTCATTGCATAGACCCTGGCCAAGGTACAGCCAGCCCTTTTTTTTTCGGTTGGGAAATCATCAAATAACCCCTCCCGCTCTGGTCTGAGCAGGAGGGAGTGTCAGACTTTTACTGACTAAAACCCATCCATGTTCCTTCTTTTGCCCTTTGTGTTTCAGGGCCGGGGTTCTCTTTCGAACAGTCCCGCAACCCTGGCAGGCATCGGTCCTTTCGGCCCCTTCCCGTTAGCTGACGTCAAACAATATTCAACAACAAAATACAATTCAACATCATCAATATTTCAAGTAATCAATAAAATCTGACCTTTTACGCACTCTGCACTTTTGCTTAACGGACGTTTTTTTCGTTCCGACCTTTGTTCGTTTACAAGTCTCCAGTAAATTTCCTGTGTGATTAAATAATAGGTTTTAAACAAGAATAATGTAATTATCATCCGTAGCTATTATTTACTTTAAGAAATTACACTTTTTTACCTTATTACTTACTGAACTACCTACCTTCTATTTATTTAATTGGTGAGTCATTTCATTCGTGGCCTGTGTTTACACCCTTTCCTTATCTCATGATCTGCCTAGCCTTTTCCCAACTATGTTTGGGTCGACTTCCAGTCTAACCGGATGATGTTGAATACCAGTACTTTTCATGGAGCAGCTGCCTATCTGACCTGCACAGCAATTTCCTTATCTACATATTATTAAATACCTGGACCCCTCCCTCCAGGGTTTAATTTCTGAGTCAAATAAGGTACCATTAAGAATTCATCTAAACCAGGACGGAGTCTGGTCCAGTTACTAAATTCCATATCAAAAGACTAACATACACTCCTGCCTATCCCTACGAGAAATACAGACGTGAAGTTATGTTTATTTATAGATACTTGACTAAATTAAAACCAGTCACTCCAAGCTAGACTGAACACATTTCAGTATCAGATTGGGTTAAAGCAATCGAGTTGCGCCACTTGAGTAACGATCGAGTGTGTAGAGACCCTTACAGGTATATGAACCGACAGTAAATAAATTAAAGAGAAACATTTGGGAACCGGGATTAGGGGCAACCCTAACTGATTCTGTACAAGATTTCAAAGAACGGATTTTGGATTCGCATAGACGCAAATAAATAGGGTTTTGAGATTTATTTACGAATTAAATTAGTAGATCTCTAATTTATCTTCTTACAAGAAAATAAGTAGGTACCTACTTACTTGTAAAAGGTCGGTACTTAGTTTGTTATTTGTTAAAATCTTTAGAACTACAGAAGCTATTATTTATTTATACCATGGAGGCATGAATTAAAAGTAAATAAAGGATCGTGATTTAAAAACAAAACAGATAATTCTAAGGGACTTTTTAACGAACTACTCTTGAACACGATTATACGTGTGCTGACCGTATTCAGTTTCAGTGGAGAAATTTCTCGATGAAAAAAAAAGTAAAATAACAAATTAAAACGTAATTAATTACCTACACTCCCCTAAATAAACACGAAATGGCCTCCCTACCCAAAAAGCGCAAACCGCATCAATTGCTGTTCTAAAATTAAATTATACAAATACTCGTACATAATTGATTCCCGGTAGGAAGCGACCAACCAGTTGCTTGCAGCAATCGTATTTGAAAATGGAATCTTCAAACAGCTTTGCCAACGGATTATTTCGCTGTAATTCCATTTCTGAATGTAACAATTTTATTACGAGACGTTTTGAAACCGGCTTTACTCGGAAGAACTCGGAAGCACTCGTGAAACATCGTGAAATGAAGTTCTGTTTTCATATCAAAGATTTAGGAGAGTTTAAATATGGCTGCCTGTGTTATGGTTTTTGAACGTTTATTACACGAATCGAATCACGTTACTGTATTTAAAAGTTAACGTAACATCCCACCTGTATTTCGCCAAACTCCCCGAAGGGTTAGGCAGGCGGAGGTGTATCATATTCATAGTACACCCACATTTCATCAGTTAAGTTGTAAATCCCAAGTAATAGAAATAGAAAAACCCAATAACACGTTGCCCTACCAGGGAATCGAGCCCAGGACCTTAGCAGTAACGACCAGGACCAGGAGCTTAGCAGTAACGACTGTGTCCCCTAAACCAAGGAACCAGTTAATTATTTTATAACACATTTGCTCGTAAAGGGTTTCTTATTTCACCAATTTCAATATCGTATTGTATCTCATTACGGACTTGTGCGGTAATGTAATGTAAAACGCACGGTTTATCAAGATGCTCCGTCTAAAACGAACGATATTTTTTTAAATCTTAGCAAAGACTTTTTATGTCAGAAAAGTCTAAATTTTATGATTAAAAATAACTTTGGGAGATAAAATAAAATAAATAAACATTTGATTCTTTAATTTGATTAATTTTTATCTGTAACAAAAACACAAAAATATTAATTTACTTTAGTAGTAATAATATGTTTTTTGTGACTTTGCCTTAAAAAGAAGCGCTGATGCGCGCGCATCGCTAATTTGTGAACAAGTAAAAATTATTCCGCGCGCTTTTCTTTTTCGCTTTATTGTTTTTATTTGAAAATGTCGTCAAGTAATGATGAACGTATAATTCGACACCTCCAGAAGTCTCAGAGGCAGTTTTATTTATTTCCTCGCAAATATATTATTTATTTATTTATTACATTTAGTACAGCATATGCATTAACACTAAATTAAGTTATAAAACGTCGTATGACATACGTCGTCATAGCGTCGTGCGCTTTGATAATTGCAGCCTCTGCTTTCTTGTAGCCCTCGCCTACGGCTCGGGCTAGCAATATCGCCTTGGCTGTAATTTTCAACTTACCGCACTTAGATCATAATGTACTATAATAATACATAATTATATAATAACGTTTCTTCAGCTGGTAAATAGAACTGTGGCTGTTTTATCGCTGTTTTGTTTTATAAACGGACTCAACTTATCGCGGCCCAATGCTGGCCATCAGCCAAAAGAGATAATCCGACAACTTTGCGGACTGGAAGCAAATCCGGCAACCCTCTAAAGTCTTTAAACCCTAACCTTTAATTGTTTAAAAATAAATTGTGATTCAATTTCTGAAATTGAACAGTTGCCTTTTCGCTTACAATTCAGTCAATAAAATAATTCCGTCAGAAAATCCCTATTCCTAGAATCCACCAATTCAATTCATTCCTTGTCGGGTCGGGTCTACTCGGGAGTCCTCTGCAATGATCGTAACAGAAAGGTTTTATTTGATGTCTGTAAGTGAAGTAAATCCTGTTGGTGGCCCTTCGGATCGCACGGGTACGTCTCTCGGACGTAAACAGGCACTTGTGTGAATAATGCTCAACAATACTCGAGGACGGGATATATTTGGGACATATTTTATTTATTTGTGATAGTATTAGGAATAAGATAACTTACACAGCGGAATTATTGTTATTTAATTTGTATCGAATAGCATCGTCAGGAGGTGCTCCTGATTGATTTTGATATTTCAGTGCATCGCTATAGTTTGAGTTCGAACATGGAAAAGATTTTATTACGAATTGAACATCGTAAAGTAAACGCACAGAATATTAAAATAAATTTCCTTACACATACGTAATGTAATGTGAGCTAGAGTCAGGAAAATTTTATTTCTGTGCGTGTGCGTGGCGGGCTAGCGGCGGTTTCCTGGTATCTTTGTGGTATTACACATAGAAAAAAATCGGAATATTCCGATGTCGCAGCAGCGTTCAGTTTACATCGCTCCGCAAGTTGTGCTGCAGTGACTAATGGCAGTGTGGAAAGTGTGCAAGTGTGCTCGAAACTAATTACCTGTTTAACTTGTTTTGAGACGTGTGAGGCTTGAGCGTGGGGCTCGTGTCCAGAAATAAAGGTGCTGTATCCGAAACCACCAATACCTATGTATTTCCAATGTATTTTTCTAAAACGTTTTTACTTATATTGACTCGTAAAGACTTGAATCCATGTTTCAACTTACACACTAGACCCAACAACGACATCCATAACCCAGTTTTCGTGTCCCTCTAAAACAAACAAGGCACAGAGACCGCTCAACCCTACGCCTGCCGGTGACTGCGGCGCCTAAACAAACACGGGGCGCAAACATTAGCTCACGGCGGCCACAACAAGTATTGTTACTGTTTATTTGTTTATTTGCAAGGAAAAGTTACCTTTTGTCCGGCTCTGTGTATCCGGTTCGAATCAGTATTCTCTTATGGTCTAATATGGTTAAACATTGGCGCCTGAGGGTTGCTGTTTTTTGGGTGAATAGGAGAATGTTTTTTTGGCGGATTTTCTTTTGTGGGCCGAGTTTAAGTAATTGTGTGCGTAAGCAGGTTCTTGATTCTTTTGTCCTAGATTTATTGTGACCATATTGCTTAGCGTGGAAAAACAATGTTGTCTCAGTATGTTTCAGTAATATCAGAATACTACTACAAGTATATTTTGGCGCTCGAATAACGTTGACAAAGGGTGCTGTTGGTAACATTTGTGATTTTTTTGTGCAACGTAGTGAAACAATAAGATTTCTTTTTACCACGCGCTAAGAGATGCTTCTATGCCTATAGTTTGCCGTAGTGTGATAAACAGAGAGATACAAAGAAACTTGGTCACTTGGTGCATGATAGCTTATAAATCTAATCGAATGCACGTAGGCTGTCCTCATCGTCTTCCACAAAGCCTGCATTTGCAGTTCTACTCCTGCATTTGCAGTTGTGCGGCCAATTTTCTGCACGTTCAGCTTCGCATTCACAACAAAAAGAAATCATAGAACCCTAACCAAAGCTACAAAGAATGAAATAAAGCACACACCAACCTCAACCGCTCACAAAAGAAAATATCCATCTACACTCATTCACAATACTGTAAATATGAAACATTCCCATTTCAAAGTGTCTTATGCAAATGTTGAGAATAAATCATGACATTGTTTACGAGTATGGGGTCCCTGGCACCTCGCGTGCCGCCCGGGCGTCCGGCAGACCGGCGGACGGGAACAACGTAATGTATGCCAGATGGAAGGACCGATAGCGCCGTGTCTGGGAAAGTGGAACGGACGGGACTATTAATTATTTTTTAGGAAACTTTGCTTTCCGTTGTGGTGGATTGTGATAAATAGGGTCAGCAAGGTTGTGCATAGTCCGAAGTAGTTGGTTCGTTTTAATAGTTTCACGCTAAGATATTTGCCTAAGACCTAGCTTGGCTTGATAGTGGCTAACTCAGCCAGGCACGCCAGTGGCTGACTCAGCCAGGCAGGCAGGATGACTGGCAGGCACTCCAAGAAGTGTGTATTTCCGGAACAAAGTCCACTATATGTCTGTTGTCGCTCGCTAGGTTAGACTTGGTTCCAGTTGTACCCAAAAGTTTTCATTTAAACATACGGCTGGTTTAGAACTGCGCCTACATGTTCTTTATCGCTTCTAACGCTCACCGGGAGCGTTCGCCTGTAATGTAACAGTTTAGATTCACTTTTTTCTGTACGAAATCGAATCTTGGATTGACACATTACTGGCGAATTAATAAAGGTACATACATACACGTTAGGTTATGCATGACAGTTTTAAATGTAAATGCTAAACATTCATGCTAAACCGAGTTCCATTCCAAGCTTAACTGTACAGTGGTCTCTTACACGCGTCCATGCATGTCTGTACTGGCAAAACTGCACATTCCTAACCTATCGGCTATGGCGGTTTAAGGCATACCTAAACAAGACCCTTCACGAAACTGAAAGGCACTTGTTCTCCCCGTCATGGAAATATTTTTTTTGTTCTAGACCATACCTGGGAACCTTCTAGTTACGGAGATATTGGGGGTCAAAGTTCAACTTTTTTACAGGTTTTTTTTTTAATACGTGTTTTTATTGTATGATTGTTACTTTAAACACCTCCACGACCCCCGTACTATTCATCATCAGCACAATGTTTTGAGTACGTTAGGTTGGGTCCAACCGAAAAACGTGATTTTCACCCAAAAAAAGTTGATTGTCAATCCGTCACGTCAACATGTTAATAAGTCTTTCTAAAAGCTTTACAAGCATAATTAACTAGTTTTTAGATCATGTTATAGTAGTCCCGGCACAGTAGCATGAGCTATCGTAGCCTCGCTAACAGCATGAGCTATGTATTAGTAGCTAGTTTACTAACTTACATTACAACACGCGTGTGGTCCTCGAAGGGTAAGTACGCCACAATCCGCGAGCAATGTTTAGGTCCTATGTTGTAGGTGGCGAGGCTATGCTCATCACCCGGGTATAAATGTAAAGGACAGGCTGCTACTGACAAAAATATCTTATCATAACATTACGCCTGTGTAACCCGAAGGTTAGGCAGGAGTATTATTAGTATTGCCTTTCGCCATTAGGTTCCATGTGAGATGACGGTCAAACCAATAACCAAAACCTTATGTTCAGTAGCGCTCACAACCACTAGACCAACCAAGCTGGTAAATATCATTTTATGTTGTGATAAAAAGATTACCCAATCAGTCCAGCAATTAATGTAATTATTATCATTGATGAAGGCTCTTTCAATTAGTTGCTCGTCTACAACACAAGGGTCTCCTAATTGGCTGAAACAGCAAAAACTCGTGAAGCAAACTTATCATAATCATATCTCACTTAAGTACCTACAAGTTTTTGTGAACTTGTGTCGGTCGGGTGTGTCTATTGCGAATGTAATGATTCAATTATGTTCATTTTGCTCAGCAGCTAAGTGAGAATACTGAGGGAATAAGATCAAGGAAAGAAGAAGTGGTTGTTTTCGATAGCCTTGAATAAAATAAACAAGTTTTTATTAAAATGAAATGAAGATGGTTCATCTATCAACATTGAACGCGTTAAAGCGGGTTGGTTTTTAGCGTTAAGGCGCAAAATATGCACTTGACGCAAAATGTGCAACCACGTTTTTGGGCGCCAATGTGACAGAAAGGGTTATCGTGCTAGAGGTCTAGTAGTAAAAAACCAAGAACCTCGTCAACATAAAAATATATATTATAAAAATAAAAGGGGTAGGTAGGTCTATGGCCAGAAATTCTCTTTCCCACGTTCACTCGCGAGTTGCACGGTACTCTCTTGGCTCAGCCTGATGTGACGATGACATTATAGCGGTGTGCCACGCTGCAGACGCCAGGAGGGGTGACGGTCGGCAGATATTCGCGCCAACCCGCAGATTCACGGTGCGGCCACGCATGTAAATATGTTCCCGACGCGAAGCGCGCGGAACTCCTGAACTTGGGTGGATATATCAGCAAACTTTGGACTCCAGTATGGGGGTTACGAAGACACAGAATTAATGCGGTTTACTGCTAATTATGAGAAAATAATAAACCGCCTGCTTTAGGCCCGAATAATGGCGGAGACCACGTTTATGGTCACAGGTGATGAGAATCAAGTGAACGTGTGTGTCCGTCGGGAGCAATTGTGAATTGCAATTGGGAATGTGCCAGTCATTGAGAAAGAATCAATGGCATACCGCGGCGTGCGCGAAGCGTATATACAAGTCCTCACTCATTCGTTCGGATACACAAAAGGCGCGCCAATACTGGTAAAACAGCTAATATATATGTCGTTTAGTAACTTAGGTCAGCCTATTTTTAACGTCTTACGTCGTCTTAACGTCGGTTTATTGATACATTTTATGTTGAAATAAGCTATGTAAACAAAAGTAACGATACAACGTTACAATCGTGTGGAACAAAAAACTATCGCAGTGTCGGGGAGAATAAGTGCCGTTCGGCCTCGTTAATAAGCTGCAGCAGTGATTCGCAAATTTAAACCATACCTTAAATAATATCAATGTTACAATATGCTAATACGTCGATTAACCATCACCCACGTTAAAACTCGAAGATTTACAAACTCTTTTAATAAAACAAAGTGAAGCAAAAAATGCTGAAACAAAATGGTGTTTAATGTCATAATGTACATTGATGGCATGTAAACGGAAGGTAAATAAATAGGCATCAGCGTGTTTACCTAGTTATACATAATAGAGAGAAAGGCGGCGTGATGGGCGAGACTGACGGGTTTTTAAAGGGTAACGCTGTAAAAGGCTTTTAGGTAACCGTGAAGCGTTTCCCGCGTAATCATATCAGTTTGTGATTGGCCATTTTACGCCATAAGCGGATGACTTAGCTTGAACAACATACTTGCACTTATATCGTCAGGAACAAAACATGTTAAAGCCATTTCACACAAAGGCGCTCCCTCGCCGGAAAATTCGCTTGTACTTGTAATGTAACAATCCAAGATTAAATGTTGTACAGAATCAAGTGATTGTTACATATTACAGTTCCACTGTTACGCTCGGTTACCCCACTCACTTACTGATGTAATGCTCGAATCTAAACTGTTATATTACAGGCTCAAGAGTCCACCAATGACAGAATTACTAATTGAATATACGGCTGGTAGTCAAGTTGTTTACTGATTAACTTCCCGTACTTAATTGTTGTTCATTTCAGACTTTTATTCAGGTTTCTTTATTAAGTATTCCTCCAGCACCTGATGGCATGAGGTAAAGCAAACCTTAGACAACAGTGTGGTTGGCTACGATCACAAGAGTCCATTTCCTAATAACTATTCATGAGTCAAGTTAATTAAAACGGTGCTATATTATTATGTACAGTCTTTTACTATTTAATTACCTAGTATTTACCTAGCTATATAATTTTCTGGCAAAAAGCCCCAACTTGTATAATATCAACTTTAACTATTTTATTATTCTTCATTTTCCTGAACAAATACGACAGTACGGACAAAAGATTTCATTGTGGGCGGCAGTGCGGGTTCCCACCGTGTAGTCAATGTTTCAGCCGAGATTTATTTTGTTCTTTTTAATAAAATAAACCATTGGTAAATGACCCGTGAAATAACTCCGCCGTTTTCTGCCTAATGTCTCCTGATGTATTGCTTGGGATAGAATAGGTCCCTAGAACGACATTGTGTTTTAGGATATTATTATTGCCGGTTTTCACTAAAAACTTAGTGAGATCTAAATTATTGCCTAACTATTAGGCCCTATTCGTTAAATTTACATTTTTATTAAGTTTTGTATCAGAGAAAATAATTCATAATCTGCTAAGCATTTTCTGTACTATGTTAGGTTCGGCTTCCAGTCTAACCGGCTGCATACCAGTATTTAACATGGAGCAACTACCTGTCTGACCTACAACTCAGTAACTGGTAACACAGTCCCCCTTTGCAAGACTGGTTGTCTGACTTCCGGGCTTCTGACCCGGAGCCGAAACAAAGAGCGACAGGAAAACTATTTTTTTTGTTACAACTAAGCTCAGTGCCTTTCGACGAGTCATCTGGTTTCAAGCTATTCCACTGTAAACAACGCTGAATTTTCAAAACATTTATTATAAACTATACCTACTACCAATCGCTATAAAATACAGCAAATATTGCGCACTGAACTAAATAAAATATTTGCAATCAAGTACCCCGAGCATGTGAGCGAAACATATGGAAATGTTAATTGAAATCAATCCAATAACTAGGGCACTACGCTGAATATACGATATGTACTATACTACGCCAGTACGCCGCGTAGTACGCACTAAGCCTCGACGAATAAACTAGTTATTAAAAATCAACAAGCAGCCAGTTTGCTCAACCATATTTATTCAAATATTTTTATTTCGAAGGTTTTATTTTGCCGATATATTGTTCGTTCGTTTTTGGCAGCGAATATTTCAAGCTTTCTAATCGTAAGGTACCTACGTACTACCTGCGGTCACTGCCGGTCTGCCACTTGTCACCCTATGCCCTAATTAATAAGGTTGAAAAGTGCTCGACCGTCAGTGAACTCGGTAGTAGAGTTAATGAAAACAGAATAAGGTGTTAAGTCAAAAGGTTACACAATAACGTAATCATTACGAGTAGAATACCAAAGCGCATTACGGCACACTGGTGCTTTTTCAGCGTAATTTTTATAAAACCAATAGTCTTGTGAATCTCTTAAGGTAGTAAAAACGACAATAAACGGTACATAAATGACTTACACAAAGTGCGTCGTTAGATTTTTATATCCGCGCAGAATTCATGAAGGGTTCATGAAAACGTGCATATCTTGACCATTTTACGAATTAATATGCGCATGCTTTTCCTTTCTGTACCTTAGACAATGCTGGGCAATACCTAGCTTGGCATTTTAGACGATGTCCTGGTAGGCACTGCGTTATTTAACATAATGTTATAGACAAGGTCAACACACACTGAACTATGGGTCGATAATTACTGCCCTATTTTCTTGTAATGGCAGTAATGGAGTCGGGCCAGTTTGTCCAGTTCACTCGTATTACTCGCTGCTATTGTATCCACCGATTTAATTAATACTCAACGGGGTATCTAAAAGCTAAACCAATATACTTTAATATTATTTACTTTAACTTTCACTCCATCAGTTTGTTAGACACCTTTTCCCACATTAACGGCTGAAAGAACTTCGATGATAGTTAGTACCACACGTACAGGCAGATATATCCCGTGGGATAATTTTGCGCCTCCACGTGGGTAGCTGGAATGGAACAGACTAGATGTGGAACACGAAGGATGGGTGTCGCGCCAGCTTGTGAGAGGCTGAGGTGATTGAACTTTGTGCGCGGAACTCTTTTGTTAAACGGCCACTTTGTAATTGTTAGATTGATGATGATGATGACACGTCGATAATCTCGAGTGAAGTTAATTCACACGAGATTGTTGACGTGTAGGATGTTGACACAGTCATTGTGCTAATAGTAGAACGTCCTCCTGACCGTTTTTGGTCACGGTGGCCAATCTCAGCGCAGATCTCAACCATCCGCGCGGGAGATATTGTAGTGCACAAGTGTGTGCGCAGGCACAGGTGCACTTTCTATTCCTTTACTCTCATAGTCCAATGGGACGGCAATCTGACACGACCGGAGAGAGATCAGGCGCAGGACCAACGGCTTAACGTGCTCTCCGAGGCACGCGGGTATCATACCGCCAACTTCCAAACTCCGGGCTACTACTGAGAAATACTACAACCTCGTAATGTACGTCCCTCAATTAATACCCATTTACACTGACGCGGAGTACTTCGATTAGGTTTGGCACGGAAACATGTAGCAAATCTACTTGATCCTATTAAAAATTAAAGGATAAAGGTAGACGTGTACATTTAATAGAGTTAAATGGATGGTTTTACATGTGAAATAAAAAATACAAGTGATTATAAAAAGACCTATCAAACCCGCACTCTGGAAGTAGTTTTAGAGTGTGTATATACACACGATTAGTAGCACTGTTAATGAAGCACGATCAAACGTTGAGGTGGTGATGTAGGACGTTGCATGCAGTTCTTTCAGGTCTGCTCCACAGGAAGGCGGCGTTTCGAAGAACGGGAGTAGAGGTCCCGGTACATCTCTTAGTTGGTCCACCAGCCTTTAGACCCAGGGCAGCTCCGCGAGACTAACACCAGGGAAGGGCACAAAGACAGTTTTTAATAATCAGATTGAAGAAACATTCATGAAACGCTGTCCCGTCTAGTCTGACCGCACAAAGCATCTTATATATACTGGTATCTTACCGGTTCGTCAGCTCGTTTCCACAGTAGTCTCTTTTGAATTTTCGAATCCCATTTTTTCTTCTTGCGGCCATATAATCATCTCATCTGACAAGTGTAGTCGGCCAGGACATAACAGACTTACTTCATAAAACCATGAGGGCGTAAAGAATTTATAAATATAATTTAAAATTAAGTTATTAGTAAAAAACATTATTATCTATAAAATACAATATTTCAGCTAAACATTGAAAAATATAATTTAAATTAGATAAACCAAAAAGTATTCATCATAGACTAAGCTAGTAAGAAACTCTATGACAGAAAGAAAAAGTAACTGACAGTTTGGCTAAACGTAGTGATTATATACTCTCTGAGTTTGGCAAATCTGAAATACACGTCACAACATTGAAAATTATGAAAATTTATGTTTTATTTCAGCAAATACAGTGAAAACGTATCGTATTTAGATCGATTCACTGAGTATAAATAAACAAATCAATTAAAAAGGATGATAAATGGTATATGGTATGACAAGTGTAAAGTATAATATATAGTATAAAGTATAAGTATAGCATATACCTACTATAAACATACTTCTGGACACGGCACGCATTGTTCCAAGTTTTTTTTTTTTCATAACCAATACCATCACTAGGTACGACTACTACAATAGATCAGCACAGTCAGACTAAAGCGTCATCAGTGCTAGGACACAGAACCCCCATCTGTAAGAGAGTGTGGGAAATATCCCAGCACGCGAGCCCACTGCGGGTTGGTAGATCACTTGTCTTCGAATGTAGAGTTCTAGGGCCGTTTACGGCGACTGGTTTCCTCACGCTTTTCTTTCAACGCTTTGAAAGTAGCGGTGATGACGTGACTTACACTAAGTGAAGCGCCTGCTTGAAGTGGAACCCACACTAAGTTACGTAAATCGGGAACATTCCATCTGAGTCACGACTGCTCTAGGGTTTATCCATACTTATATTCATCAGCCCAGCCTTTTCCCAACAATGTTGGGTTCGGCTTCCAGTCAATCAAAATCAAAGCATTTATTTCAAGTAGGCCAGTTACAGGCACTTTTGAACTGTCCAAACAAAGATAACAATGAAATGTAGCTACAGTTCCAGTCACAAGGCATAAAAACTGTGAAAGTACTGTAGTTGCCCATTCCCTAGCGTAGATCTCTATGGAGAAGAACGGGCAACAAACTCCATGGACACTCTTTTAAATCAGCATATTGTTACAAAACCTTGGTTACATCATTCATATTGAGATGGTACATTATGTGAGAACGATGTAGCAAGATGTGCACGTTAAAGGAATCCATAGTAAAAAAAAAAACAATAAAAAAAAAAATATTAAAATAATTAATTCAAATAAGCCGTGTCAACTAAGAGATGACCAGTCACAACTGACAGCGCCCGTTCACGAACATGACGCATGGATCAGCACCATTCAACTCAACCATTTTGAAGGGAACTAAATGATCCGACACACGCGCCACCATCAGCGAGACATTGAGTGAGTATGACATACTCTCAACCGCCAGGGTACATTCAAGTCGAGAAAGGACGTAGGTTACATAGTACTCACACAATATGGGCTTTATATAATACTAAAGAGATTGAATCTATACAATGCAAAGATAGTTGTACAATCTTCAGCAGCTCCAACAATACTATTTAATGTTATCAATTTGTGCGTCCCTGTCCTTGTGGAGCAGGACCTGCATTGAGCCAAGCATTTTTGTCAGCGATATAATCGTCCAACTTGTAATATGCTTGCTTACATAGTGTGCGTTTAATGCATGTTTTAAATTTCGTCTCATTGAGTTCAAGAATACTTTGTGGAATTTTATTATAGCATCTCAAACAGTCTAACCGGATGCAGCTGAATACCAGTATTTTACATGGAGCGATCCCATGCCTATCTGACCTCCACAACCCAGTTAGTACTGAGCAATACGATACCTCTTGGTAAAACTGGTTGTCAGACTTTTTGGGCCACTGACTAACTGTAACGACTGTCAAAGGTCTACAGGTGACAGCCGGGACCAACGGCTTTACGTGTGAGCGGTCACCCATCCACACACCAACCTAGGCGAGCACGGCTTAACCAATAGATCGAGCCGAGCGGCTGTTATTATTTTGCCACGAGCTCCTCATCCATACCTATATTATCATACTAATATTATAAATGCGAAAGTAAGTTTGTCTGTTTGTTTGTTATCTTTTCACTCCTAAACCACTGAACTGATCATTCTGAAATTTTTCATATATGTTGTC
The DNA here is from genome assembly GCA_947578425.1 of Eugnorisma glareosa. NCBI lineage: Eukaryota > Metazoa > Arthropoda > Insecta > Lepidoptera > Noctuidae > Eugnorisma > Eugnorisma glareosa. Next base: position 690,427 of record OX387967.1, read on the forward strand.
AGATGTACAGAAACGGACATAGGGTGACCTTTCATCCCTAACTATGTTGGGGGCGGCTCCCAGTCTAACCGCATGCAGCTGAATACCATCATTTTGTAAGAAGTGACTGTCTATCTGACCTCCATAACCCAATTAGTACTGGGTAAGTCGATACCCCTAAGTAAGACTGGTGGTCAGAGTTCGGGCCACTGACTACCTACCTGTAACGACTGTCAAAGATCTACAAATGACAGCCGGGACCAACAACTTGAGGTGCTTTTCGAGGCACAGAAGAAACTTGGTATGTTAGGGGCTAAAGGTGCTTTCCGAAGCAAATATTCAATAATTTATTACTGACAAAATATCGACGCTCAATTCAAAAGTGTTTTCAATTACCGATACTGAGCTACCGAAAACCAATGTATATTTTGTAGCACAGTTTTACGTCCAATGTTTGTGTAGAACAGAATTTAATCAAGCCCCAGAGCTCTCCATTTATAATGCACTGGCCGAGCCGCTGCCGACCCGCCCGAGGTTTTGCATGCGTAAAGTTATTACGTCCAGCCAGTGATGCTCTTTGAGAAGTGCCCTCAACGCGAAATAATCTAAATGAAGAGGATTTTGAGATTAGCTGAATATTTCAGCAAGGATTTCTGGACTGATAATTAGAATTTTGTTATATTTGGTGGGGTAATTACTGTGTGTAACTAATTTATTTAATACCTGCGGTTTCACCCGGATGGAGAACGGAAATTATGCCAAAAGTAACCTATGTCTTACCCCAGATCATCCGTCTGCCACATTCAAGGCCGTTCAATTCAGAACGAAGGCATGAAAAGGGAAACAGACAGATAGACTTACGCATTTGCAATATTAGTGTGGATGATGTGTGTAAATATGAGCTTTCAAGTCGAGGCTGTTGGTTTTTAGCAGTGGTTTATTGCTATCAATTGGCTGTTGTTTCCCCCTAGTGTTCGATACGAGGATAGCTCAATCTTTTGTGAAAAGATTAACCAGTAGCTTGATATAGAATACGCCACTCTAATGTATTTTGTTAATTGAACAATATCACAACTTAAGACTCCGGCGTGAACGCGACTTTATAGAGTTACTTTTGTGTAGTTCTATATTCCTATTGTCTAGAAATTCAGGTGGAATAAACATACTTTTCTTTACAGTATCGCAAAATTTCCTTCAGTAAATGTTGGTCTGTAGATAAATGGCGAAAGTAACATTTTTAATTAGTTGGACGTTCCTCATGCATTTTACAATTAGAACTGTTGAGAACTTCCTGTAGTTCCCGGATGTCAGCGAGATGAACAGACAGACTGTACCTACCTACTGTGTTAAATAATTTATTGTCGATGGCGCCAGCTATTTAGAGTTTTATTGGTACCTATACAGAGCAATCTAGTAACTGCCCCGTGTTTCGTAGTAGTTAGTCGAATGAAGATGGTCCTGGGTTCGATTCTCAGGTCGGGCAAAGTGTTATTGGGTTTTTTTATAAGGATTTTTTCAGTCATGTTCAGCAGCCCCGGAAATAGGCAGGGTGATACCTTCGTGTCTTGGACAACATGTTAAGCCGTTGGTCCTGCTCCTGATCATTCTCCGATCGAGTCGCATTGCCGTCCCACCGGGCTATGAGAGTTCTCCTGTCTTTGCGCACACACTTTTCTTCTATAAAGCCTTGTCTCCTCTGAGATTGTCTACCAGATATCTACTAGGTAGCACTGAAAGTGAATGTGTACATTTTCGTTGTTTTCCTAGCTAAAACTCAATACCCATGCTTTACCTGATTCTCTCCAGAAAGATGGATGTAACTTATTTTTTTATGTAAATTCAAGGTTTGAGCTCAGTTGTTTCAAAATCAACGCTTCCTTGTGTCTTTCAAAAGTATCTTTATTTATATACAGTTAGGTAACAATTACCTTAACAGGACGCAGAAGTTTATTTTTTTTAACTTTGTCTGTTTCGTAAGCGATTTCCTGCTTATAATTCATTGGACTTTAATAAGTCGTTTATATTTCCCGTATTTCAATAATAATTAAAGAACTGTCCGAAACTTTTAATGGCAATCATCCATTTTACTTTTACCGTAAAAGTTAGGAAGCCTCATTTAAATTTAGTAAAGTAATTCATTAAAAGTTACGGCACTTACTTACCTCCATAATTTAATTTTAATGACAAATATTATTTTTTGTGTCTAAGGAAATTCATTGCGGAAGTTGCTTCTTATTTTGCCGTCAAAGCTAGGTAAACAACATATTATTTCTTTTGTACATAATTGCTTTGTAAATAAGGAAGATTAGCTACAGAATCAAAACTCTCGAAAACTTTATCAAGAGCGAAATTTCTGGTAATATTGCGATAAACAAACATTTTATAATTATCCCTCGATCAAACTGCTGAATAATTATCTATTATTTGGACATTTATTATCTTCCCAACATTTAGTACCTACGTATTATCATTATGTCCACTCAATTACGCCCATGAGAGCCTTTGACAAACAGTAAGGCAGTAATGATACAGAGCGCAACATTGCTAACAGGATCTAATCAGGCGCAACACGATTGAGCTGTGTTTCTTGTCAAGCCTACAAGTTTGGCTTGCTTTATAACCTACGAGTGTTCATGATGTAAGGGTTTCGGAACAGTCTGCTAGCCTTATGGGCTATAAAAATAATCGAAAGAACTTTTAATGTTCCCTTAAAAAGTCTGAAAGCATTCTAAGTGTAGTCCAATGTCTACTAAAATGTTCTCCTACAAAACGATAAACTTACAAGTATTACCTACAACGCAACGGCTACGACTAGTCGGCTCCACATCGCATATTTAGTGGTCACACAGTGTTACATTAATTTGGATTCCATTATTGACAACCCCGTACCGAAGCAGGCAGATTGTTGCTAGTATAACAACATTTGATATGCTGATGTTGTAGACAGGTGGACTAAGCAGAGCGGGTAGTTGATGTGTTAGTTTGTGCTGCTTCAGAGTAACACCTTTTGTATAGTAAGTTATTTGTTGTATGTACGAACATACCCGATTGATTTCGCAATAAAAGGATGGGGATACCGTACTTATTCAAAAATCAGAAATTCACTCACTGACAGATAACGCACTGAGCCGCTGGGTCTGGACACTGGCAGCGTGAGATATTGCTCGAGATTTCTTTGGTGAGTAAAGTGAGAGTTAAATAATTAGTTTCATAGTTTTTTTCAATAGGAAAACTTATCGGCCATATTGCACACAACGGCAAATAATGCATTGAAGTGAGTATAGTCGTATTTGCAGGTAATAGGTGGTTCTTTTGAAGTTACGACAGCTGCAATACAAATTGCATTTTAAAATCGACAAATGTAACTTTCGAACGAAAACACAGGCGTATCTGATCGACTGACCCACATATCTGTGGGCAGGATGTGTATAACTGTACAAATTGTTCAGGAAGCGAGAGCCCCTGCTCAAATTGCCCGACTTCCGGTCCAGTCACCTGGGACTTACTGGCAGACCGCGGAATGAAACGCCGAACTAGGTAGGTTTAGGTTCTAAAAGCAAGATGTATATTGTCTTATGATTTTATTCTTGTAACTATGTATTACTTACTAGAAAACGAACTCATTTTGGTGTACAATCTAGCATATTTTTAATTTCTGTATATTTTTATTTATAAAATCTTATCTCAAACTTGGTGCATTATTGGATCACTTTACTGAAAAGTTTTAAAATCTCATATCAAATATCGGGATGGGAGGGGCAGTTCAAATATCATTAGGAGTAGCTTAGCTTTATGCTATTATATCATATTGTATGTTCATCACAAACAACATATTACGTGTTATTCAGAGCAGAACAAAGTCTTTATCGAAAGCATATGAAATGCAAGCTATGTTTACCCCACACTTTTATAATAGTTAAACTATTCCATTGTTCCATACAGGCGGTGCCGTGGGCTAAACATAGCTACCGTAAGGTCACGTACCCTAAGATATTCAGTACCGTACGAAGATCATGTCAGACAATACAAGTACATGCGCCAACTAGAGCACATACAAGTGTGTATGTAACAGTATATACCTTTAGTTACACCTATGTGTGTGCCTAATAGCTTGTGTACATAGTACATACATATATCATACTAGCTTTTAGCGTTGGCTCCTGTTACAAATGGTAGATGGAAACAATGTTGTTTCATCGACCGTTTAAATAAACTTTATTTAAAAATTACCCAACCATCTTCTGTATCGTGGCTGCGAGTAGATAAACAAAACCGACTTCTAAAAAAACACTAAATATGTCTAAAATAACTTGACTTTCGGAAGTCGGTGTCTTTGTTTGTATCTTTTTTGCCACCGACTTCCGAAAGTAAAGTTATTTTAGACTTTTTTAGTGTTTTTTTAGAAGTCGGTTTTGTTTTCGCAGAAAGTTTTTTTTATTTTACCTTCTTAGTTGTAGTATACCACACAAATTCTTGTCATGAATTAGTTTTTTCATTGTAACTAGAAGTTAGTTAAAGTACTCGTCAAGACGAATCATACGAGCCCAAACTCGATGAGGTTTTGTCGTTTTATAACGGTGTTCCTATGGCCACCGTCCAGCTCCATCATCAGACACTAGATACCATTTAGGACCAAAGTACTCTTCAAGACGAATCATACAAGCACTAACTCGATGGGATTGTGTTATTTTATTACGGACTACCTGTGACCACCTTCCAGCTCCATCACCAGACCCTAGGTACCATCTAGAGACAAAGTACTCGACAAGATGAATTATACGAAACCAAACTCGATGGGGTTATGTCGTTTTAATAGAGTTCCTATGGCCACCTTCCAGCTCCATCATCAGACCCTGGTTACCATTTAGGACTACACTAGTACACTAGTACTACTACACTAGTACTTGTCGAGACAAATCAAACGAGTCCAAACCCGACGGCGTTGCGTCGTTTTATTACAGAGTTCCTATGGCCACCTTCCAGCTCCATCATCAGATCAGCGCCATGTCATCATAATATTGCATTGTCTCGCGATATACACATGCGTGCAAAATTTCAGCTCAATCAGAAATCGGGAAGTGTGTCAAATTTAACTAGCAAGTATCACGCGACGTCGCGTGATGTACATCAGAGCGCCAGCACGCGACGTCGCGTGATGTGATAATTAACGTGAGGAAAACAGCCAAATTCCTAAACCGATTTTGATGAAATTTCTATGGGACCAATCGGGAAGCATATCCTTTCAGATGAAAAAAGAATTTTTCAAATCAGTTTACAAATGACGGAGTTCTGAGGTAAAAAAAAAAAAATACAACCGGATTGAGAACCTCCTCGGTCGGTTAAAAACTGGCCAAGTGCGAGTCGTACTCACACGCACACAAGGTTCCGTAGCACTAAACAATATAATAAAATTATTTTTAAGGCTCATTCATATGTTGTATTGTTTTAAATTCAACAGCAAAACTAAATTTGTTTTTCATAGTATGTTAATGAAAAACAAAGTTACTGTTCCAGTTTGATGAAAAAGTCCCATATCTCAAAAACTAAACATCAAATCTTATTCAAACAAATTTTGGTTGAAAGTATTATTTACGTTCCACAATCCTACATTTTTTTCAGAATTTTCCTACTCTTACTTTCGAAATTAGAGGGCCCGGCACACATTTTACCACTTTGGAAGTGTTTATCTTTCAAACGATTTACTTTGAGAAAATATGTATATAAAAATGTGTATATATTATATAATATACAGCATGTAACAGAAAGGGTATAATCATATGGAATACTGTGGTACGGACCATCAAACTGAACAACTTTCTCTATGGGACCACCGTCGAAATCGTAAAAAAAATAATCAGCTGTTCTATACAAAATTTCAATACCTACTCGACCCAAATGTATGGGACAGCTGATTATTTTTTTACGATTTCGATGGTGGTCCCATAGAGAAAGTTGTTCAGTTTGATGGTCCGTACCACAGTATTCCATATGATTATACCCTTTCTGTTACATGTTGTATAATATATCTATAGACACCCCGCACGTATAGGTTTGATGAAAACAATATTTTTTTGTTTCAGTTCCTCTTTCATTTTTTTTTGTACAAAAATCGTAAAGCGGTTTACAGAATACACCTACTAAGTTTTAACTGTGTAGTCCTAATAGTTTCGGAATAAAGTGGCTGTGACATACACGGACAGACAGACAGACCGACAGACACGGCGAATATATAAGGGTTCAGTTTTTTGCCATTTGGCTACGGAACCCTAAAAAGTCTCGGAATAACTGCTGATTTATTTCCAGGCCACGTATCCATATTAATATTATAAATGGGAAAATAACAAGTGACTGCTTGTCTTTTACATTCTCACGCCTTGACAGCTGGGATTTCGATAAAATTCACCAATGACCAAGTTACTATCATCTGAGAATACTTTTTGTACCGGAATTAACTTTCCATGGGTTACTTTCCAACTTCCAGTCTCTACTCGAGCAAACCGAGTGCAAAACCTAGTTTGCAATAATTTAATTGATTTATGACGTCAGAACCGGTTTATTAACATCAACCATAACTTTAATACTTAACGCGAGCCACGCCTTCGTTTAACCCAAAAACAATTGACTATCAAACCCAATCATTGCAGACCCATTTGACCCATTTTGATTACCTCTCCTTAAAATAACTTCGCATGACTTAGATATGCAATTAACTCTTAAGTCATCCCGTGCTGTCCCTCGTCAGAAGTTGGCTCGGTTGGACAAGTGAAAGGTGCTTTATATCAATATTGTGGCTAACTTCGTGGACAGGTAATGGGCGTAAGATGATGGCAGATTGATTGAAGGTAGTTTAAGTTTTGAGAAAATTGAGGTGTGGGTGTTTTATGGTTTATGTACCTACATCTCTGTCTAAACCTTCGAGATTCATATGTGTGATGTTGTGTTATTTTAAAGTTGGTTGGTTGGTTGGTGGGTCTTAATTTTACATAATGCTATTAGCGCGTGATGTTGTTTGCTGTCAAAACATAGAATAAAAGAGATTTCCCAATGATTTATGCGTGATCACAAGACGGTAGAAACGTTACAAAATTGTGTAAGCAATTGTTTTTTGTCAGGTTGTGAACCAGACTTGCAGATTTACCGATATTATTCACACACATATCAGCTCTAGAGAACATTTTGACATGTTATGAGCCGAGAACGAAAGCTAGGAGGTTCTAAACCGCTGCATAGATTAGGCCACGCATTGCTGAAACCTCGTTTATCACTAAATGTTTATAACTTGTTGTATGTCGATTGGTATGAATTATAATAAGAATGAACCATCGCACACTACGAGCAGACCGCACCAGGCCGCAGCGAAACGTGCTGACTCGCTAATCCTGAGTATTTGCTTCAGCCGCTGTTATGCGTTTCGGTGTGGTCCACAAAGTATGATATTATTAGGTTTCGTATCAATCATCATAAAAACAAGTTCCAAACATTTCCCCAAACATCTAACTTCGCCATTCCTCTCAAATCTGCTCATAATAACTCAAGCACCGTCTAATAAGATCATCAAAGAGTAAGAGGCTATACGTGTGATCATACAATTATTCCCTCCTCTCAAGCGGCCCTTCATTACGAGTCGTGCTAAGAGGCCCTCAGCCTCTCTGAGGGAGTTGTTACGTCATAAATATTAGGTGAGGGTGCGTAGTGTTGCTGGTGTCAAAATTAGGTGGTACTTGTATTATTTTGGAAATGGAGGAAGGACGATTTCTGGGACAGTTTTTGTTTGAACATAATTTCTAGGAGTTTTTCACAAAAATACAGTAAGAAAAAAGGAAGATTTATAAAATGACATCGGGTGGGATGGGACATTCCTCTTATAAAGATCTACAAAAAAGTCTGCGATGGCATAAACCTATCTTTTAAGGATAGCTTACTATACCAATTCTATCTTATAAAAAAATGGCCACACTGATGACGGGACTCTCTTGATGCGATCACCCCCGCACATTCCAGGATAGGTGCCCCAAAGGGATAGGTGCCGCGGCTTTGAAAACACTATGTTAGAAATTTCGTAGGCTAAAATCGTACTATGTGGTAGGAAGCCCTCCCCCGCAGACCCCAGAGCCACGCCAGCTGCACTCGAAAACACACGCGTTTAGTCTGTGAGTGTAAAAATCTTCCGTGGCGAGGAGACCATTACAAGCGTTGAAATTATAATCGTAAGTACTTACTTTCGTATATCTTTTCACTCTGTTATAAATTATATATATTTTTTAATTTAAATGCTGTTATTAAAGTTTAAAACACACGAAATAATGCTATAAATTTTAGTTTACTTTTTAACTTTTATAAATGAAAAAGGCTATTCGGGATAGATCATCACGGGCAGCTATCCCTAACCATTTCTATTAATGTTTGCATGTTGCAGGTGGAAGAAATGCCACGAAAAGTGTTAAGCATGAGATGATTGCGGTTTAACTAAGGTACGTAAGAAGAATAAGACTGATAAAATTATGATTATTATTTCACCAATAAAAAAATGCTTCTTTTGTTCACTAATTCTAGATAGAGATATAATTATAAAAGATGTCACTTACTAATGTTAAATATTGAATACAAACTGATTATTATTGGAACTATTATGTTTTATTTCAATTAGCATCTAATATTGAAGCATTCATACAGTGAATCTTCTATCTCTCATATTAGGCATCTATCCCTTTTTTTTTTTTTTTTTTTTTTACCGATGGGAAATCATCAAATAACCCCTCCCGCTCTGGGCTGAGCAGGAGGGAGTGTCAGACTTGTACTGACTAAAACCCATCCATGTTCCTTCCTTTGCCTTTTATGTTCCAGGGCCGCGGTATCTCTTTCGAACAGTCCCGCAACCCTGGCAGGCGTCGGCCCTTACGGACCCCTTCCTGTTTGCTGACTCTCTTTGAGGCGCGCGTGGAACACGAACGCGCCGTCGACACGGCCTGTCGTCATAAGACGGACGGACGGCGAGCTAGCCCATAGCTCACCGTCCACAGGCCCGCGTCTACGGTGGCCGGGAGCCACCACGTGGCCCCCGACGCCCGGTGCGTCTCCCGCGGCGGCTGGGACGTGAGGTTCTCTCCCTCTCACGTCCCGCCACCTCCTTCGCTAGCATGACTGCTTCGCAGAAGGAGGTGACGGCGTCCCATTCCGTCTCGCTCCGGACCATGGATTGAACCAGGGCCGGACGCGAGAGGTCGCCGCCGCCGATCGCCGCTACGAGGACACGGCGTTGCTCCGCCCAAGCGGAGCAGACCTGCACAGTGTGCTCCACCGTGTCCTCCGGTCGATCCTCGCAGTGGTGACACCCGGGCGTTTCCTCCCGCCCGATTAGGTGCAGGAACCTCCCGAAACAACCATGTCCGGTGAGGACCTGCGTCAGGCGGAAGGTGAGGGCGCCGTGGCGCCTCTCCAGCCACTCCTCAAAGAGGGGACTTACCGCCATTATAGTGGCGTGCCCAGGCATCTATCCCTTGAAGCAGTTTACTACGAGTCTTCTACCCTACTTTTGAGAGGGTAAAAAAGACAGAATTTCCTCAAAATCTATGAAACTTATGTTAAAACAAAAGGGGTACCATCATAGATTAAAGATCAAAGTTACCATCATGCATAAGACGTATTGCCAATAAACTTTTAATTAATAAGTTATGGCTCCCCATCAAAAAGTAGGGCACCTATCCTGGAATTAACCTAGACTTATATTACAGTTAAATCTAATCCACATACTCGCCGCATCAAGCTGATGCGACTCTACAACATACAAAACATGTAGGCATAACAAATACTACTAATATTACCCGTGCGAACCCAGGGCGGGTCGCTAGTTACTAATATATGGCATTGACACTTCAGAGAACTGTGAAAGTATGCCACACTCAGTGGCACGAAATCTGATAAAAAAATTGAAAGTTCTTCTCGTCGCTAAAATGCCAGCCTAGGCCATTTCACTTTATCTACCAAAATTAAATCAAATTGAGCTGCTAAAAGTTGCACTTTACCGTCAAAGGTCTCTAATTGAGGGAAGTGCAACTTTAGAGTGCCTTATATTTTGTAGATTACCCTTTTACTGTTCGCAGGAGGCTTCTTTTTCCTGTTCCATTGTGAAGTGTAATGTAATTAGCGTTTCCGTTTAAAAGAAACACTTTCTTTTTCTTATCTATTGTCGTTTTGAAATTAAATAATATTTTGTTGTATCTGTATTTTATAAAACTGAGGTATTTATTCATAAACGCTAGTTAAAGTAGAGAGACGTTTTAATTTTAAAAATGTATGAGCAAGTAGATGTTCTTCATTAGTTAACTTGTTTAGAATCAATCTATATTCGAGATGGGATCTGGACAGTCCCGAGAACGTGTTCCTGTAGCTACAACCGTTGAGGTACTTGCCCTTAGGATCCCATCTTAAAAATCTACCCTATCGATATACCCATGTTGAAATTTTTCTTGTAATGGAAAGTTCAATGACAATGTAACTCGCGTAAGCCAAATCTTCACTTCGTGGATATCCTAATACGTAAATATGCCATATTTTAAGAATGGTAAGTGTTCCATCCATGCAGAATAGTGAAAGTTATATTTGGTGAAGAAACCAGCTCTAAAAGTTTCCACGTTTTACAGTCCAGACGATTTTCCGACTATTTGGATATATTTTTATTGCCTAACATAAAGTAACAAGTCTGGAAGGAATAAAAAGGGATCAATCAATAAAATCATAAATAAATGAAGCTCTCGTCTAAACCAGTCGGCTGGGAGGAGGTCTCGCAAAATGATTGCGTATAGCGAGTGTTTGGGAGGCGGACCTTTAATTCAATATCCTGTAGCCTAATAATATTAAACCGTATTTTTATTTAGGAAAATATTCCAGGCTGCGACAGGTTGGAAGAAATTATGTCAATAGTGTTAGAAATGAGAATTTATTGAGATCCGTTGTCATAAATGTTTAATAACACAACAACCAACTCAACGTCAATACCTTAAACAAACCAATTGGTAATTTTTTTTCGATCCGTTTGTGAACCGATCAAGTTTTAATAATGAAAACCCATTAAAATACGCTAGCTTTATGCCGTTTATCGGTGATCTAGAGTCGTCTGTTCTACTTCACAAAAAAACACCCTTTCTCGAGGTACATTAGTACTATTATAATCTATCCCAAACAAACAACAAACCTGGAAAATGACTATCTAGTAACGAACAAATCATACAGTTCCATTTATTACATGCCTTTCCTATCGTGTCCTGTTAAATGTTCTGTGTGTATGAAAATATACCCAAACACATACATAGCTAGTATATCGTGCGGTTGACACCGTTGGTCGTGTATCGCGTAATTTATGATACCCATATAACAACCATACAACTCCCATCCAATATGTATGAGCTTTTAAATCTCTTGCGTCATTTATCATAAGTAATCGCTTTCAGAGTTCAGAGTGAATATTTGTACGATTTCTTATCTTTTATCTTGTTTTGAAACGATTTTATTTAAGGGTTGAGTTTGGGAATATCATCAAATAAGAAGCTACAGAAAAACACATTTAATTTTGTGAACGTAAGAAAATCTGTAAGGAATGTAAGGCTAGTGTTAGTCAGTGGTTTGTCACACGCGTTCAGTATTGTCCGCGAGTGCTACGCCAGTGCTACGCGAGTGCTACACACGTGCTACGCCTGTGCTACGCGGGCGCTACGACAGTACCACGCGTGTGCTACGCCAGTGCTACGCGAGTGCTACGACGGTGATACGCGATTGCTACGACGGTAAAACACGAGTGCTACGACGGTGATACTCGAGTGCTACGCTGTTGCACGGCAGCGGTAGCGTTGTTATGTTGGTTTTGTGTTGCTATGCTGTCAAATCGGGTGCTGCGTGGGTAGTTGGGTACCAAGCGTGTGCGATGCGAGTGCTACATGTATACCTAAGAATCTGCTCTGTACTACACCACACTGCTACGAGACGAGTACGGCACGGAATTACACTAACCTGCAATCGATTACTACTAAACGTGATTAAACCCTAATACAATGTATAATTTTATATTAAAAATAACAAATTAAGAGCTGCACTAGCAATACTAACAACATTTAATGGAATTTTTACGGTTTACGTAATCATTTCTAACCACAATAATACACGTGTTCATGTTTTGAACAGAAATGTGTTTACATGTATGTTTGTGTGTATTCGAATAATGTTGCACGTGTCAGTTGAGTTAAACGTAATTTTGCGGAGAAATATTGCGGTTATTAGCGTGATGTATTATTGTGAGATTAGGTATATAAATGTGCTTGTGGCATGAAGGTTTTATTGGACTATCGATTAGCTCTAACTTCAGCTTGATTGGTGAATGTCGATGGAAAATAATTTAGCTATACCTATTTTTAATCAACTCATTCATTTGTGATGCTAGTCATACAAAGAATTTTTTACCAAAAAGTTTTTAAATATAATTGAGGGTTGGGTCGTTGCCTTATGATACGAAACTAAAATATATCAGTCTTACTATTTATATTCAGTTTTTTTTTACTAATATTATCAAAAATATAACCTAACTGATACTACAGCCCAGTTGGAGCAGAATTTTAAGTACAAATGTAGATGGTTATCAGAGTAGAGGAAGACCAAAGAAGCGATGGACAATGTGAAAGTTGATATGGGTAGAAAGGTGGTGACTGCTGAGATGGTGAGTAATAGAGAAGTATGGAAGAAGAAGATATGCTGGCAGATACCAAATAAATTGGGCTAAGGGCAGTAGAATGATGATGATATCATAAATATAACCTAACATATTTACAACTAAAAGTCATGCCACATATCATAGCTGGACGCGCATCTATGATGCCTTCAGTCCAACCTCACAGTAATTGCTGAACCCATACATAAAATATACATGCCTGGTCACGCACGAACCTCACATTCCTGTGATATGGTGGACTCGTATAATAACTAAGGCCCTTATCATACTAGAGATATGATAAATTCAAGCAGATGATATAGTGTTCGAAAGCAAATTGACTATTTGACCAGCAGTTGGCTGCTTATAACAACAAACTGAGGTAACTAATTGGTCTGCTATGCGTGATGATGGAATAATATATCTTCTCCTATTTTACCCTTAATGAAACAGTGCGTTTTAACTGTGTCTAACCTTGACAGATGCGAGAAAATTCTCTGGCCTTTTACGACCGCTAGTCCGTCATATTTTTCGGGAACGAGACGGGGGTATAAAAAAAATAGCTGAACTAAAAGTACATAAAGCAAATCATAAATCGTTGGTATAATACGCTCATTTACGACTAGACTGTTTACGACGTTCACTGCAGTTATATGACTCGACTATATGACATGCTTATGGTTCTCTATGATGTATTTTAGGGGCCCTGACACCCTTTAACATGTGTTTTGAGAGTCGATTAATTCTGTTGTCATTCAGGAAAATCAGGATCTGTTTATGAAATTATATTAATGTTTTTCTCATGGTGGCCATAATTATATCTAATAATTGTTTGGATTTTCAACTTTTCTGAAGACATTGCTTTCATATAATTACATCAGCTGGGTTTATTTATATTTTACCATCCTTTTTCTTTTGATGTTGGTTTTGAAAAATGGGGAGGCAAGATTAGTCCCATAATATCTTGTTGATGTAGCCTTGCTATGTTATGCATGTCAAAGTGCACATTAACACCCACTTCACGGTATATTGATAGTTTATAGATAAGCTTACTTCCTTACGACCTTAGCTCTGAAGGTCATAAAAATGTTTATTTTCTAGCTTTATGCCCTCACCATGCAGTAATGTGGTAAGTATTATGGTAATGCGTCGATATTGAGAAGATAATGGATCATTACTTGTGCACGTTACTGAGCTTAACCCATGAAGGGGTTTACCCTTCGTGGATTACAGGCGTGATGTTATTTATTTATTTATGTTGTTATGTTGTGTTGTTATTGAATTGCTTTGTAGAACAAGCTCGAATTTAAAGACATTTGTTTGTCAATTCGAAATTTGTTATACGACAGCCGTATGAATTTTAACAAAATCAAAAGCCATTTATTCCAATAAGGCTGAAAACCATCATTTTCTGAAACTTAAAATACATTAAGACAGTCTCCTAAAACGCCTACCCTTTAACACTCCTCCCGCAGTGTTTTGGCTGGGAGAAATAACAAAGTTGTATATCAAACTGCCCAGTGACACATCAGTCTGAACCCCGTTTGTTTTTGCTTAACAAGGTACTCCGTTAACACTCGTAATCACAAGAATTTTTCAGCGCCCGGTCTCCCAAGCTCGCACGAGCCAGACCGCTTATAGTGCAGGTCGTTGGGGCATGTGATTCCCCTCACCTCGGTATAATGCCTCAGAACTAACCCTATTTGGGTCAATCGCCGTCACACTGACCTGATAGACAGGCTATGGGGAATTGTGCCAGAAGGCGAAGTAGGGGTGATCAGATTAACTAATGAGAAATGCGAAGAGACGATTTGCACAATTTCATCAAGCAAGGAGCCAGTAGATTATCGAAAACACGCCAATTCAAATCCCCGAAGGGTTAAACCAGAGGTGTTCCTAAACAAAACCCACATTTCAGTAAGTTCTAATAGGGACGAGACTATTACCATCAATCAGGCACTAACTATGACTCTGGGCTACTATTTCTGTTTACAAAGTACTGATGAAAACATCGAACAGAACCAAATGCTCAGCAGTAGCGTTCCCTTTTTTATTTTTCGGTTGGGAAATCATCAAATAACCCCTCCCGCTCTGGGCGCAGCAGGAGGGAGTGTCAGACTGTTACTGACTAAAACCCATCCATGTTCCTTCATAGCCCTTTGTGTTTCGGGGCCGCGGTATCTCTTTCGAAAATTCCCAAGTTTCGACCTCTACGCGGACGAAGCCATGGGCAAAAGTAAGTCTTTAAAGTAACAAAAATTATTCATCGGATCTACTTCAATAACTTTGCCAGGGGTTTATAAAATCACCTACAATGCCATTCATTATCAATTACCTATATTAATCACGCCTCTTGAGAGGGTGTGAAAAGATTTACTCTCTCATAAATTGCAGCAGTTTCATTAGGGGGCAAATTGCCGCGAACACCCCGTTTGAAAGGGGGTTAATGACCGGCGCGTAATGATATTACCTCAGGTAGGTGCCACTGCCTGTTTAACACAATGGGGGATGGAATCGCTTGTTTTCTTGTTAGAAATTGTTTTTAAGCAACCATACTACACTACATATTAAATATAAATTATTTTGATTCATTTATTACAAAGCCAATGTTTTTTTTTTTTTGATGAACAGTAAAATAGCAGTTACATCTTTTGCATGTTTCAAAATATCCCTCTTATTTCGATAAAATCACTAATTTTGCGATTTTTCTGTTGTTTTTTGTGTTGTGTTTAGTTTTGCAATAGTGTTTCAGGAAATCAAAGATACTGTTAAGTTTAGTAAATAAGGGGTACCTAAAATTAACATTCCTATTCAAAATTGAAACAACCGTTACAGAAATAATTGCTCTTCTGACTTCCTCGCCCATTGGCCGTCCTAATGGCCGATAATCAGGTTATCTTTTGAGAGGGCTCGTTCTGTTAGGGCTGGCCCTGCGATCTGTCGTGTAATGGACGTGTAGGGAGTGCCCGATAGGATCGCGGCAACCCTGACTCTGTTTGTTGATGTTTGACTTAATAGAAGATTAGAGGTATTAGTGACCACGGGGATTCCAAATAAGTATTTAATGTAGCATTAAAAATTCAAAGGAATGGTCCAAATTAATGGCTATTTCCTCTGGGAGTTAGACTGTAAGTGGCAAATTATTAAGTTGAAGAAGATAGATTGGTGTTCAGTGAGTTAAATTATCCAATGGCGGTTGACTACCGCAAAATGAAGTGTCAGACTCTCATGTAAAATTTTGCCAAATATGACATCATAATTATTGAACAGCGGTACAATTACCTACAAGGATCATTTGGCGTGTGGCAAAAGTCGAAACTAACGCCATCTTGTTTTTTCTTTTCTTATTATATTTCACCAAACAGTTTCACAGACGTTTACCAAAAGTCTCCGATAACGTGTACTTGCCTGAAGTGTCAGAAGCTCACTACCCACTAACAATTTTTATATGGCAGTAATACTTGCGTTCAGTCACGACGACTCATAATATTACGGATCCACTTATTAATCAGTTGTTACAAGAACGATGAACGATGTTCTAAGCGTGTCTCGTTTGTTGCAGGCGGATGGGCGTCACCAAGCAACCAAAATCCAGTCGTCTCGACCCTCCCCTGAAATCGCCGCAGGTAAACTCAATACGATTCACTTTTACTGTAGGTTGTCAGTAAAGATTCAGTGGTCCGGTACGGACAAGTACAGAGGGGATCGGCCGCGGACACCGGGCTCTGACTGATATTTCAGTACGTTATCCGGAACGGCGTCCGCAATCTGTTCGTTCTGGTTTGGCTGAACCTTAACAGACGAGCCCCAAAGAAGTAATTAGTTAAAATTATTTCACTAGAAGTAGGCAAAAGACACCGTTTAGGAATGAAACCTACATGTTTTGATAGAAAAACCATAACACATTGAATTTTTTTTAATAATAATGTTTATGTTAGTTACGATGTAGTTTCAATATTATATTGAGTTACGTAAACATGAATGATTCCAAACAGTTACAGTCGTATACTGAGAAATATGTAGGAAACAATTACCCACTGTACCCGATAGCTAGCAATATTCCGTAATTGCATTCCCCTTCGCAGTTCAGTTCTGAAAACTGCTGTCAAAGCCATTTGGTGTTAGTTTCTTGGCAGAAAGCTATTCGGTTGAGGAACTATGACTAGAATTCAGTTCATCGACGTACATATTTTTTAAAGTTCACTGATGTTTAACAGTCGTACTGTTAGGATTCTCGGGCAATCTTTTTGGCTTTTTGTGCCTGTGCAGCTGATCAATTTCATATATTTGTCTCAAAATCAGTACCACTTTAAACAAATATTCGACCATAAACCGTACCACCACAAACAGAATTTTCGAGCAAAATCCCGCAATAAGGATAATGTCCAAACGCGGGTAATAATCCAAATAAAATGACATTAGTGGTCCAAATGGCGCTCAAATTGCTGAACTGCTTTGATCTGATATTCAGCTGCGGTTTCCACCACAACTAGCTATTTAGCTAATTGGATATGTCCGATGATACGGATAATTGACTTGCGATACGATTTGTAAATTATTTATTCAAACATAGTATTGGAATTTATCAAAGCCAGTAATTTGATGCTATCTTACCGTGTTTTGGTTGACAATTTTAGAAAATATATTGGTGTGTTTTGGGTAGTGGAATAGGTTCTTGTTTATTTCTGACTAGCTTTTGCCCGCGGCTTCGCTGGCATTATTTAAGAATTTGACAGTCAATTCAGGTTTTACTCTGCTTGTAATAATATATTTCAATCATGATTCGAAAGACACGTGGCGCCATCTATTATCATAAGAACGTTATTGTTGTTTTCCTCGGGAACTGTACTTTTTTTCGGGAAGAAAGGTACCCTATGTCCGTTTCTGTACACCTGACAACATAGATGCAAAATTTCAGGATGATCTTTTCTATGGCTTAGGCATGAAAAGGTAACAAACAAGTATACTTACTTTCTCATTAGAATATTATGTTAGGATAGGATAGTTGTTTTTACAACTAAGATTTTTTGTCTTTATTTATATTAACTTTATTATTTATTGCTCTGAGATGTTTGCGTCGTGGGTCGCAGTTGGGACCAACGCTTTAATTTTACTTACCCAGATTTTAATCAACTTAACCACTGTTCTTATTCAGCTAACCACTGTTTATTTTGTCATGACGGTACAAAACATACCTATGCTCTCATTATTGAAACGTTGTTTTTCAACAGTTCCGTTTGCAGCTATGATTTATTTTATCGTTCGTGCATGTTTGTGTTGTGTCCCACGGTGGGCGCCAATACGTCTTAATGGCGCCCAGATAGAAATAACTCTTTCGTCAAACGAACCTGCAGCAGTATTACTTTAATATTACTTCAGAAACAGATGCAACTATTTAATTCGTAAAGCTCCATTTCTTTTCCACACTGAAGTGTAACAGGTGGTGGTACATTCCCAGGATTTTAATTTACTGAACCCGTTTCTCCTGTCCCAGGTGCAGACGGCAGCATGACAGTAGCTCGCGGCGACGGTTCCCCCGAGCGGCTGGGCGGCGCGCTCCGTCGCCTCCACTACAAGGCGACGAGGCGCGCGCACTCCGCCGCTGCAAGGCATCACACCTCCAGCAGCACCCCGCCAAAGGTAGGTGTTAGATTAGTTGTTACTTAAAGGGTTAACGACGTCGTGCATGTGTGCGAGTGAAAGATAATGATTAATTATTTAGTAAAAAATAATTTTTGAAGCAAATTCCAACATTTGATCATAAAAATCTAAACGTTTTGGGTAAAGCGTTAATCTTTTCACCAATCTATATAAACTGCAAACGTAACGTTTTCAGTCGTTTTCATCTGGGGATATATTGGCAAGTTGCACCGGTTCTACCAGATATATGCAGAACTCTATCTCCGCGGTCGGTAATACGCACCGCGATGCATCCTCATTTACTCGGCCCAGTACTACGGAAAGCTGAGAAACTGTAGATAATTAGCGCACTAATTATTATGTTACAGGTACATACTTAGCTATCTATACATGCTTACTTAGGAGTGCGTTCAGATCTTCAGCTTCGCTTAATACTCGACGACAACGCGTTAGGGATGTTACTTTACTGTTACAAATGTGTGAGTTTGTGAGAATACATGGATGGGTTGCTGGATGCTTGTTACTCTTTCACGCAAGAACTACTGAACGGACTTGGATGGAATTTGGCACATATTTATTTATTTAACACTTCAAGCACATAGTACAGAGGCGGACTTAATGCCATAGGCATTTTCTACCAGTCAACCTTTGGGTGATGCAGAGACAAACATTCAAATCAAATCAAATCAAATCAAATCATTTATTTGCATAGAATGTAGGTAATTGTACAATCAAGTTGTTATAAAATATAATGAGCCGGATACATTCTGCCTGAGTTTTAGCATGCAAAATTTAACAAATAATGTCAGTATTAAATTGTGAAATGTTATAGACAATTATTACAATACTAATAAATTATTTTAACAAGTCTAGATTAAGCACAAAAGTCGATATCAAATAATCATGTCAATAATATTAAATTGCTGGAATATCACACACAGGGTCAAAAAAAAACAATAATAATCACATAAAGAATAACAACATTTCTGCATCAACAAAAAAAGTACAAATAAGATTATGAGTAAATAATGTCAATACTACAAAACTATTCAAATGTCACACATAGGGTCATTTAAAAAATCACTTAATGAATAATAACATTTCTGTATCAAAAAAGCCTTGAGTTTATTTTTAAATTGCTGAAGAGTATATTTTTTTATGCTGTCTGGTAGTTTATTAAATATTATTGGACCCATGCAAAAAACACTCTTCCTCAGTAGTGCAGTTTTATAACCACCGACAATTAAAAGGTTTTTGTATTGACTTCTCACGGGACCTTTCTTGGCGTCCGAGACCTTAGTAAACAATGTTTTATTTCTTTTTACAAAAATTGCCATTTCTAAAATATACAAGGACGGAAAAGTAAGAATTTTCAAAGACTTAAACAAAGGTTCACAGCTATCTCTAGGCTTAAGACCACACATAGCTCTAACACAACGTTTCTGGGCTTTGAATATGTTATCTCTTAGGCTACAATTACCCCAAAAAATTATTCCAAACCTCAAGACCGATGCGACTAAGCCATGGTATGCAACTAAAGCAGTATTTATGTCAACTTTTTTTCTAAGATTAAAAAGAACATATGCTGCAGTGCTTAACTTTTTGCAAACCTCTTCTGCTTGCGGTTTCCAAGTTAGTTGATCGTCGATATGAATTCCTAAAAATTTTGCGACCTTGGTTTGACTAACAACTTGTCCATTGTACTGTACATTGACGTTCGGTGGAATTGTAAGTTGGTGAAAATGCATCACATTAGTCTTTGGTAAGTTTATTACCAGGTTGTTATTGTCAAGCCAGTCAATAATATTTTTAAGGTTCATGTTAATATCCTGTTCATAATTGGTAATATTTTTACATTTTATCAGTGCTGTGCTATCATCGGCAAATAGAACCATTGGATTTGGTATATGACGGGGCAGATCATTTATGTACAGCAAAAATAGCGGGGGACCCAATACACTACCTTGCGGCACACCGAATTTAACAATTTTACCTTTAGATTTATATTTTTGTTCACATTTCGATTTGGGACAAATTCTGGAAATCTCCGTATATTGTGTGCGGTTATTGAGGTAGGATTTTAACAGATTCAGCACATTTCCTCTTAGACCGTACCTATTAAGCTTGCTTAATAAAATATCGTGATTGACACAGTCAAAAGCTTTAGTCATATCTGTGAAAATGGCACAAATAGGTGTTTTATTATCTACATTTATCATTATTTCGTGTAAAAAATCATATATTGCTGTATTAATATTTTTATTTTTTCTAAAGCCTGCTTGTTCAGTACATAATATATTGTATTTTGTCAGAAAGTTGTTAATTAATTCACATAAAATCTTTTCTATCACCTTGGAAAACACAGGAATTAAAGCAATCGGTCTATAGTTAGCAATATCCTCCTTGCAATTATTTTTGTGAAGCGGTTTGACTATGACTGTTTTTAAACCGTCAGGAAATACACCGGTGCTGATGGCTAAGTTAATAATGTGGCTAATATGTACGGTTATGTTATTTGCCACAAATTTTATAACTTTCGTTGCTATTTCATCATATCCTACGCTATTTTTATTTTTCAATGATTTGATTGCCCTGAGTACGTCTTGAGGTACAACTGGACTCATAAACATTGTGTTAGGGTTTTCGTGTAAACCACTCGTTGCGAGTGATGCTTTAGGTGAGTTTTTAATCTGATCAATGAAGTAGTTGTTGAATGCGTCTGCAATTTCTTGGGGATTATTGATAATAGTATTATTAATCTTTATCTTAGAAATGGGTTCATAAGTAACTATTTTATTGTTGATAACCTGCCAGGACGCTTTTGATTTATTAAGAGAATTCTTGATAAAATAGTTATTTTGAGCCTTACATTGGTAAGTGTACCTATGAATAAACTACAAGGATATATAAAATACTATAAAATATATCAAAATATATATATATATGTGTAAATGGACATTTACACAAATAAACTAATATAAAAAAAGATAATGCAGGAAGCAAGCAGAAAAAAAAGAGGCAAGCAGGAGCAGTATGGAGGATGCAGGCAGGAATGATGCATCATCGATGTAATGTTTGTTTGTTGTTTTGTGATGTTTTTTTTTGTTGATATGTATAAATTTTCTGGGAACGTAATAACATTATACACTAACATAATTTCTTAAGTTTTTTGTAACTCACCCGGGGATCATTGTTGTCTAACCAAATAAACTACCTATATTATTATTATTATAAAGTTTATAACCTGGAATAACATATAGGATACTTTTATGCCGGTATATGATCCCGTGGGACACTACCGAACTCAACGCAGGCGAAGCCGCGGTCATACGCTAGTGATGTTACTTTTTTTTTGTAGTTATTATTTGTTTCATATCTCTACAGCAGTTGTTAGGTACTTCGTCTTGGCCTTCTGTTCCCACTTTTTTTACAATCCACTGTTAGGAAAACAGAAGCTATATTTGTATGGTAATGTACAACAGAAAATCAAAATGATTATGAACTTCATCCAAAACCTTTTCGTCTTTTGTCAGTTATGTACAAAAAATCATCTTTTATCTTTGTGCAAAGATCACATATCGACACCCTACTAACGTTTGTATCCTGTGAGATCTTTATAAATAATGTTGACAAAACCTCACCTGAGGTTTATTCAGGTACAAGTAGATGGATAGACCGACAAACCTTTGTTGCTCCTACAAGTTCGGATAGTTTACAGAACCTTTAAGTACAATGGCGTTCGTAGCTTTCCGATATTTTCCGTACTTTTGAAGAGTCCTCACACTCGACTGACTTTATTGTGAATAATATTATGTATTGATGTTTATTGAACTGTAAATAACTAACGTTTTGTGAGAGCTTGCAAAAAAGGTCAAAGGAAAAATCTGAAGTTAATATTTTTTTTACAAAAAGCTTGTAAAATAGTGGAATTAAACATTTTTACAAAAAGCTGCAGTAGCTCCATAGTCTAGTCTATTTGTGCAAATATGTAATTAGTGTTTGGTTTTTCACATCGGATCATCGAGATAAGACTATTAAAACTGCTTTATTATAATAGTAATAAAAGCCTAATTAAGAATCTACTTAATACGTCTTACTAAAACTAATTTGACAACTACTTGGAGCTCAATATTTGTTCATTAATTACTCCAATGTTAAAAATAGTCAAACTTATTGCAGGTTTTGGTTGTTCGAATCAATAACTAAACCTGCATCTCATTAAACTGAAAACTGATCTATTTTGAAAATAAGAAAACAGAAGAAAAGCCCCCAAATAGAAAGTCATCACCTTCTGCAATGTAGAAGATTTCTTAGTTCATACGAAGCAAATAGTAAGTGTTCAATGACATACGTACCTACTCGGGATAAAATACGAAAAAGGCTATTTTACACGAGGGGCCCCTCACTCGTTAGGAGACGAAGATCTCCAATTTATTACTATTCTAGCTTATGACCGTGGCTTCACCCACGCCGAGTTCGGGAAATATCCCACGGGATCGTACCACCGCGATAAAAAGTATCCTATGTATGTGAATCCGGGTTATAAAGTTGTTTGCCAAATTCTTCACATACTTTCGCATTTATAAATAAATAAATAAATATCGCTGGACATTACACACAGCGCCATCTAGGTGCCACACTAAGCTACGAGGCTTGTGTCGTGGACACCAGATAGTTGATAATACTACATAGATACTTTTTTGTTTGTAAATACATACTTATTATACATATAAACATCCATGACTCGGAAACAAATGTCCATGCTCATCACACAAACATTTGCTCCTACCGGGACTTGAACCCAGGACCCTAAGAACGTAAGGCAGCCTCATTACCGCTGTGCCATTCAGGTCGTCAAAAGGTCGTCATAAGGTAGTAGTAAGAATTTTAGACGTTAACCTCGCTCCTATATTCCTTTAAGAAAATGCCTACGATTGTAACAATGAAACTCTTTCAATTTTAAAATAGGAGGCGAACTATTTATGTCCTTTCGATAATCGCAAACATGCGAGAAGCTCTCCTTATGTAAATGATTCATAAAACCAACTCACAAATATGGTGCGTTCACAGTTCAGCGTTCAGCGTGTAGTGTAACTGAACTGAGTGGGAGTATGTGAGGAGTGCATGACCCGACATGATCGGTGTTAGCGGTTCCTACTATGATAGCGGAACTCGATTGTAGCTCATTCTCAACTACTCAAGGTTAAAATATCAAAAGGGGAAAAGAATTACAAAGATAAAAAAAATCGCCCGCGTCTACTCTTCACGTGACCAAAGGGCTGGCTTTTTTTTGCCAAAGAATCAGCAGTGCAACTGGAAGTTTATTTTAATTTTGTTACTGTGCAAAAAGCGTGTGTAACTTGGAAAATATACACTTGTCTGGTAGATTCACTGATCTATGTAGGACATACTTGTAATATTAGTCAATTATCTCTCGTTGTAGCGGTCGCAAGCGCGGCTCCTGCGCGAGGTCCTAGGTTGAATTCCCAGGTGGGGCTAAGTGTAATTGAGACAGTAATCACTCTGTAGCGGTCCAAAGACTGGTCAATTATTTGGCCGTATTAGTATTACCAGCCCATTTTATGTGTTGCCATGTTCCCACTTCTACGACGAAGGTCTCCATTATGTTTCGTAACCCGCTACATGGGCGCACAGCGAGTCGGGGAAATTTAAAACAATAACATACTTTCTGCTCCGTTACATGGGACTTAATCATGACTAGCGAAATGTGTGTTCTGTTAGGGACATCTCTGCCTAACCCTTCCGAGATCACAGGCGTGATGTTAGCTTATATAATACACGTTCTTTAAACAATAAATCGTCCATACAGGATACACACACTGCATTCCGTATGTCCAACTAATTCCACCAGCTCTAGAAGGCACATGCACTTCGATCACAAAGAGCTCCGTGACAGCACTAAGTAATAAAGTGTATTGCAAACGGTATATAACTAAGTTATCCACTGGAGTAGGTACAGATTTACCGCGATTTTAGTTGCAGAGAGATTATAATATAATGAGCACCAAGTGATTATGAAGTACACGTGGCATAAGGGAATAATATTATACGCAATGTTACAACTATCATGAAATCCTGCCTTTGAACGCTGAAGATTTTAACACACAGACACAAGAATAGATCTTCTACGTTTGTTCCTAGATTTTTTTTATTTTTATCTGTCTAATAGCGTACTGGATTCGCGATTTGGTTTCTAAACATGTAAACATAAATGTGCTTTAGAAAAACTACCAACATTTTTGTCACTAGTCATTCTGAAATCAACTACAACACTGAAATGAAGTGGATTTTCGTTTAAAAGACTTTGAAGTACAATCTGTTAATTTAATATGTGGGCACGTTTTAATAAAATTCCCTAAAAGGTAGTCTTAAAACTCCATTTCAGGCTAACAGGCTTCAGCCCAATATCCTAATGGCTTTACATTATATATTTTCTTTGAACTATCGCGTCGATTACGTCGACAGCGCGTGTATCGATCTCTTGTTACGAGCACGTGTCGGGACCAGGAGTACTCCCAGCGAGGAGCCACGTCTGTCGGACTCTGTGCCCGTTTGAAGTTATAGCTATATATAGTTATACATACATATTTATTTCTTACGCTCAACTTGGGAGGCTTTGATCAGTGATGACATTTCAATTTTTATAAAAAATTTGATGCTGTCATTCGAGGCAGATAAAATACTTGTATCTCTATTCATTTTAAGAAAGAAAAATAATTTTGAATGAAATACTGTTTCCAAGAAAAACCTGTTTTTGACAAGCTAGACCTAAAATGAGCAGAAATTACACTTGACCTAGTACATAATAGGGTTGGATCCTACTTAGTACCAAATTATAGATGCTGGCGTCTTATAAAGTGTGCTATGGATACATATTTACACAAACATTATAATATAGTATTTTAGTGCCTTCGAATAAGTAAAATCTGTTCCCAGTATGGGCCCTAAAATAAAGCGTATCCCATGCGGTAATTTACACACTATCCCGCAGCGCATAAAATAAATAAGGGCGTCATCTGTAGGTACCTGCCTCTGACAGCGCTCGACACAATTCTCCACAAATAGTACGGAACTTAACGTCTGCAATTCCCGAAGGGTTAGGCAGGAGTGAACCTATTTGTACACCCACATTACGTCAGTTATGTTTAAGTCTTATGTCATAGGGGCCTATTGCCATCAATTGACTGCGGGTTGCTACTGAGCAATTTCTGATAGGAACACCCAATATCACTTTGCCGAATTAAAAAATCGGATGCAGAACATCACGCTCACAAATAAATCAATCTCAAAACCATGCCCCACACCGACCCATGCAGGTGAAACTAAAACCAATGGTATTAAAACCTCCTAATTAATTACCTATCGACGAGTGAGCGATTATGATCGATGTATACCTATCCACATCGAAAACTGATGAGTTCTCAGTCAGTCACGCGCGTGCGAACAACTGAGAACATGCCCAGCGGTGGGAATACTGTTACGACAAGTTTTAGCAAGTTATTATTTTGTAAGGTTAATTGTAATAAGGCGGGAGAGTTAATGTATCGAGAAGTTTGTTATCGGATTGTGTAACAGGAGCTGTGTCTGATATAACTTGAACCAATTACGCCGACATCTATAAACTTTACTTAGCACGTACTTTGGATAAACTGTCAAACTACGAGTGCTAAAAATAGATAGATAAATAACAATAGCACGAGCTAAGTTTTACAGATCTGGGCCATAGTCTGGTAAACATTATTTACTACCGGCTGGCAATCTTGGGGATCAATATCTATGCTACATTGTGTTGCTTCGTACTACGATAAATATTAGTTTTGCAAGTATCATCAAACACTTTATTCTCTTTCAATAACTTTTGTGATTTGCTTTGAAAACAACCAAATGAATAACATTACGAACCCGAGCTTTAACGAGCTGAAAATAATATCATTTTTTTTCAAGTATTCATAATGTTTTTTTGCAAAACGATGCTACCATTGCATAGATAAAACTTTTAATATTTCCATCGTAAAATCCACTTCATCATTTATATTAAAATTCGTAGCAAACAACCCTTTGATATTATTATGTTTTAGTAAAACTTTCGCGATAAACAGGACTTTAACCTGTGACCGGAACTCCGAGCGAATGTAATGTGAACGAATGAGTGAACGAGAAACGGAGTGAATGTACGAAGTTAAAATATACGAGTAAATACGAGCTGTGCTTTCAAACGGAGTTTGTGTGCCCGGAAAAAATGTTATTTGATACGTAGGGTTGCCAACTATGACGGCAGGACTTCCAGAACAAGATACACCGAAGTTTTTCTCACAATGATTACCAGTCTTGCGAAACGTTTCTAATAATGGGTCTTAGTATCAATAGTACCTGACTAACCACTTTATTAATAGTAAAGCACTTTATTGCTTCATAATAACAGCCGCACTGGTCGATCTTCAGCTTAAGCCACGCTTGCCAAGATGGTTCTGTGGATGGGTGACCATCCATTACATACCGAGCTTCCTCCGTGCCTTGGAAAGCACGTTAGTGATCTCGGCTGTAATTTGTAAATCTTTAACAATCGTTACAGGGTATTGTATTACTCAGTACTAACTGGGTTGTGGAGGTCAGATAGGCAGTCGCTCCATGTAAAATACTGGTATTTAGCTGCTTCCGGTTAGCCGACCACTAGCAGACCACTAGCAGAGGAAGATATTCATACAAAACATTTAGAAGGAATGGATTACCTGACAGACAACATACAACCAACATTTGAAAAATACATTATGTTACTTTATATTAGATTACTTTGCCTGTGTATAATAAGATGTGAAAAAATCATCTAGTAAAGTTAAAACTGTCTTAAACGTAAACGATGTTTACCTGCAAAATAAATAACAAATTTCTCCGCAGCCATTCAAGGTTTCAGTCTGCCAAAGAAACGTCAACTTCAGGTTTCTTTATAATAACATGGCTCACTTCTTAATCTAGTTTGTGTAACGAGCTTCGAACATAAACAGGTTCTGCCAAAACAAGTAAATATTATCTGAACAGGGGCGGATTCACAAACTATAAAATAAAAGGATAAAACAAACTACATGATACCAATTTGAAAAGTCCAACGAACTTTTTTCATTCATATTCCACAATTTTTTGTTCATAAAAAGTTGCCAAGAATGAACATTGTTTTTCGAAAAATAGAATTTAAAGTTGCATTTGTTTACCTATAATATGTAATGTACTACAATCAATTGTTATTCAAAATAAAAAGTCTCTTACCGTATTCAAACCAAAACTGACAATCTTTAACAATTGTGTGAAATGGTGATAAGTGATGATAACACAACAAATTAACAATTTATTGTTGATTTGCTAAACAATACGTTTCCTTGAACTACCCTCAGTACCTATCTATCCTCCAGGATTGAATACTCCAGTATCCAATCAAAAATTCAACTGTTTAATTGGATAATCCCTTGGAGTAACACTCACATAAAATATATAGAAGTATACTAAAACTCACATTAATTATTTGAAGGGTAGTTATATTTTCTCCTCGTACACAGATAGCACGTCCGCATTCGATGCTGTCTCCGAGCCAAATAGGCAGAGTCCGTCGCCCGAACCTCAAACGTCATCTCTTAATGACAATTGTTCACACTGGTGTTGCCAGTGTAAGAAATAAAATGTCCCACTAAACGACTATTCAAATAATTAAAGGATTTATTTATATTATAAAACCTAACGCCCTGTAACAAATAAAACATCAAGATTACCCGCGATATATTTCCATGAATTTTCACAGAACAACACAACACCAGCATCATGTTAATCCATCCAAGTACCTGTTCCCATAATTTCGTTAATCCTCTTATACTCGTTTGTTGTGATGCTAGATTATAATACAACAATGTTGTTATATACCTATGTGAAAGTAGGTTAAGTCTGTGTAGGTTGCATCCTCACACACATGTCACTTCTTCATAATAAACTGTCAGTGCTAAGCAACTTGCTGTTTCATTCGCACGTACATAACAGTGGCGACGAGGGAACAAAAATTATAACGCGTGCAAAATGGCGGCCAATTATTTCGGTATTTTAAATACTTTTGATCATCTTTCTCAAGATTGGGAGTCATTTAAACACCGTCTTCAGCAGTGGTACATCGCCAACGACCTTGTGACGTCTGACAAAACGGGTCTGAAACGCAAAGCGATATTGCTTACGACACTCAGCGAGTCCACCTACAAACTCACAAGCGACCTCGTGCTGCCAAAGAAATTGGAGGAAGAAGAGTTCCAGAACATTTTGGACGTCTTAGATAAACATTTTACACCTAAGCGTCATGGTTTCGCCGAGCGTTCAAAATTTTACGCGGCGTCTCAGAGGGCAGATGAAGGTCACGCGCAATGGGCAGCCCGATTAAGAGGGTTAGCGGCACACTGCGGCTTCGGGAACTTGGAGGAGTCGTTGCTAGACCGGTTCGTCATGGGTATGATGAGCGGACCCGAGCGCGACAAGCTGTTTTCAAAGGATGTCAAGGAGCTGACGTTGGCGAAGGCGGTGGAGATGGCGGAAAGCGTGCGTTGTGCGCGCGCAGCCGCCGCTACCGCGGTTCCAGCGGCAGCGTCGGCGTCTAGTGCGGTGTTCAAAATTACTGATAGGAAAGTGAGGGAGGTGGAAAAATGTGCAGTGTGTGGTTTTAAAAATCACAAATCGACCGAATGTCGTTTTAAAAATTTTACATGTCGGAAGTGTAATCAAAAGGGTCATTTACGGCGTATGTGTTCCGATAAGGCGTCTAGTTCAGTGAAATACGTTGAGGAGAATTCCGGAGGGGAAGGCAAAACAGGTAAAGTCAAATGCATAAGTAATATTCGGTGTGAGTCGGAGTCGAAGCCAATGTCTGAGCGCATTCAAATTAACGGATTGTATTTAGAATTTGAAATCGATAGTGGAGCGGCCGTTTCAGCTATTTCTAATAAAACTTATCATAAATATTTTTCTAACATTCCGTTATCACCGTCAGCTAAAATTTTAAAAAGTTATGGTGGAGGTAGGATTGTTATCGTATACCATTCAATCCATTCAATCTACAAAACTCACTGAATCTTTGTGACGTGAAGGATGTACCGTTATCACTTACTATTATAGCCGGCACTCCCGTCCTAGACATCAACTCATATAAACGCTCAATTACCGCGTCTGACGTGATGGTGGACCTCATCGAAAAGCATTCAACCCATTTTGAATAAGCATCGACAACTATGAGATACATGCGATCATTTAACGGACCTAAGAAGTCGATGTGTATCCTATAAAAAGCATGTGGTGGGAACGGCCATGGCGCGAGCGGGGCGCGCGGCGGAGCCGGACGCAACTGAGCGCACACTGCGCAGGCGCGCGCCACGCTCTCGATCGCAGCGTCAATTCCCGGAAACCACAGCCGCGCGCGCGCTTCGGACTTCATTTTAACAACACCTAGGTGCGAACTATGTAACTCCTTAATCACCTTGCCGTGTAATTCTGCTGGAATTACAATTTTATGCCCTTTCATTAGACACCCATTCTCTACAGATAGTTGCGTCTTGCAAAGATAGTAAGGTTTTAAATCAGAGTCCGTAACCTTTCGCGGCCAGCCGCGCTGTGTGTACCCCACTACCTTTTGCAATACTAAATCACGGTCGGTAGACACACGAAGTTTATCCAGAGTGACCGGTAAATCTCCCTCAACAATAAAATAGACGTAGGCCGACCGATCCTCACATTCGTTCACCTCTTCATGTAAGCCCAGGCCCGTACTCAGTTCACCTGTGCTTGCAATTGAACGTGACAGGAAATCTGCTATATTATCGACGCTGCGAACGTAAGTTATTTTGTAATTATAAGCCGCTAAAAATATTGCGTAACGCTGTAATCTGTTTGCTGTCACTTCTGGAATCCCTTTGTGTGACCCGAAAATCGACAGTAGGGGTTTATGATCTGTGCGTAATATAAACGGATCCTCCCTACCATATAGATATTGGTGAAACCGTTTAACGCCGAATATAATCGCGGTCGCTTCTTTTTGAATTTGAGAATATCTCTTCTCAGCTGGAATCAATGAGCGAGACGCGAACGACACTGGCCTTTCTAGTCCGTCCCTGTCAATCTGCGATAACACCGCCCCGAGACCATACGGTGACGCATCGACTGTCAAAATAATAGTTGCGTTCTGATTGAAATGTGCTAATACATTATCTGAGATTAAATGTCGCTTAATTTCGCTAAACGCTTGTTGGTGTATGTCTGTCCATGACCATTTACTATTTTTATTTAATAATTGGTACAATGGACTAAGTATTGTCGAGGCCCTAGGTACAAAATTCCTATAATAATTAATTAATCCTAAGAAAGATTGCAACTCAGTTACATTTGTTGGTATCGGGGCGTCACGGATTGCTTTTATTTTCTCTGGTGATTTACGTACACCATTCTTGTCAATTATGTGTCCTAAATAATTAACTTTGTTTTGGAAGAAAACGCACTTATCCTTCCTTAAAGTTAACCCTGCTTCTGCTAGCCTTGCTAACACTGTTTTCAGCCTGTCCAGGTGCTCCGATTTGTTTCTACCTGTCACTAAAATGTCATCCATCAGACAGAGAACTCCATCTAAACCCGAAACAATACCTTGCATTGCCTTTTGGAAAATGGCGGGAGCACTAGATAACCCAAATACTAGTCGCGTATACTTAAAAAGCCCTCTATGCGTGTTAATACATGTTATTAATTGTGTATCATCATCTTCCGCCAGTAATAATTGATTGTAAGCGCTCGACAAGTCTAACTTGGAGAACTGCTCACCCCCGTGTAACTTTGCAAAGAGGTCATCGACCGTAGGCAACGGATATTTTTCAATTATAAGTTGTTTATTTATAGTTGCCGAGTAATCTGCGCAGATCCTGATTTCCCCGTTCTTTTTAAGGACTGGAACTATCGGCGATGCGTGATCGGAATACTGCACCTGTGTTATTATGCCTAAAGACAATAAGCGATCTAACTCGTTATCTATTTTATTACGGAGTGCGTAAGCTACCGGCCGTGCCTTGCGAAAAACCGGTTTGGCGTCAGGTGTTAACGATAATCTTATTTTGTATTTAGTGAAACAACCTATTTTTTCTGAAAACACCGATGGGAAGTCATTAATCAGTTTGTCTAATGGAATATTGTCATTTTCCATGACACAATATTCTATAGGGGATATTTCTAATCTAAAAAGCCTTATAAAATCTCTCCCCAACAACGGGGGTCCACCATCGCGCACCACGTAAACATTAAGCGTGTGAGTGTAACCTTGGTACGTCACCGGCACTGGCATAACGCCTAAGGTAACTTTTTTCGGCCGTATACCATCCTAGCAGTAACGGCCAAGTTGAAAGTTCCGTCAAAATAGTAAAAAAAGGAATCAAAAGTATATTATTGACATACAATGATAGGAAAAACTTAGACAATAGAATAAATAAGTTTTTATTTGATTATCGTAACTCAACACATAGCTCGACAAATAAATCACCAGCACAGTTGTTATATGGCCGCCCACTCAGGTGTAGATTAGACTTATTAAAACCGACTCCTATGCCTTCCTCGCCAGAGCTCGCCGCAGCAGTAAAATGTAAACAATCATTACAGAGTAAATACTACGGTGGTAAAAAGAGTAAAGACTTTAACTTAGGAGAAGAAGTGTTGATAAAAAAATATTTAAATAAGAAAAAACATTTTTGGATACGAGCAACAATAGTAGAACAAATAGGCAGGGTGGTATATAAAGTTTTTGTTCCTGAATTGAACTCCCATGTAACAAGACACAAGAATCAGATAAGAAAATATCATAGTGACCAATGTGAGCACACGACTTCAACATGGGATACCGATACCGACAGTGTTTCCGACGCATCCGAAATTGAAATTGTTCCGGAAATCACATCACAGTCAGAACCAGACTGTCCAACTACCACCGCTCATCTTACTAGCGCTGTGGAGGAGGAGACGGAGACTCACAGCGAAGAATCGTCAGCAGTGGTTTCTGAGGGCGGAGCTACGACTGCCACAGACGAGGGGATTGTGTCAACGGAATCAAGAGTACTGGGACTTGATATACCACCTACTGTCCCACAAGACAGGGCAAAACGTAATCGTCCTCATGTAGATTATAAACAGTTTTTTTAGAATTAAGTCATTACTTGTAAGGGAGGGGTGTTATATACCTATGTGAAAGTAGGTTAAGTCTGTGTAGGTTGCATCCTCACACACATGTCACTTCTTCATAATAAACTGTCAGTGCTAAGCAACTTGCTGTTTCATTCGCACGTACATAACAAATGTTAAGCATTAAGTTAAGCTGTGCGTTAATATTTTTGCTAGACAAGTATTTTTAGCAGCTCAGACTACGAATTTGTGCCGGGTAGATGGTAATAGGCTCACCCCCAGCCCCCGTATCCTGGGACTTTAAACATAATTGGTGAAATGTGGGTATTGGTACACCTGTGGCGAAACCGTCGGCTAATACAGCCGTGTCAAATCACATAATTATCTAGGAAAACAATTGAATGTGAACTTATATCATAAACTCGCAGTTAGAAACGATATTTATCACTACCCGTACTAACTGTCGCTAAACATCATATCTCACTCGTATCATGTTATAATATAGGACCTGTGTATTATGAATTGATACTCGTGACATAATATCTGCTATAGTTCTGCTATGCGCGTGTCTTTGTGACATGGTCATTATCTTTAACAGAAGCTAACCGTTAGTCGCCTGTTACAATATATTCATGAAGATGAAGAAAGAAAGTCCCTTCCCTCATAAAAATATTGGAAACCAAGCTGAGAACATGAAAGTCCCTTACTTCGTACACCACCTTCTTTCTCTGGAGAAGTACAAGTGAGCAGTACTCGTAACTTCCAACTACATATAGCATCCCCTGATTGATGGCAAAGTAATGACGCGTATACGACTGATGAGTGCCACCTTAACGGATGAGAGTTTTCCTCTTTCAGTTCACTATGATAGATTAGGGTTCAATATGGACTAGTACGAGCACTGTATATAGTGTACCGTACTATTGTCAGTATGCATTGCAGTGCGAGGCAGGGAAATGTGGTAAAAAATGATAATTGTTATACGTATGCATTAATATAAAGATTTATCCTGTACAGTTACTACTCGCGTCGTATTCTGCGTGGAGGTCGTAAATCATTCCACGGGAGAGTACTGCCGCATACCGGTCTAAAAAGTATAAAATAAATACGTTCAGCAGTTAAGGCGTGAGAAAGTTACAGCTAAACGGACAAAGCTGCAACTTGCAGTTGTTATACATGCCAGTGCGCTACCTTTTGGTGAGGTACGACTAAACGTGATAGTTTGCAGTGTTGTGCTGCTTGCTGCAGTGCGCTGTGGTGCTCCGTAATGAAATGTGATTTTATCCTGACTTTCGTTATTTTAAATGACAAACAAAAGCACATCGCTGAAAAGCTCCGGGCACCAAAATATCTTTGTTTCGTACAAAGTAACAGTGAACGTGTCGAAGTGCATAAAACTCACGCCCTGTGGTTTATGTGTCACTAACACACCTCGTTTACTTCCACGTAATGTACTCAGGGTAATGTAGCATGTAATAATATGATACTCAAAGTTACTATACCCAGAACTTTCTTGGAAATACTAAGACTTATGTGCCTGTGTTTTAATAATGCTATGATACATAAGAAGGAAGTACCTTCCTAGTTGAATTATTCAACTTGCGAATGCTTAATAATCTTCCGCCGTTTTCACCAGGCCTATAGGTATCTTCTAGCAACTTCCATTGACATAGTACTGTATTAAAATTTGGCTGAGAAAGTAGCTGAGGATTAGCATTTTTGGGACGTCAAAATTACATACGTAATTAATCAGACAATCGGTTCAAAGATGAATTGTCGAGTACAAGTAACTGCACCCTCCAGGACTGAATGAGCCAAACGATATAGTTGTCCAGCGTCCAGGTCGCTAGGTACTGGCCGGACAAACTCTGTGTCATCGATTCGAGAAGAAGAATAGGACAGGACAGTCCACCAAAACGCTTAAATTCGTCACTTTCTATTAGGTATAGTATCAGAAAATGTAGCAGTTCAAACTCCCAGAAATAGTCTCCAGTTGCAGGACAAGTCCACGAATCATATCAGCCCTAATTCAAAGCAAGTTGGCTCGAGTTCAGGCTCCAATTGTGCCGGTCTCAAGTTAACAGAGCTAGCCTCAGTCGGGCCGTCCCGCTATCTTCACGGCATAAATTATGCAGATGTCGTGAACAGCATTAAGATTTCAGTGGACGTTTATGTGGACAAAATTTGAAGGCAGAATTTTTAAAATGCCCTATTCAAGTGAAAAGTTAAGAAGGCATTAACTGAATAAGTGAATAGGTAAGTACTTATTTTCCTATCTTATAATAACAATAATATAATAATAATAATACCAGCCTGTTACTGTCCCACTACTGGGCAAAGGTCTCTTCCAACAGAGAGGGCACGAGCATTGATCACCACGCTTGCTCAATCTATATATCTATAATCCTATCTTATAGTCATTTTAAATAATCTTTCAGAAATTTACTTTCACATAACCGTGAACTGAAAACTTGTGAGGTTTTGTTACTTAGAAGTTTTACATTTTTATCGGATAGTAACTCATTATTTTTTAACATTTTCTAATTTAAACTTTATAACTATACGGATCTAGAGAGTTAAGTTTCAAATGGCCGTCAAAGACTCCGTACTATCTAGATAGATGTTGTGGCGCGTGACTATAAATCTGGGACTAACGCCGTCATCTTATTTTCTCAATATATTTCAGTGTAATTTAAATATTTACCAATAACGACCTCGTTGAAACGTGTCAAGCGCCTATTTAAAAAATCCTTGTAGCATAATATAGTTAGTAAAAAGCCTCAGCAATAACTATTCCAATATCCACACTCAACACTCTTTGTCTCTCAATCTGTCGCCGGTCGGCGCCACATCCGCCGCCGACTGACGCCATAACGAGCATGACGTCACATCCGAGCCGCGTCCGCCGCCATATCCGCCTGATGCCACGGTATTAGTACTTTTGTATTGTTTTTATTTTGAAGATGGGTGTAATGTTGTGTTGTCTATACAATAATAAGTAGGTAGCTATTTGATATTTTTCTCGAATCGATGACTCAGATTTAGTCCGACCTGTACGTAGCGAGCTGGACAGCTTCGTCGTTAGCCTCATTCAAGAATAGAATAGAATAGAATAATATTTATTTGCTTAAAAACATGGCAAGAAGCATATATGGCTTGATGTCCTGGAGGGTGTAATAAGTTGCATACGACGGACAGGATAGAACTGCAGTGCCAATAAGGAAATCTCTGAACCGACTGCGGGCTCAAGTCGTCCGCTGCAGATCCAATCTAGCTAGTTGGGGTATAATCGACCCATCTCAAACACAATGGGAGTGTCGAGTACATCACAGGATATACCACACCTTGTCTCCTGAACGTATAGTGTACAACTCCGTACTTGATGACATATGGCTGAAGTTCTCGCGTCTATTTGTCCGTATGTTCAAGGACTTTTTCGGCCCACCATGTCAATTTATCTCACATTGTTGTGGTGAGCAAATCAACAAAAACATGCCTTCAATCGACAGTATAGTAAGAATATGGAGTGAGGTGTTAATGTTCCTGGCAGGATTGCAGGACTGTTCGAAAGAGATACCGCGGCTCTGGAACAAAAAGGGCAAAAGAAGGAACATGGATGGGCTTGGTCAGTACAAGTCTGACACTCCCTTCCACTCCGCCCAGAACGGGAGGGGTCATTTGATGATTTCCCATCCAAAAAAAGATGTTATTGTTATGTAAGAAAGAAAGAAAGAAAAAATGTTTAATTGTCGCAGGGACATGACGTGCGTGCGTGCGTTATGTAAAATATTGTCGTTTAAAATATTTTAATTTTACAAATATGTAGATCCACATTAAAAGCAGGATGCAACACCACCCTGCCACGCGCAAAAATATGCTCATGCATGCAGGTAGTGGGGAAAAAAAGAATTCTACACTAACACGATGCATTCTTATTTTTTCTGAAGGCTGCCCCGTGGAGGGCCGACCACGTGTGGAGTACAGGTTTGGGTGCTTGGACGGTATACCTACCTAGTAGCCGAAGTTATGTACCTATATTCTTACAACTAGCTACTTACTGCCTTCACAAATCGATGTTCTTGAGATATAACAAACTTGATTTTTAGGCGTATTACATTTAGAAAATATTCAATAATGTTCTTTCTCAGCCAATGTTTATAATAGAACGAGCCTGTTTAGTATCTTGTCCCCAACACAATCCGTAGCAGGATATATTTAAGACTTTGTCGTTGCAATTTGATTTAATAACCAGATCAACTTACAATATTTAAAAAAAAAACAACTCGCGTGAAACGAGTAGTAGTACATAATAGTACACCCTTATTATGCCAGTTATAAGTTGTATGTAATAGGGGCGAGCCTTTTGCCTTCATTCGGGCACAGCTCCAACTCTGAAAATTACGCAATCCAAATAATACTTTGCCCGACCTGGGAATCGAACTCAGTTCCTCATGCTCAGCGTTTAGTCGCGTTTACGGCCACTGCACCAACTAGGCTAAAAATACACTGTAGAGATACAGCACAAGATATAGCTTGTTCATAAAAACATAAGGCTTGGTTCTGCAGAACTTGACTGTAAAACAACTTGCTTGTCTGCAGCTGCGGCAGGTACCATAAATTAAATCTATCTATCTTAAAATAGTATATATTCAATCTCATCTATATTTAGACAAGATAATAGTCGAAATAATTTCACTGTATCGAAGACCAGTTTTTTGTAAAATGTTACCGGTTTTAATGTAGATGCAAGTATTCTTTTATTTTTAGGGTTCCGTTTCCAAATGGTGAATACGGGTTTCTAGTACGCCGCGCCGCCTCCGCCTCGCCTGTCCGTCACGACAGGCATGAAATGCTGTACCTAATCTACACAGGGGGTAACAAGACCCTTAACGAAGCCGTCAACCAAGCATTATGTACATCAAACAAAGTAACATTACGCAAAAATGTTTGCTGGGAAACATTTTTTTTTTGGGAGTTAAAAATCACGATTCATGATAGGACTTAATGTAACGCACTCAACACATTGTGCTGATGGATGGATTGAATAGTACGGGGGTCGTGGTGGTGTTTACAGTAAAAAAAATACGTTAAAAATATGTATATAAAAAAAAACTTGTGAAAACGTCTGATCTTTGACCCCAATATCTTCGTAACTAGAAGGTATGGTCTAGAACAAAAAAGTGATCGCAATTACGGGGACAACAAGTGCCTTTCGGCTTCGTTAAGGGTCTTGTTACACCCTTTATATTTTACCATAAAAGCTAGCCAGTTAAAATATTTGATTTGCCAGTTGAAAGAGGCCTCTCTGGCATAGAAAATAATAGAGAGAAAGAGTATACTATTTTTTTTGTCGGGTATGGAACCTTTAGTGCGTTAGTCTGACTCGCACTTGAAAGGATTTTTTTTCATATTCTATAAATAAATCTTGTTATAAGTAATATGCCAGAAGTCAGTCTAACCGGATGCAGCTGAATACCAGTATTTTACATGGCGCGACTTCCTATCTGACCTCCACAACTCTGTTAGTACAAATACTCCTTGATAAGACTGGTTCTCAGACTTTCGGGCCACTGACTACCTGTAACGACTGTCAAAGATCACGAAATACAGCCGGGACCAACGGCTTGACGTGGTTTCCGAGACACGCAGGAAACTCGGTATGTAATGGGTGGTCACCCATCCACAGTCTAACCTAGGCAAGCGCGGCGAAACCTAAATATTTATTCGAGTGGCTGTTATAATTTAGCCACAATACTCCTATTTGACCACGTCCATACATACACGCTAATTTAAAAAAAACTTCACTACCTTTCGAAATTCTTTGAAAAATCTGCGCAATAAGTATTCTCGTCAAAATACTTTGTCTCAACGACTTACGGGACGATAGCAACAGATAAGGCAGGCCTCCAATTATATGAGAGCACCTTTTCGTGAAGTGTTCTTCAGCCAAAGGTTGGCCAAATAAATTTGTCAAGTATCCTTATCGCAAGGGTTGGCCAAATGTATCTATTTGAATATTATGGAAGTCGGTGAAGTTATCTACGTTTTTTCTTCTGTGCTTTGTAGAAAGATGTTGAGTATGTTTGGTTTTTGTAAAATGGTTGGTATAGTTAATGGGTTTTTGTTAATGCGTTGATCTACGGGCGACAGGTACGACGGGCTGAGCTACGCTACATCGCGCGTCGTCGTCTTTTGGTCATCACCATCAAACTCAAACTTAAAGCATTTATTTCAATTAGACCATAACAGGCACTTTTGAATGTCAGAAAAACAAAGGTGAAGCTACAGTCACAGACACAAGGCATAATAACTTCTGAAAGTACCTATTACTGTAGTTGCCCATTCCAAAGCGTATATAGATCTCTATGGAGAAGAATGGGCAAGAAACTCCATGGACACTCTTTTCGATCAAAATATTGTTACAAGATCTTGGTTACATCATTCATGTTGAGATTATACATATATGTGAGAACGATGTAGAAAGATGTGCACATTAAGAGCGTCCAGAGTAAAAGATTATAACTATCAACAACAAACTAGTTAAAATAAACCGTGGCAGCTAAGAGATGACCAGTCCCAACTGATAGCGCCCGTTCATCATTTTCTGCCTTTAAACTACCTTGCACAATTTCTTTAGCCGTCATCTAAGAAGTCTTCCCCTTTCTAGTCACAACTAGTATTGATTCAACAATCGTCCGAAAACTTTAGGATCGACTCTCCGTAATCGTCATCATTCTCAGGCCTGTCGTTTATGTGGGGTCGGTGCTGCATGTTAGAAACCAAATTAATCGCAAAAGAATGTTGGCAGCATATTAATTGAATAAATTTTGAGATGTCTGGATTAATAAATAATTAAATTTATGATGACACAGCCCGCGTCGCCCCGACATCGGTTATTGTTAATATGTTTTTTATTATTTTTATTGTCAGTAATTAATTTCACCTGATATCAAAATAAAAATGATATCTCTTGAAATATGAC
The DNA here is from genome assembly GCA_947578425.1 of Eugnorisma glareosa. Taxonomy (NCBI): domain Eukaryota; kingdom Metazoa; phylum Arthropoda; class Insecta; order Lepidoptera; family Noctuidae; genus Eugnorisma; species Eugnorisma glareosa. The sequence continues at coordinate 729,909 of OX387967.1, forward strand.
ATTAATATAAATAATTGAGTAAATTAACTAGAGTTATTTATATGTACGTGCACATTACAGCTATCATTTAAATAAAGGTCCATTAGAGATACTAGCTGTGTTCCAGGGTCCATTACACTCGCCCTTATTATGTTAGGGTCATAAATATTTACTTTTAGATTTATGAATGAACATTAGCTATCATTAGTCTGGCTTGATTAATTTAAAGTCTAGCGTAGAATCAGTTAGTCAAAAATACTAACATAGATTTCAAATTGGAGTTACATAGGTATTCTAATTGTACCTAATGCAGAAAGTTGTCTTTTTCGTTGATGTTTTATGTGAAACGGAACATTTCTAAGAAATCTATAGATCACGACTTAAATGTCGGATTTCGACAGATCGGTCCCTTTGTACAGAGAGCTCAATTCGAAGAAATAACAAAACCCCACATATCCAGCAAGTGCGATTGCCAGAGCCGCAGATAAGCCGCCAGTTAACCCTGCCACCGCTAACGTAGGAAACCCTTTACCCTTCCCGGCTGGTGGCACGGAGGAGTTAGAAATGGAGTGCTATTGTGCACTGTGTAATCGAACACAAACCTTATTCTGTTTTGAAACAAAAAAAAATAACCAGACATCCTATATAATGTCTCTTTGTGAACCTGAATTAGACATCAGCGACTAGGCAACATTATAATAATAATATTTCATTTATTCAGATAACCAAGATGTGGATCTTGGTTATCTGAATAAATGAAATACACACACACACATACAATACATATCACACAAACACACACACCACATTATCTCTTCCTTCAAGCATACAATTTTTTTTCAATCGTATATTTTTTTTACTAGACGCACCTCCAGGTAGAGTTTGATTTTCTAAAATTGATACATCATTCACTATGCCACGCGGTATCGCATTACCCACTAACTGGGTTGTGAAGGTCAGATAGGCAGTCGCTTCATGTCAAATATTGAAACTCAGCTATATTCGGTTAGACTGGAATCCGACCCCAACAGAGTTTGGGAAAAGGCTAGGTAAATGATGACACTCCATTCACTAACTTCCTCCTTGCCAGCTGTAGAACCTTCTTTAGTAACGTTTTCCCTTACATTGTGATAAAGAAACATACACCCACCTGCCGGACGTGATGCGGAGTTGCCTCATTTTTTTTGCCCCGTTTCGTTACAAAAAAAAACTCAGGAGTTTTTTTTTTTTTTTTTTGGGAAATTAGTTAAAAGGTAGATAATTGAAAAGCTAGAATAATATTTTTTGCATGGACGAGTGTTAAAACGTGGCATAAAGTCATGCTTACATTTACCTACCGCAAAGGTAAGCAGAGTTATAATAGTACGTCTCCATTTCGCCGGTTTGGTTTTGTCACATGTCTTGTTATAGGTGAGACGTGACAAGTCTATAACCATAATTCAGCTTCAAACTGCCACATGCGAAATTCCTAAAAGAAAAACTCAACAGCATTCACCCCTCAACTCAACCCTCTAACCGGACGAAGCTCTCTCAAGGGTTGTAGCCGCATCAGTCAAGCTTGCCACTACACAACTTACAGTCCAAAGCACCTATCATTTAAACACAATAGGCTATTTCAGTGTCATGAATATTCCCATCCTGTGTATCTTGGAGCAGAATACCTCGCTTGAGTTGTATTTTGACAATTGAGAGCTGATCACTCAAGTGTTTGTCCGTTGCTAGGCAACGGGAGCCTAAGGCCTTTGTTGTGGGTCAGAATAGATGACGGTCCGAAATTAACCAAGTTTCAGCTTAGATGGTTTTGAGGAAAGACGCCGTAGATATTCAGTCGAAATTCTGAGATGTCAGTTCAATATTCAAACAGGTGTTATTGTGAAATGTTGAAATGAAATGTTTTTGATATTGGAAGCTGTCCAGTCAAGACACAGTATAATGTGAAACTGACGAAAGCACATAGTACCTACTCTAAGAATATTGTAATCTAAAACTGGTTGGACTAAAATATGTTTGGGTTTTTCCGACAAAATTTCCCGGTAGCCCACCTGGAATCGGTTTTGTGCCCGATCACATGGGAGTAAAACGTAACTGGTGATATGTGGGTTCAGCTGAGGCACACCTCTGCCTAACTGTAATGCAAATTTAGGCGTTATGTCATATTACAAGTAGAAGCAAAGTTCCTTGCGTATTCTTGCAGGCAAGCAACAATGCTCCTAATAAAAAGGGAATAGGTTCCACTTTAGTACCTTTAGTTTTAAACTAACTATAGGTACTATACTACAACACATTTCCCTTTCTATACCACCTCATAATGAACGCGGAAACTGACCTTTTGCATTCATCGCCTCTATTACCTTGCTGATCTTAAGGCCTATTACACTAGGTTGAATTCAGTCATCTGAACGTAGTCATCTTTTTAGGAATAGAGGGGTGTTTAGAAATCTCCTGAGCAAACTGCACTGAAATGGCCACTGAATCCGTCTGAAAAAGTCTCTTAAGTGGAAAAATTGTAACAGAGTCTCTGTTACAATTTTAAGACTTATTTTCTTTCTTAGGTTACTTTTTAGGTGGCTTTTTAGGTGAATGCTGAGGTCGAATGCTGCAGGATTACAGGATTTCTCTCTGTGAGAGAGAGTGGGTCGAAAGACACCAGTGCGGGTTGGTGGATGTCACGTGTCTTCTCATTTTTGGTTCTAGGGTTTCTTTACTATGCTCACCTCTACCGTTTGAAGAGCAGTGGTGATCAAATAATTTACACAAAAAATAGTGCGTGCTTGGATTCGCCCATGACCTTGGAACTCTCGAACGTTGCCACTGGGCTACGAGTACTCCACAGCTGACTAAGACATTTAGACGATTAAATACAGCCAAGTGTGGTGTCCCCTTATGTGACAGAGGTCATCAGAGGTCGGAACTGTCGGCATTAGCGGAAGTGGGTCAAGTGACCTGTCTGCGTCGCTTTGAACCCGCCATGCTCTGATTAGCAGGGAATGGGATGTTTATCAATACTATGTACAATGGACCCGAGGGAAATTGTTCTGAGTTTAATAAGGGGCCAAGGGGGTGATTTTACCGGTGGGGTTCAGGGGGTTTTGTTTTATCTGCTGTCAAGTTTTGTCATTGGATTTTAAATTTTATGTGACAGCAGATTTAGGTATCGAATCAAACAGATCCGTGTAACGGAGCGCAACATTCTAGGCGTCAAGCTAACTCATGACCACATACGCAACACCACACTGCACTCCAAAACACAAATTACTGATGTTGCCTAAAAAGCCAACAATCTAAAGAAGTATTGGACTGGCCATGTCTGCCGTATGTCCAACAAGCTGTGGGCTAAAATAACCACTATGTGAAGCCCTGACGCCGTCGCGGCAGACGTCGCAGAAGATGGTGGGACGAGCTGGAACTAACCAACTACCAGTGGTCCACATTCGCATAGGAGCGAAAAAACGGGAAGTCATGGGGCCTTTGCCCAGCAGCGGGATGACATAGGTTAACAGTATCAGACAGATACTAGTAGTGGTGTCAAACCACACCCTCTGTACTCTCTCTGGTACAGAGAAAACAAAAAACTTTAGGTACAACACCTAATTAATTAAAGAAGTATGTAAAGTGTTAGTACAGACGCGAGACGCCAGCACGTCGAGCTACCCGAAACTGGCATTTTCTCCCAATCAACTTTGATCCTAATCCTTGAAAATCTGTTAAAGAAATTTGACAGATTGTAGTCGCTTGATGTGCTGGCGACTGTACGAGTACATAGGAGATAAAATGTTTGGTTGCATCATTGATACCTAACGATTGCGAAGATATTTTTTGCACACACACTTTTAGTATTCAAAAGTCGTAATAGGATAAAATAACTTGTAGAACAGCGCTATAAAAAACGCTATAAAATAAAGAACGCTATAAAAAGGTAAACTAAAAGGTATCAATCTAAACCCCAGCCTGCCAGCAGCCTCGTACGAGTAATGTATTTAGTTACGCAAATACGCACCCCACACTAAGCGATTGACGCCTCATTTGCTCGAAATGCTTCACTAGTTTAAACGATTTGGGTACGCAAAATGAGTTAGGCATCCTTATAAGAATATTCATACTTAATTAGCATATTAATTTCCCACTGCTGGGACTTCCTCACTGAGATGGAGGTATACGGCCGTTGTTCACCAGGCGGTCCCAGTGCGGGGAGGTGGTGTCACATTTCTTCGAATTATTGGTTCAAGCGGTTCAAAGGCATGCCGTGTTCTCAAGACGTTTTCCTACAGCGCAATGGTGATCAAATCTTATTTTACAATGACCCCTTATGAGATTTCGTGTATGAACATATACAAAATTTCAATACCTACTCGACCCAAATGTATGGGACAGCTGATTTTTTTTTACGATTTCGATGGTTGTCCCATAGAGAAAGTTGTTCAGTTTGATGGTCCGTACCACAGTATTCCATATGACTACCCTTTCTGTTACACGCTCTATATACATATAAATGTGAAAGTTTGTGAGAATGGATGGATGGATGGATGTTTGTTACTCTTCCACGCAAAAACTACTGAACGGATTTGGATGAAATTTAGTACACAGGTAGTTTATAACCTGTATTAACACAAACTACTTACTATTTACAGACGCACTACACATACTATTTACTTTTTATCCCGGTATCAAACGCAACGCGGGTGAAGCCGCGGCATAAGCTAGTAAATAACATAAAGTAAACTGTCCGCCTGGACTCAACTCGTAAGTTGGAGTAACCGATACCAGAGGGCTACCATTGCTGGGGCCAGTTAGCCCGGGACAATGATAAATGATCGCGGGGCGCACCCCGGGGTAGTTCCTCAACTAACGCCCCACCTTCATCTCAATATTGCATCCCATTCAGCCATATTTAAAACCGATACCGTCAGTCTATTGACGTTCTTCAGGCGGGAGGTAAAGTTTTAATACCAGTTAAACAATAGGTACCACTATTTAATTACAACACTATCACACAACAGTTTATTCATTCTTAAGCGACCGTTTCAAAACCAATAAAAATGAAGATGAGGCGACCGGGTAAATGGCGGCAAAATGAGATAGAACTAGGAATGAAATGTCAGAGGGAGGCGATGGAGTGAATGAAAATGACGTTACGGCATAAAACCACGGAGGTACTACCTTATAATAGATGTTTTAATCATATTTATGGTTATTTTATTGGGTGCTGCCTTTCATTCGAGGATTCGTTAGCTTTTTATTGCTTTTTGATGTAATAAAGATTATTTTCAGTAAATGTCAGCCGTGAAATTTATTTTCGGTGTAGGCCGGTATCTTTTTTTAGGTTCGGTTATTTCAAAGTGTCGGTAGCTTTAATGTTTAATGTTGCTCGACACTCGCTTAAATATTCAAATATTGCTCCACATTGCTCACTTATAATTATTGCTTTATTTATTCGGCAATTGTCGCGGGGCTATAAAGAGCCGTGTTAATTGCCCACGTAAGAGTACTGTTGCGTAACACTAAAGCGCTCTTTCACGCTATTTTGATTGCGTTTATGAGAACATAGAGCTTTAAACAAACTAGATGAACCGGCCAGGATAGGCAATTTCAATTAGGCACTGTGTAAATAAATGTGACATTTAATTATTGTATTTAATAATACCATTTATCATCAACCAAACCCTCACTGTGGCCGCGTGGTCGCGTGGTGGTGGTGGTCGATTCCCAGTCTCTCTCTCCCGGAGAGGACGGTGGTGTCCCAACCCTGGGAACATAACATAACACCACGCATGTAATCCCCGAAGGGTCAGGCAGAGGTGTACCTAATAGTACATCCACATTACGCCAGTTATGTTGAGTCCCATGTAATAGGGGTCGAGCCTATTGCCATCAACCAAATGGCGCAAATTCAGACTCCGTGGCTGCTACCAACGTTAGGCTGAAATTTGCTCATTACTATAAAGTACCTCCCCGAAAGACCCTGCTCATTCTACCAGTCCCTTTTCAATCCAAAATTACTAGCTAAGTAATTACCATAGCACGGCATTATTATATCGCTCGTATAACACAGAAAGAAAACAAAAGAAAATAGCCCCTTTAACAAGATACATTATCCCGTAAAGCTCCCAAACTTCTTTCAAACCATTCAACTATGCCATAACACCCGTGTAGTGTAACGCCACGTGTACACTGAATCCTTCTGGGGTCACGCGAGGTCGTGCCTCGTTCAGTATCTGGGTCAAGTGGCTGTCTGCGTCTGGACCTCAGCTGAGCTGGCGCGAGAATCAATACCAGTGGGATCAGTGTGGTGAACTGTTGACGGGGTTGTGGATGGTGATAAGGTACCTAGGTTTAGATATTATGGTGAATGATTAAGAGATTTAATGCCTACCTACTATAGAGGCTATTGAAATAAATGTTATTTAACTTTTTTTTTCTTGTGGTCCCGAAATACCACTCAAAAATATATAAGGGTAATCCGGGACCGCGGTCCCGGTCCCAAAAGCCCCCCGACCCATCGAAAAGATGGAACAAACACACGTTTTTCTTCTTTTGTCGCATTTTTATAACACAATTGCTAAGTTTGACTCTTGTAATATCAGTTCTGACAGCAACCAGTAGGCTCTTGCAGATACATTACGGTTTTAGTCACCTGGGCCCGTCTACATAATTATTAATTTAAAATGTATCTTCGTACGATTATAAAATTACCGTCTAACCTTTAAATAGAAGAGATGAAGATGAAGCGATTTTGTCGATCACGCTGGTCTCTTCTATTAACCCCCTACATTTTACGTGCCAATATTTATATCTACATGTTACATTAAAGCAGTGTTAAATGAAAATCTTTACGTATCTCCCCCGTAGATAGCAACTAATTTCCGGTTCCTGTAAATTACCAATCTTTTACGAGAAAGGTAGGCGTACTCGTAGTTTCAAAGTTTGAAATCCATACAAACAAATACAATTGAAATGTCTGTTGGTAATTTCAAAATACTTTTTTTTCCATTTGTCTGTTTGTTCTGGCTGATTTCTGATACAGTTGGACCGATGCAGACAGGACAGGGAGATAGCTGATGTTATAATGAGTAACAAGTGACTTTTATGTTTTTAAAGGATTGGGGTTCCGTGCAAAAAAAATTAAACCCTTGAAATTGTTAACAAAAAAAACGATTCAAATAGGGAAATAATATTTTTAAAATAATAATTTCATGCGGCTTCAGGACGCGGGAAACAGTTACTCTATTATTTATATTTGAACTTTTGTTCATTTAGTAGTAACGTCCGTCCTCAACTAAAACAACTCAGGAACGAACCGTTTTGGTTCTATACGGAACCCTTCAGGGGTTAAGAGATTAATATAATATTTAAAGTACGATAAACAGTTTAAATCTGCCGAGTCATATCTTCAAAGTAGCAGTTAAGTAATCGCACTACGTATGTACAAGCTTATGGGGTTTATAGAGGCAGCTATAGGCTTCCTCTTATCTTCATATCCCCTCGACATAATCCCTTAGTCGCCTTTAACGACTTCTTGAGGAGACGGGGTGACCCTTTCGTGGATAGAAGCGCCTCTTGAGTGTGGTAGGCGTGACAGCAGAGTATCTATTAGGTACTTGAATATGGCATGGATTACTGCCTCATTGGTATCGTGTTTTAAGTGCGTTTTCTGAGCATGCAGTTCGGGGTTCGATCCCGAGGTTATGTTATAATGTTTTTGGGCAATTTTCTCAGTAGGAATCTGTCTAGATTTGTGACAACAGGCGCACCCGTAGAACTTATTGAGATCATCCGATGTTACATTAATATAAACATTATTGGCGAAACGTAGATGTCTCTGCCTGTGCCTTCTGATAATACAGGCGAGATGTATGAATATGCGACTCGTAATTCAACGCACCAGAACATCCTTATATTGTTTAAATTACTAAAAGATTACTATAAAGAATTTGCTCTACCATTAAAGTACAAATTAAACCTAAATATCTCGTAAACCTGGTGCAATAATGTCGCTATCACTGGCAACATTCCAGCGTTCCCAAAGCGATGATCAATCGCGCGCGGTCGTTGACCCCGCATCGATCCCGCTAACTAGGTCAGTCGGCTGAGCGCAGCTCTTCTATAGGCGGCACTAGGACAATGACGCAGAAATACTAGTTGAACGAGGACTGAAAACTAGAAAAGACTAATTATTTTGCACCATGGTACACCACATTTTATCAGCCAGTTGTCTCGGTAGTTCCATGTGAGTGTTCAGTGTGGTCAGTGTGAGCACTTTGAGTTTTTTCTAATGGCTCGAAGCGGTAAAATCTGTTCCTTTAAGGTAGACCACATGTTAGCGGTGGAACGAAGTTTCGAATCGAAAAAGTCCACCACTTGCGCCTAGATTATCATTAGTCTCAAATTCAAAATTGATTAGCATAAAAGGTATTCACTGTGAGTTTTCCGAGTGACTTCGAACCTAGCCCTAACTGAGGTCCTACCGTCATCGGTCGTCGCGGGAACACGAGACCTTCTCGTTAATTTTGTTCGGTGTTTTTTCGTTTGGTTAGAGATCCTAACCTGGTGTCAAAATTTGTATGCCGCCCATGGGCATCTGACTAGGCTTTACATGCCGTCGAGAAATATCCCTCAGGTGTGCTGGTTTCCTCCCGATGGTTTCCTTCACCGAAGCTAGTGATGATTATACAATACGCACGTCGATCATAAATCCGAAAAAACAGAGGTGCGTGTCTGGCAGTCTGGCGCACGGTCACACCACTAGGCTACTCGTATCACTGCTATTTTATTTATTTAACAAGAACGTTGTGGTCGTGCCAATAGAGGACCCTCTTCCTCCTCTTCATCTTCTAGTTTTCCCAACAAATGACTGGCATAATTTCGACGATTACATATTGTCGCGATTGACGTCTCTGGCTAGGACGAACTCTGTCTCCTTCTCCAAATACTCACTGTATTGTTGTTCTACTGAGTTTCTTGCTCCGTGACATTTATAAGGCTGCGCGCGGCCGGGATGTCGGCATATTACTTGTTGATATTGTCTAGATACCAGTGCTTAAACTGCTAAATTTCTTCGTTAATTGTGGCTAATGGGAATTAGATATTCATGTATGAAGATTTTATGGGTGATTTACTTTTATTTATTTCTTTATTTGTTAAGGAAATCAAGCTGTAATAATATGGGTATGAATCTATAACGAGGCCTTTAACATAATAACTAGTGACATTGATTCAGTATATTTTGAATCGTGCGTTTGAATCCAGTTGGTAATCCTACTGAGAAACAACGGAATTTCGTATTTCGACAACGACACTGTATTTCAACAGGACTGCAGTAAGATATAGGGTTGTAAGATGCTGTAGTTTATAACAGTCCCACTTCCATCATTGTTATCGCTATACTGGAGAGAAGAACATCAAAGAGATTGCGTGTGGATTGTACGATGGTTGATATTAAATTAAAAAAAAAAACATTCTTGTTTTTTTTTTTCCCCCTTTTTAGTTATATCCCACACAAATTCTTGTCATGAATTATTTTTACATTATAACTAGAAATTATTAAGGAAGCATCATGTCGTGAACATAGACCAAGAAAAAAACGTATTAAATGAGCTAACTCATAAAATATTCAAGCAAAGTTTTTCTAATAAGGACCACCGCGCGCGGCTTCCTCTACCAAATGGTAAATCGGCCCAGTAATCAAGGAGCAGTCCATAAAAAAAAACCGGTGGAACCTCTTCTTTTATTATAAGTCGATTAAAAAAGGAGTGAATGATGGCTTGACAGCAGATCAGAGCGAAAGGAAGGAGAAACGTGTTGCACAGACCCTAAGGATCACGAGACAAGGCCAGGAAGACGATGATGACATCGCACTCAAAGGTCGCTTAGTCTAGGCCTCATAATTAACTCAATGAAGATCAAGAGCAACCACGCTACTCATTGTAAACGAGCATTGATCTTCCGCAAGACAACCGGCCTTTGACTTCCACCGTGCTGGTATTATTACCGACTACTTTTATTTTAACTATATTGATATTATCTTTGTCCAAAACTGTCGTTTCCGCGTCAACAAGAATATCAAGGGTATTAAGGTTGTATTAAGTGCTGCTTTAAATATATCTGATCCAAATATGTATTGTGCAGCATTTTAATTGGAAGTTATTTATTAAACTGGTTTGTGATCTTTAAGATTGGTAATTTATTAAGTAAATATTGAACTAGCAACTGACCTATGGTGTGCTCATTTACGAGTATGATGAGCAGTGTGAAAATCATTTTTGGCCAGACTTTAGGATAGTGATAGCCTAACTCATGACACATGACATGAAATCGGCACTAAATCCATATCGATGCCGATTTAAGGTGGACGCGAGCCGGACGCGACCCGCCGTTGACGGCTTCCACCTTAAATCCGCATCGTTATGATTTTGCGACCGAATTCGGTTGTATTGCGATCGCTATCTATGTCGAGACTGCGGGGCCTGCTATCATTGTGCTGATGGCCAAGAGCATCGACGAACATCTTTCGAGGCTCTCGCTTTTAGGTTAGATCAAGGGCACTCCTCGATACGGCTCGCATTGTGAGGAGGTTCCTGTCTCTGTATCCCTAACCACCGTAGCTTGGACCCTGCTGCCGACACTGGCGGACCACTATATTATGTTACTGTGCTAATTATACGTAGTTCAGTTGTACATCACTCACTTGAGTCACTTGAGCAATTATTTGCAATTATTTGCTTAATTAACATAATACATAGTATCACTTATGTGATACTATGTATTATGTTAATTTTATCAAATTATGTTGTTATATTCAGGGACTGTAATAAAACCTTAATTAGCCCACGAATTCTACGTAAAAAAACATTACATACATAGTAAGTACCGAATTGTGTAGTACCTACAAATAGTTTTGTTTCAGGTTAAATGAAAGACAATTATGTCACCCCACGACATATAAACAGAAGTCTAAGTAGCAACTTGCACGTTACTAACTTAAACAGAAGTCTAAGCAGCAACTTGCACGTTACTAACTTAAAAAATGACGAACATATTTAACCCCATTTAAGGGATTCATTTTCAAAATTCTTTCCTTAATGCTTAATTTAGCATAAAATAACTCTTAATATTATGCAAAATGTCTAGTTCTGGATCTATAGGCTGTGCTGTCGTTATCTGTTCATGAATTTAAAAACCGACTTGGGAATCGAACCCGGGGTTTAAACCCCTTTGAACCCCGGGTTTAACTGCGTGACACACTCGGATTCCCAATTCTAAACATTTTAACAATAAATTTTACGCATATACAGCGTGTAACAGAAAGGGTATAATCATACGGAATACTGTGGTACGGACCATCAAACTGAACAACTTTCTCTATGGGACCACCATCGTAATCGTAAAAAAATAATCAGCTGTCCCATACATTCGGGTCGAGTAGGTATTGGAATTATGTATAGGACAGCTGATTATTTTTTTACGATTTCCATGATGGTCCCATAGAGAAAGTTGTTCAGTTTGATGGCCCGTACGTAAATCCTTTGGGGTGCTGGCAATCAGAGGGCTGGTAGTGGTCCCGACTGTCATTTATAGATCTTTCACAGTCGTTACAGGTAGTCAGTGACCCGAAAGTCTGATAACCAGTCTTACCAAGGGGTCTCGTATTACCCACCCAATGGGTACCAGGGTTGTAGAGGTCAGATAGACAGTCGCTCCATGTAAAATTCTGGTAGTCAGCTGAATCAGTTTAGATTGCAAGCCGACCCCAACGTCGTTGGTAAAAGGTTAGGCAGATGGTGGTGATGAATTAGGGCACTGGAATGAATTCACAAAATAGAAATAACATTGTTTTGCAATGCGACCCACGGCGATACTTTATAATAGGTATGAATAGTCGAACGTGAACACAATCAGTGTACATAACACTGTTACAGTTACGTGTGACAATCAAGACATAACAACAAACGACCTCAACCTTGATTTTGTTGGGAATAGGTATCTATTGATAATATAATATCATTCGTTTAGGTACAACATTACATTATAAGTGATTGATATAGAAACTTGTTGTTTGTTTGTCAACAAAGTTTTATAAACATAAATGTGTTTCCTGGTTATAAACAGAATATTACTTCCATGACCTTCGTAGGTTCAGAAGTCATGATTAAAACTGTTATCACATCATGGAATCATGGGTTTGCCGAATGTTTTTTTCTATTTACAGTTTACGGCACACCATGAATTTCAATTAGTCTGGCTTCCAGGCTTGATATGACTGCATATTGATGTTTCGCTGTTCGGCTTACCTGATACACGCCTGAAAATCTACCACCATCTACCACTAGTCTGCGATTCGTCCTAAGATATTGATCAAATACGTATTTCTAATAACAGTTTGAATAATAATACCAATTTCGTCGGCTCAGTATAAAATTTTCCACTAAAGCCTATAATTAATACGTAAATTATATCTGTTTACGGCCATGATACCCGTATTCGAACTAAACCTATGACGTAGGTGTAGCTAGTACTTAAAGCGGTCGGTCTGACGTATCACAGACCTTCTATGTTCCTTTCTTGGATTTTTTCTTTTTGGGGTATTTCCTCGGCCGACTACTCACCGCAGGGTTACTGAGCTTCCAAGGAAAAATTGTTTAATGCAAGAATTTACATAATGTATTGATGAGTATCAAGAATTTCAATCAATATGAATAATATTTGTTCCTCTACTGAATAATGGTGCGATCAGCCCCAGTAGAGTGGAGAGCAGACTGGCTGTGGATACCCGTGTCTGGAGTCCAGTGCGGTATGAACTTAAGTATGTTAAAAAACTCGTCTCAGGTAAAGATGGAAGGCTCACGAGAGCCACTGGACAAGTGACAGCGTTTTGTTTCTCTACAAGGTCTCCCCACAGTCGACATTTAAGTTCCTCGTAGCTTATGTATTAGGTTGCGGGACTGTTCGAAAGAGATACCGCGGCCCTGGAACACAAAGGGCAAAAGAAGGAACATGTCTGACACTCCCTCCTGCTCAGCCCAGAGCGGGAGGAGTTATTCGATGGTTTCCCATCCAAAAAAAACTCTTATGTATATTAACTCGCTCGCTATTTTCGACTTTTCGATAATAGTTATCACTGATAAAATGTCACTTTGTCTTTGTTCATTGCATGTATGTGATGTAATCAGTGCTGTCTACATAGATTTAGTTAAATATTATCAGGAAACGTAAGCGTTTCAGTAAACAAACATCAAATGTGGCTTTTCCTACATTATAAAATCACAACTGTATTCCTAGTTTATTTTATTTGAATTAGTTATTTTATTATAATTCTCATTGTTTCGTGTTTTCGGCGCCATGGGTGGGTGAAACCGGCAAAATATTAGGTATAACAAACAAATGCAGGTACCTACATATAATATATGTTACGAATATTGTATAATTTAATTTAAATTAGTACCATTTTTGATATAGGTATTCGTATGGCCGTGTGAGCATCTTTGCGAGTTCTATTTTTATACATATAATTACGGAGATCTATCTCTATGACACCGCAGCTATTACCCGCGGCTTTGCCCGCGTTATGGTCGGAAATGATACCCAGAAACGTTTTTAAAAATATCCTATAATACTCGGAGACAATGTAGCTTCCCATTAGTGAAAGAATTTTCGGAATCGTGTCAGTAGTTCCGAAAATTACCCCCTACATACAAACCTTACCTTTTTCTAATATTAGTAATGATAATATGGTACTAATAACAAAGGAGAATCGCTAATCGTTTTGACTCAGTAAAGATACAAGCCGGTGCGGATAAATTCCGCACGCTGGTCCGGACATTGCTCTCACACAATGTACTGGAAGCCTACCATCACCGCTATATTTCTGTCAATGTCCGGTGTCCGCAGGCGTTCCGGGATCTGTCTTATTACGCAATTGATCAAATACAATCATACGTAGTACATGACATCACGCTTGTATTCCCCAAAGGCTAGCCAGAGGTGGTAACAACCTCATTTTCGCTTTGTTTGAAATTATCTGCCAAGTGTTGTTGGTAGGTAGTGAAACTGGTCTCTTGTCTTGTTACCGGGCAAAAATCCTACGGTAGATTCACACTATTCATAGGAAAACTCACAAGATAATGTCAATAGTATCCCGTCGACATAACCCACCTAATTATTTAACATACATACATACATACACCCATGCCTTTTTCCCCACGAGGGTAGGCAGATACCACAGAACGCCACCCGCTAAGAGGATACCTGCTACATAGTACCTATAAAATAATATTAAATTAATAACAAGTGAAGTCGCAGAATACTGTTTGTTTAGTTACAATTAAATAAATAGCTAACAACACACTGACGTAGTTGTAACTACTTTATATTTATGTACAAGTTTAGACCGCGGCGATGCTCGGGATATTTTTTTATAGTAAGGTCATGGAAAATGTAGCCAAGGATTAAAGTCTTAATAAGTTGCGGTTTATTATTATTTTATAATTGGGATAAGTGCAGGAGGATGATGATCGAGGACATGGTACTTACATATTAATAAATCTTTATCTGGGGTTAGTAACATTCTACTTTTTACATAAAATAAGAGTTACCATATAAAAATTAATAATTAAAATTTCAAAATAAAAAACATTCTAACTTTAAACTACTTTTTCAATAAAGTCATTATGTATAATTTATTATTGAATATAACATCATTGTGTCAATCCAGAGTTCAACAAAACAAAACTAAGTCCAAAAAAAAAATAAACAAAAGAGGTCCCTAAAATTAAACAATGAGGTTTAATTTGTATTGCCCTTTTTTGGTTTACTTGCTTGATCCAACAGCAAGAAAAAACAAAACAATACATGTCATTATATCCTCACGATTATCCATTAGTAAAATTTTGGAAAGAAAAATAACTTGGTGCACACAAACACACAACACATACAGGTTGACTTGGTATATAGATATTAGTTGATTCGCGGAGGTGCGAGCTCAGTTGGTAGCATGTCTTCGAAACGGTTCAACACGTTTAACGTCCTGCTGATATCCTTATCAGTGGTCGCGGTCGGGTACGTCATACGCACGCCATGGCTGCCCATCAGAAGGGAGACCAAGACCTCCCTGGGGTACCCCAAAGATTCTCTCATGAATTTCACGGAGCTGACCGAAAAATATGGATATATTTCTGAAGAACACAGAGTTATTACGGACGATGGATATATTCTTACCATGTTCAGGATAGCGAAAGCGAGGAATTGTCATCAAAAGAAGAGATCGCCCCCGGTCTTACTCATGCATGGGTTACTCCAGAGTTCGGACTCCTGGATAGATTCCGGCCCAAGTGCAGGATTAGCTTACCTCATTTCTGATGCATGTTACGACCTATGGGTGGGAAATGTCAGAGGGAACTACTACTCAAGAGGACACGTCCACATGAACCCAGATAATGATGCCGCCTACTGGAAGTTCTACATCGAAGAGATGGGGATTTACGATGTGCCAGCGATGATCGACTATGTCTTGGATTATACAGGGTATGAAAAGCTAAACTACATTGGTTATTCTCAAGGTACCGGGACGTTCTTAGTGATGTGTTCCGAAAGGCCAGGGTACTGTGAAAAAGCCCAACTAGTAATTGGTTTAGCGCCAGCGGCCAGACAAGCAAACACGAAATCGATGATATTTAGAACTCTGACACAGACCTTTGCACAAATGGAAGGTGCGTTATCAATGTACGGCGTCCAGGAAGTGTTTTCGAAAGGTGCATTTAGTCAGGAGTTTGTCGCGTTCTTCTGCCAGCTGTCAGATTTTACTGAGAAGCTGTGTGAGACGATCCTCGACGTGTTCGACCACGTGGACTCCCCTCACCTGGGGTCCATCACCAACGAGACTACGAAGGTACTCTTCGGGCACTTTCCTGCGGGAACGTCCTTGCACAACATGGCACGGTATGGCCAGAGCATGAAGAGTAGGAGATTCGAGAAATTTAACTACGGGAAGGAACAGAACCTAGTGGTGTACGGAAGCGAACAGCCTCCTAAGTACAATCTTAGTGCGACAACAGTGCCAATTGTGTGCATTTATGGGAAGAATGACGGTTTAGTGGACATGCAAGATGTGGAGTGGTTGATGTCGAAACTACCCAATGTGTTAGAATCAGTGAAGGTCGAGGATCCTCTATGGAACCATATGGATGTTACTTATAGTCAATACACCAGTGATACTATTTTTCCTAAGATTAACGAGTATTTATTAAAATATACAAGTGCGTAGCTGTTACTTTGAGTTTAATTGGAATTGTTTCAGATTAATTAAATATCGATAGTTGCCGTGACAGTAGGTATTTACCTGGTATTGTTTTTAATATTTTAACCTCGGATTTAAATAGATTTTTGAATATTCCGAAGGTTTTTTTTGTTTCCATTTCGGATCAGAAATGTTGATACAGGTAGGTGGTAAAAATATTTGAACAAAGTGCAATGCTCTGACGATATTTCAATGCGAAAAAAAGGTGGCTTTGGTTAGCATGGCAAAAATAAGATCTGAGACTATTTCTCAGATTAATGAATACTACATTCCTTTTCTCTAAAAATAATTACGGGTTTTCAAATTTTATTGACATCTTTAATAGCAATTCGTAAAAATATTTATTCTAAAGTCATGTTGAACTTGAAACCGTTCCCAGAGGTCTTTGTCCGACGGGTCATCATTCTCAAAAACGTCGAACAAAAAGTAATGTTAAGTCTAGATCACTTTAGGTTTTAGTAATACGAATCGTGTCTAGTAGGTATGTCTTTTAATTAAGCAATTGTCAATACTGTCTTAGTCCACTTCCTAATGTAAATGAGTCATTTGTTTTTGTAAATAATAATTAATTCTATTTATGTTTATGTAGCTTATTTTAATTATGTATCAACATCTTTTATTTGTACGTAGTGTAGGACTCTGGAGCCGGATAGATTGTCTTCGTTTCTTTTAATACCTTTAGTAATTATATGGCTATTGTTACATAACAATAAATAAAATAAATAAATATCGCTGGACATTACACACAGCGCCATCTAGGTGCCACACTAAGCAACGAGGCTTGTGTCGTGGACACCAGATAGTTGATACTACTACATAGATACTTTTTTGTTTGTAAATATGTACATACTTATTATACATATAAACATCCATGACTCGGAAACAAATGTCCATGCTCATCACACAAACATTTGCTCCTACCGGGATTCGAACCCGGGACCCTAAGAACGTAAGGCAGCCTCGCAACCGCTGCGCCATTCGGGTCGTCAAAACAATGACAATGTGCTCTTACACTGCATCGTAACTGCGCTATTGGTTTAGTGGCCGCAAGAGCTAATGTCGACATAAGTTCTTGAGTTCGATTCCGTGGTCATTCAAAGTGTTATTGGCTTTATTCATTAGGATTTCTCAGTAATTAATAATGTATACTTCTGCTTAACCCTTCGGATAACACAGGCGGGATGTTATGTTGCGCTTTTTTTGAGTCGAAACTTTAAAAACACGGTTTTCATAAAACTAAGTGATTTCAATGATAATATTTAGGAAAATGGCTTCAAACTGAAATCGTTTACGTGTGTAACAAATATCTGGTTTCGCGAAATGCCAATAGTCATTTGACAAAATAATTGTTTTTAATTACAAAATTTAATTATAAAAAGTAGTTTTGCTTAACTGACCAGATATTGAAAGTATCTAATAAACATATTATGAGTATTAGTAGTTCTTTACCTACATCAAAAGAAAATCTACTCTTCACGAATTCGGTGCCATTATAATAATTTTGCGTAGATTACATTTAAATTATACAATTAAAAACACTTGTTTCATTTAATGAATCAAGTTAAAACTCACATGACAAACGTGACCAGAACCAGTTCTTCCAAAAAGGTCCTCCCAGTCATTTGAGTATGTGAGAACAGGACTTTGTACTGCTAGGGGACAGGGTGGATGCCTGATCCTAAAAGCAGGGATCGTAACGTGTTTTGTCAAAAATCTTCGAAGGTAACTTTTGCTCTGAGAAGTCTCATATTTAAGATCCACCTGACATATCTCATAATAACATCAGGTAATATTCTTTGTACATGAACTTTATTTTCAGTGACCTAAGGTTTATGACAAAAGTAACATAACTGAACAGATTGTATCCGACACCATAATATCGTATTGTCATTAGAACTACGGTGTCCTGGCTATTCAAGGAAAGTGAAAACTCGGTCTCATTTTTGGTCTGTTTTTAATTTATTTTATCACGTAGCGATATCATATACCTTACTTACTTCGATCAGAGGATCACAGATCGATGCTTACCTAGGATTCTTTTTATCCCTGTACTGTCCTGTAGTACTAATAATGTGGATAATTCCCGACTGGTGACCGTTTAAGTCGCAGGAAAAAGTTATTTACTTATATAC
This sequence comes from Eugnorisma glareosa, assembly GCA_947578425.1. Classification (NCBI taxonomy): domain Eukaryota; kingdom Metazoa; phylum Arthropoda; class Insecta; order Lepidoptera; family Noctuidae; genus Eugnorisma; species Eugnorisma glareosa. The sequence goes on from OX387967.1 coordinate 748,305, forward strand.
ATATAAGAAACATATAATTAATTTCTAAGTAACTAATTCAATACAAATAGACATAATTAAATAGCATATTTAAGATTGTAATAACCATAATGTTTACCTATCGCTGTCTCATACGGACCAGCCAGAAGGTGAGGGTCAACACTAGCTCTCTTTGTCCACTGTTATCACTTATCAGTGGACTGATACGAGATATCAATATAATAAGATAATTAATGTACTTATTGACAATAATATTTGTATGTAACCTAGTGATGCAAAGGTTACGACTGATTCTAGGCAAGAAAGAGACCCCGCGCTTGCTCTGCTCAGTACGGACTTGCGATGTCAGATATTTTAAGAAGAAACGTGTTAGAAATAAAATGTATAATGTAGTTTCATCCGTAGAATGACAATGGACTTGTTGGAATTGACGATGGACTTGGACTATTCAAAATTATGTTTATGATATCTGGAGGTAGTTCTAGTGGTGTAACTGTGCAAAACACTCTCAATCAAAAAGATTGTGAGTGCCAATTTAATAACAATATTTATTGTGATTTGGGTTATTGTTGTTTCAGTTGACCAGACGGATTTTTCAACCATTGTAATCTAGTAAATGTACCTTTCTATACCAATGCTAGCGGCCCTGCTTCGCACGGCGCCCCCGATCGGGTCTGAATCTATATCTTATCTTTCAAGATGGAACCCAACACAATCACATGGTTTCAATTAAATGGCCTTCTACTTTCCGCCATTTTTTTTAAATGAGCCTATGTTATTCGATAGCTGATACCAATACTCAAACAAGTATTGTCGGTTGGTTGGTTTCGGAGATAAGCGTAGTCACACGTGATTTTTATATGCTATGCAGTCGGATTAAAAATATTTTTTTACATTTTATAGTCTAGTTCTTGAGGTAGGTTAAAGGCTATTTAAATGTATGCTTGAACCCTTAGGAGCTGAGCGGTATGTGAGTGGAGCACAGTTAGTTATAAATATGAAACGATGATGTCAATATTTTTCAAATGAAGGTGAATGAGATTGAGATCCGAAATTGGTTCACTAGTTTCTTTAAGATGATTTCCTTGATTGAAGTTACTGTTAAAACCATATATTTCCTTAAAATATCTGTAAAAGATGACTAGGTAGTAGCTGTATAAGGAAAGAAACATTATGTTACTGGAGAAGACGTAGGTATTAATTATTGTTTACCAACATCTCTCTGTTATTACTACCAACGATTTACCAATTAAAAAAACTTGTATGTAATTTCCATCCATCTTGCCACGTGGACTTCTAAACAAGCTGAGATAAACTCTATTTCAATCTGGTATAAGGTTACCAATCACCTGCATAGTAATCTGTAGGTTACCTTTTACGCGTTTAAACCGATTAGGCTATAATCGACAGTGTGGCTTTAGTCGTAGCGAGATCAAGTTCAAGATTGAGTAGTGAGTGCCTATTATGTAACTGACACGGTGAATTGTAAACATGCTAACTATAGCTGTACAAGGATGTTTTGGCGCGTGGTCAAAATTTGAACTAACGCGGCAATTTTTTTTTTCAATAATAAGAACGCCAATAAATGCCTTATATCGCTGTAGCCGCTGTAGGTATATTATGCAATATGTAGAATTCATGGCTGTATTCAATTATTAGAAGTACCTATGACTGCTGAATATACTAGAGGCACATGTGAGATCCACCACGTACTCGGCCTGCGTGGTGAACTACGTCCCACTCTCTCTCATAGACAGGAGGCCAGCGTCCCAGCAGTGGGAACATTAAAGGCTGATTTTTCTTTGGCTTTGTGTGACTTTCACTGTAATTTCAACTCTATGTGCTGACCAGGAGAGTTGAATCATGCGGATATCGGGGCGCATTGGAAGATATATAGACCTTCATCCAGCAGTGACCCGTACTGAAACAGTGCATCGACAAACCGCAAAACCAGCGGCAACGATGATTGAAAAGCCAAAACATAAACTGTTAAAGTGGTTGAAAAAATACGAAACACTCTCACGATTGTCACTTGTCTAGCTCCTCTGGTGCCGTTAGAAGTCCCACAAGCTGGCTCTTGAGCTGCTCTGCTATCCTACCGCAAACATAGCGTGATAATCCCCGAAGGGAAAGCAGGCCCCGTAGGCAGAGGTGCACGTAATAGTTACCCATGTTTCGCCAATTTGGATTAACCCCATGTAAAAGGGGCGACTCTATTGCCATCAACCGGGCACAAATCCAGACTCCGTGACTGCTACTGACAAATTCCTGATGATCCAATAACACTTTGCCCGACCTGGGAAATGAACCCAGGACCTCACAGCTCAGCAGTCGTGCTTGCGGCTACTAGACCAACGAGCCGAAAAAGTATTTTATCAGTGTAATTATTAAGAATAATTGGTTCATAAGGTCGTTGTGTGCAAACACGGAGTAGTTTCTATCCTTCCCGTAATACTGCAATAATCGATTTCCTCCAATTAGCTCATGCTACAGTTAGAACAATTAGTTTTTATTGTTCTTTTAGTGTTCCGTGTTGGGACATTATAATTATCCTTACTAGTGTGAAATAGGATGTTCCTAGTTATTGGTAGGGAAGTCAGGGGCGAATGTCATAACTATATAATATATTTATATATTTTTTTTAGTCCCTTTTTTTCGTAAACATATTTACATTTTATCGTACAAGGGTACATTACTGGGAAGCGACTTGTTCTTCTAGTGGGCAGATAGCTGATGTTATAAGGTCTAAAATAGGCAATTTTTATTTTGGAAATATAATGAGGGTTCCGTGCAAAAAAAAAACTTTTGAAATTGATACAAAATCCGATTCAAACGGCTAATCCCCGAAACAGCTGGACCGATTTTGACTAGACTTTTACTGGCAGATAGCTAATGTCATGTAATGTAATAAGGGGTAACTAATGTTACTTTTATTTTAGAATAAGAATTAGGCATCCGTAAAATAAAATTAAAACCCTTGAAATTGGTAACAAAATTCGATTAAAAAAGGGAAGTAATATTTTTTTTACAACAATTTCACGCGAACGAAGGTCACAGGCAACAGCTAGTAAATTTATAAAAACGATTATTTCGATCCTTAAAATCGCCAATAAGTGTTTGAAGTTCCGCGAGATCGCTGCCGTTCTGCTGCCGGCTGCTGAAAGGTCGAACGAAATATTTAATTTTGTGATTACGCACATGTTGTGATCTTAGCAATAAAATCAATTATAACTAGTTTAACGATCGCGCAAAAAATTAAGCAAAAAAATGAATTTTAATAAAACAAATACTGGTCCTCCAAACATCTACATACTTACACATGAAACTTCAAAGACTTGCCAAACCAGTAAAAAATAATATCTAAAGACGACTATCAAAACCTTTTTTGGACTACGACCCCAGGACCTCACGCTTCGCAGTCAAGCTTGCGACCGCGAGACCAACGTACCTAATACCAACTTACTAACCCATCAATGTGGCCAAAGTAAACGTATTAACTTGTAATATAGATAATTTATGTATATTTAGGTAGTATGATCCGGTCAAGTTCAATGTACCATCATTCGTTGATTCCTTGTGTAAGGTACAAGGTTGAATATAATATATTTAATCTTTTTTTTTTTTTTTCAAGTTTTGTGCGTTCGTACCTAACTTTGAGTAAGTACGTAATTATTTTTCTCGCTTGTTTTTATTTTATTTGCGTACTTGTTCTTTTTTGTCAGTATAAGAAATACCGTAATTAATTATATTATTATCACATTGGATTATAGGACCGGTTTCATAACTATGTAAACAGTTATTGTTGTCACATTTTTATAGTTGACGGAAACAGTTATTTTTATAAAAAACCGGACAAGGACAAGGGACTCACCCCGCTGTCCATGGCTAAAACGAACTGTCGCAAACCTGTAGTGCTTACTACCGATGACCGCAAGGAAGTATGGCAACCCAACTAGCAAAATATGTCATAAAAAAGGCAGCATTACGTTTCTATTTCAGCTATTGGTGGTGAGATAGATCTTTAAAATGTTGAAAGAAAAATCTGTGCACGTTCTCTCAACGGGATTTGGGCGCACTTCTCTCAGCTTGAAATGCTGTAAATATCGTAAGAGTATCGCATGAATAGCCAAATAGTTGAAAGAATATAGAGTAATCGCAACTTGAATGCTACTAGTTCTATGATAGACATCTGTATGCCATTATTCCACACATTAGCCTTATACAAGTCGGTATAATCTCTTTCATTCGACTTACTTATGGTAATATAGCAGCGCGGCTGCAATCATTCGACTCTCTGGTCGTGAAAGTGCAAGCAAACGGAACGAACATAGAACGGGCATAGAACGTTTAATTTATGTTGAGATCGTTTACAAAACTTGGAGTAACAGAAAAAAAAAGTAATAGTATTTTGCTCATGATGTTATATTTTATACCAGCCATAAATTATAGGTCGTAGGTCTTACTTTCATGTACGGATTTAAATTTTTCGTCTACATTTCTTAAATTTTAGTTAATATTTTCATGGACCGCAAGATTTTTCAGCAGAAAATTGGTCTGAAATAATATTAATTATAAAGTTAAAATTAATTCGCCATTATTATCATCTCACTCGTCATCCTAAAGCATTCACTAAGCTTTGAGTGGAAAAATAGAATTGAGAATGCCTTTTTACGACTTAAGTAGTGCCATTTTGTGTTAGTTTAGGGGTCTTTAGTGGTGAATGTTAAACAATTATCATTTTATCTTTTTTATGTGATAGTAAAATGGTAGTTTACTTTGATGTGGACAAATTCATAAATACTTGTAAAACTGATTTAAAGCAGCTTGAGGAATATAAATTGGAGCGACTCATCATTCAAATTTTGAGTGTCTTCGGATTCTAAACCATCTTTGCTTTCAAACTCTGATTTCTCACTGTCATTATCAGTACTATCAATTGTAGGATCCGAGTTTTGATTAATGGGGATATTTCTGGTACAAGAACTAATAGACGTTTCAAAAATTTCATGTTCAGTAGAATCGTGAATATTTCCTACTGAACCCTCGTTAAAATTATTTGATGTCACTTCACCCGTGGCTGAACCCGATGTAGCTGTTGTATGACGTAATACAGTGCTGTAAAAGATGTCAAAGAACTTTCATCCCACTATTACGCTGTATGATAGCCGTCCAATAGTATTTACAGCACCTTTGGCGCTGTAATAGATCAATTGAAGGCGTTTTCTCAACTTCAATATTCAAGTCGAAAGAAAATCTTGCAGACAGCTATTATATGATATTAAGTGCTATAAAAGTAACTGAAATGCTATTTTGTTGAATGAACCACTTTTACTCAGCAATTGTGCTGTAATAACTGAATGTCGAAATATGGTGCTGTAAAAGCTAGTTTGACAACAAATTAGTAATTTGGTTACTTTTATAGAACCGTCATAAGACATACAGTCGTAAGAAGGCGATCGATAGATATCTTTATACAATTATCGAGTACATGCGATATGACTTTGTCGAGAGCACGTTTAATAGTCAAGTTTAAGCAGCAAAAAAGCGTTCAATGCTAAACAATCTAGAGAGTTGCTTTAATACGGCTTTTTGATAACGATAGATCTTTCACACTAGCGTTTTTCGACTTACAGTCGTAAAAGTGAAGCTTATACGGTTTAGTTTGCTTGTTGGGAAGGAGCTTCACGGGAGCCTTATGAATATTTTCTAGCGTCCGTGTCCTGACTACGTTTCGGCGACCTTTTGGGGGAAACTGAAGGTTTTGTCTCTGCGAGTATGGACAGAAGAAGTGAAGTTATTCAGAATAGAACTTAACTTAACTACAGGAAACATATTATGGGACGGGACGGTTGACATGTGTCGGGCATGCCACCGTCCGAGTCCATCAGATCAGATATTATTTCTGGTTGTTCTCGTCTGGCTAACAGCGAGTACTTGCAGGCACAACCAGGTTGCCAGGATTATTCAACAGCAACTTTCACAAAGGATACTGTTTTATCACTTTTATCTCTCCGTTACATTCCGTTCCTACACGTGGAATAATTTCGAACATAAAGATGGGTGAAGTTCCAGCAAGAGCTTGTCTACACTAATAGGTATTATAAAAAGGAGAGATTTGTATTTTTGTGTGTATGTTTGTAATGAATAAACTCAAAAGCTACTGCGCCGATTTCAAAAATTCTTTCACCATTAGAAAGCTACATTCACCCTGAGTAACATAGGCACCCGTGCAAAGTCGGGACGGGCCGCTAGTTAATTATAAACTGCTAATCATGTCTTCTTAATACACATGAAATAATGTACTAGCTAAATATTATTCATATTTTTATATAAATTGAAATAACCTATGGTAACTAACTTAATAATAAATTAAAAAAATGGCGTCAAAAAACTCCTCCTCAACGCTGTCAACTGCTATGTACCCAAGAGACGGCGTTGCCACGTTGTATGGCAACGTTAAACCGTTGGCCGAGGTAAAATCCAGCCCTTAGGTCACGAGAAGTGTCAACACTGTCAACTAAGCGTTTACAAATGTCCTTGAAAAGGCTGTGAGCACTTGGACCTCACGGTCCTAGAGCTTCAATCACAAACGGCTCGAAAATATAGTTACCTTATGGAAACTAAATATAGTATATTTAATATAGTATATTTAGTTTCGGTGTTCCTTCTCATAGTATTGGACGAGAGCGACCCGCCCCGCGCCCCTGCGTCACACGGCGCCACCTATCGGCTCCTGAACTATTTTATCTCACAGACTGGAACTAACCATATATTTACACAAAAAAAATTGAAATCGGTTTTTGAGATTAGAGTGTACGAACAAACACACGTGATTTTTGTATATTTAGATGAAGTTTAAAAGGGTGTAAAAGTACCCTTAACGAAGCCGAAAGCCACTTGTTTTCCCCGTCATTGGGATCATTTTTTTGTTCTAGACCATACCTGGGAGCCTTCTAGTTACGGAGATCTTGGGGTAAAAGTTACAACTTTTTAACAACTTATTTTTTAAAAACAAGATTTTAATGTTATAAACCTCACTTTAAATACCTCAACGATCCCCGTACAATGTATCCATCAGTACAATATTTTGATGGCGTGAGTCATACCGTAAAACATAATTTTTCACCCCAAAAAAAGTCGTTCGCCAGCATTACAGTTAGTTTTAGTTTGATGTTCAGATTCTTGGTTGACAGCTTCGTGAAGGCTCCGTTCACATCCTGTATCTTTTTAAAATAAACGACGCTGCTGATAACATGATTATCTACTGCAACATTTGGTTAAAAAGTGCCATCGACTTGAAAAGAAAGAGATCAGTCGAACTACATCATTTAAAATCCACATTGAGAACATAAAGTAATATGAGCAGTCAGCCATGCTTGTAATTAAAATGGCGGACGATTACACGACTGGCAACATTTTATAAAAAAGAGCACAACAGTCTATTACGGACGAGTAGAGGAAAATTAAAAAAATGTTTTCCATACGTTCGCGAAATTGTTTGAAGCGACAGAAAGAAGTTTTTAATAAAATACGTGTTCATTCACTGTTCATTGACATCGAATCGTTTCTATTTTGTGCGTTGCTTTTTTAATGGGAATGAGATTTTTAACATGGCGTTTGGAATCATTTTTATTGTTAGCCATACACCATGGTTCGGCTTCACACGGGTTAGGTACGGGTAGATTGCGGACAGGCTGCGGACACCAGACAATGACAAATACTTAAATAAGTACTGTATCTGTCAGTATTCGGCCTTCCACTTGGAAATCTCTTAAGGCCGAAACACACCAAATCCGGATCCGTACACGTAGACGTGCACGTACCATGACATTGCAATATATGGAACTTTATTAAGACATGGCACACCGCTTGCGTGACGTACACGTGCGCGTAGACTACATGCGTAACGCTACGCATTGCAGCTCCCATGAGACAAACTTGCTGCGTACCTACGCAGAGCGGAACGGCAACGTCGCATTAATGCGTGCAGTAATGACGTTGTAGTCAATGGCATTCCTTATTGGACGTCACACGCATTCAGTTGTATTTGTTTTCAAATTTTACCGGTAGTAAGTGATGTTTTGTTTCAGTTTTAATGATGAATAACGAAATTAAAGAAAAACTAATTGTTTGTACAACACAAAAAACAAAGAGTAAAAAATATTCATATAAAACTTGAACCCATTGTTTCTTTCACACCCAGGAATATTCTAGCACAATAACAGTAATATTGCTTCTTCTTCATCAGATTAACTTGGTCTATTTACCCAATCTTCGTCAGACATCGTGCACAAGAGTTGCAAACATAAAACATGGTTGCCGCAGCGGCTGGGTACGCAAAGGACCGGTGCGTTGCGTGCCTACCACGTATGCGTAAGCGTAAGCGTACACGTATGCGCAACCCGCTGTGTCAGGGATTCACGCGCGTCACTAAGCGCGTGTATATGTATACGTGTACCTACGCCTACGTGTACGGATCCGGTGTGTTTCGGCCTTTAAGGTGAAAGCGTAGCCCGCGAACTCCAATGAATAACTTTTTAATAAAAAAGTCATTCAATGGGATTAAATGAACTTAGAGGGTTGTATTGATGATTTTAATGATTATTATTCTGTAAATACATTCAGCTATTACGGTCGCAAATCATATTTTCTTCAACAAGCAACCTGAAACTGACCTGCAAAAAACGTAAGAATATTTGAATTTCACGGGCTACCCTGGCGCTTCCCCCTTAATGGACTTTGAACTCAAGTCGGCCGGGCGGCCGGAGCAGAGATAACCCCCACAGGTGGGGATTCACGGATGGCTCAGATCTCAAATTGGTATGCAACCTTTCAACGTGCACCGCATGTCCAGTCACCTGGGCACTTAATAACCTTTGTACGTACTGGTTTGATCGACCCTTACAACTAGACAAAGCTTTACTATACAGGGTGTAGCGGACCCTTCACGAAGCCGTCAACCAAGCATTATGTACATCAAACTAAGTAACTTTACGCAAAAATTATTGATGGGAAACGACTGTTTTTTGGGGTGAAAAATCACGTTTTACGGTTGGACTTAATGTAACAGACTCAAAACATTGTGCTGATGGATGGATTGAATAGTACGGGGGTGGTGGAGGTATTTAAAGTAAAAATAAAACATTAAAAACTTGTAATTAACGACCCGCGTACTATTCAATCCATCCATCAGCACAAAGTTTTGAGTGCGTGAGTCATATAGTAAAACCTGATTTTTCACCCCAAAAAAAGAAGTCGTTTCCCAGCAATCATTTTTGCGTTGAGTTACTTAGTCGGATGTACGGAATGCTTCGTTGACGGCTTCGCGAAGGGTCCGCATACACCTTGTAAACCTTATTTTTTTTAAGTAAGTTCAATAAATCAATTGGTTAAATATTTTTTGTAATCATAATATTATACCCAAATGCAACGTAGGTAGCAACTCATTTTAGTTGAGCATTTTTACACAAGATAAAAACCAGAGATAAAATCTATGAGAAAAACGAAGACCGCTCAAAACCTGCAGTATTTCTTTAAGTTATGATCAAAACTAGGATAGGAAACAAAATTACTACAAAAATTAACTGACTTCAGTAATGAAATCTTAAACAAAAGATAGACATGTCATAAAATAAATGGAAAACCTGGTGGAACCTCGCAGGTATGAAAGCTTACATAATCACGGCTGTAATCCTGGAAGAGTTAGGCAGATGTGTAGCTACAGTACATATTTCGCCAGTTATGATGTGTAAGTTCCAGTAATTGGAAGCGAGCTCATTGCCATCGACCGGGCACAAGTCCAGATACCGGGGGTTCATTCATTCAATTAATTATACATCCGACTGACTGCCTCGTTGGCCTGGTGAGTAAGAGTCCCAGATAAGGCTGTGTTATTGGGTTTTTCCGTCAGAAATTTATCAGTAGCAACCACGGAGTTTGAATTTGTGCCCGTTGGCTGGCAATACGCACCCCCTATTATATGGGATTTAAACATAACTTTGCGAAATGTGGGTGTACTATTAAGTACACTTCTGCTTGATTGCAAGCATGATTTGTTTATGTTATACATATAAACTTCAAGGATTTTTTTCTAAATAATGCCGAAGATCGCACTAAAATCCGTCGCGTAGTTTATACTAGAACAACTTGGTCTCGCGGATGTTTCAATCTTTAAATAGATTGTAACATTTGTAATTATAATGATTTAATCATAAACAGTTACTTACTATGCGTATGCAATGACATTCACGCAACAGATTTGATTACTATAATGGAAAATCTGCATGACTGGTATGCTGATTGATTGGATAAAGAAATACCTATAAACGAGGAAGTAGGTATCCATTTCCCTGAACGAGTCGTATTCATCCATTACTAATATTATAACTACGAAAGTTATTCTGTCTGTCTATTAATCTTTCACTTTTAAGAAATACATTCTAAGGTTACAGTTTTTTTTACCAAAACACTTAAGTGTTAACAATATTCATATTACAATGTCAAATGGCATCGTGTAATCACAATAATTCAGAAAGCAAAATAAAAATTGTAGTTCAAGTGGTGTTATACATCAAAATATAAATAAAATAATACATTTGCGAGTCCTAATAATCATGTCATAATCGATACATGTAATGTCATGTCGCTCTATGTAAAATGCGTTGCGATGCGTTTACAACAAGAGATCAAAGTGACAATAAATAAATAATACGTATAAATTATGAATATTTATGTGCTATTAGGAATAATACTACAAACAGGATATCACACAAAGCCATCCTCCTTCAATGCCTATTTTTAGGTAACTTCTTATTAGTTCGTAGATCTAGACAAAGGACATTGCTTCTAAGTTTAACACAACAGATGGCGCAACCTTCGCGAGTGGTTAGCAATGTCCTCAATGACCTGAAGCGGCGCGAATGTCACGGTCTGATGATGAGGAGGTCCTGCCGTGTAAGGAAATTATGTATTGTTTGTTTTTGTTGTTGTCTTCATTTAACTTAGGCAAATAGATAAATTAAGGATGTTAATGTGAGGCCAATGTTGTGTGGATTATAAATCTGTTTTTTTTTTTATTAATTACGCTTTATTTTCCATTAAGGTTTAGAGGTTTATTTGAAAAGGCTAAATGGGTACAGCCCGGGTCGGTCTTCAAGGTTGAGCAGGGCTTGCCGAGGTCGGTCAGTGGGTGACTGACCATCCATTACATATTGAGTTCCCTTCGTGCCTTGGAAAGCACGTTAAGCCGTTGGTTCCCGATGTCTTTTACCTATTGATCTTTGAAAGTCGTTACTCAGGAGTTCGAAAGTGTCAACGAGTCTTACCAAGGATTATTGTGTTACAGATAAATAAATGATGTCATCCTAGTAAAATATTGTAGTTATTCATAGTTGTACCTACGCAACTGGTTCTATTACTACCTGTACCTGTGGTTACTTACTACCGATAAAAACTGATTGACTATTTAAGAGCAGAGCTAGGCGTGTAACTATATGCCATGTGTTGTCAATCCAACAAAGCTAAAAAACTACTGTTAATAAAAAATATGTTAAACAGTTATGTTAATACTAAAACACGTGATTGTACATGAGTACAATCACGTGTTTTAATATCGGTCACTAACGGAAAAACATGTTTCTTTGAAACAAGAAACATTTTTTTATACATATACACTGTATCACAATAATACAACAGCCGTATGAAATTTGCGCGTGCGTGCCTGTGACCTATCAGCTGTTAGCCGCGTGACGCCGTTCTGTCTCATTACTAGCACGCCGTGCAACAGTGGGTAGGCAGAGCAACCGCGCGGCTCGCAAGCCCGCTCTGTAAGCGGCGCCTGCGTCACAGGCCGGCCGCCAATTGCCGTCGAATGAGTATAAAAAAATATTCTTTGGGAAAGTTGTATGAGTACAATCACGTGTATAAGTATCGGTCACTAATTACCAGTCACCCTGTATGCTATTAATCTTACCGCCTCACGTAAAAAAAACTATATCTTTTCAAATATTTTATCATGAAGAATTCAAGACAATCTTTTATAAACCGAGGGCCTCACAAACTCATTATATTGTATATAAAAATGACATAGCCGTTGAAGTCGACGTTGATATTAAACCTAGACGTATAGAAAACCCGGTATTACGACTACAGAGTATTTGTAAGACGGTATTTCAGCTCTGAGTATAGGCACTAGAACAATGCAGGGGTGTGCACAGTGGGTGGTATGTAATATGTACATATTTTTCTGTACATATTTGTCCATTCATTGAACGCCTGACAATGGGGGGAGGTAAAGTGGAATGTCTTTGTATTGTTTGATCTCTTAAGTCTGGGCTAGCTTCGGTATTCGATGTTTAGCTTTGTGCTGGACTGAAATTCAATGAATTTCGATCGAGGCGCCTGAGTATCGGATTCAGTTCTGTGTGGATGGCAAATATGGCAATATTTCTGCAATGTCTCGGGTATTGAAGAATTTACGTAGCTGTCGGTGATCAGACACAATCAGATGCGGCGATTGTTGAACCAAACTTAAAAGTTAAACATTTTAATTCCGGTTAATACAGTCATACCGAATAAGGTAGAACTGATTGTAGATATTATAAGTTAAGCACAATCCTATAATATTCACACTGCTGGGCCAAAGGCCTCCTCTCTATAAGAGTGAGATAATAGATATTGTCACATGTATTCGATTTTTTTTTTATATAACGATGCTGTTTTTCACCGTTTTGACCACCAATCGGTGGTGATGATATATTCTTTTGGCTTGGTTTTGAACCCACGACGACTTGGGTTGAATCAATTTGCATACATACCGTGTTAGAACAACTACGAGTATTAACACTTGCTCATCGTTTTGTTTCAGGTATGAAGTGAAAATGTTCTGAATAGGTATGGCCAGCACGCAAAAAGGTATGTGCCTTCCTTGACCTCCTTGTGTTCACGCATGTAAACATAGAATAATACGATCCCTACCTTGATCAAGCATTTAGTTAGACTGAAACATTTATACTCCGTGACACCACCGTTTCGCCTTTCACGGGGAATGGACGAACTGAAAGCAGAGCGTGGTGTTCAAGGTAAGCCAGAGAAAAGCTGATTGGGATGATGATATCGTCAAAGTCGCGGGAAACACCAGTTTGCCCTCAAAATGGTGTTTCCCGCGACTTTGAAGCACGAAAGCGCATCAGAAGAAAAGGGAGGCTTATATCCAGCAGAGGGGGATTCTTTCTATGAAACTCCATCCTGCAATGCAACGTTATCGTGACGGCTTCGTCTCGGATCGGGATCATAAGTGAACAAGAATGAGCCGAGGCGATGTTAGTCTCGCACAGGGCTTGTGCGGTGAACCTAAGAAAGGCTTAAACCTTATATAGGTATCTCATTTTCTTTTTTCTGACTTAAGGAAGCTGCCCACTACAACATACCATGACCGTGCTGTGAACGTATCAGGTAAATAAATATTGTTTATATTGAAAATATGAGACTATACTATACTCGACCGTTCGTCACTTGCCGACAATTGCTCCATGTATGGCACTCGACGGTGACGGAATGGTCTAATGGAACGGAATGGTCTAATAATCTAATACTTTTGTATAAAACGCTGTTTGTATGTTCTAGTGGGCATAGTAGTCCACAGTCCGCGTCATTTCTCCTTTTTTATAGCACGCTCATGGTATGGTACGGTGTAGTGGGCAGACTCCTTTGTTCTTCTGAGCTTCATCGTGATCGTGAAGCCTAAAATAGACTAACATTTGTAAAACACAAAAGTAAATTATCTAAGAAAAGCCTCAAACATTTTTATTTATTATAATAAACTTTAATTTCAGCAAAGTCTTGCTTTCGTTGACATTGAGAGGAGTGAATGACCCCGTTATTGCATTTAAAAAAATAAGATAATCCGGTTTAGAATAAACTCGAGTAAAATAAAATGTTAAAGTTGAAAATAAACGCATAACTTTGCTCTATACATTATTTTAATTTACATAATATTGATTTACAAAATGCAAAATAAAAACTAGTCACATAATAAAAAAGACAGCTATTATAAAACTTGATTTCTATTTTAGGTATAGTAATTTTAGACATATTTTAGGTATACTTTTAAGCTTCATAATCAAGGCCTTTAAACCTACTTCTAAATATTTTTTTAATAATATTCCACACAACGGTCAGATCTATGTTTGATACTTAAGTACATGGTGTTTATTTTTTATTTTATTTTGAGTCTGTTTACTTTAGTTTGTAAGTTATGTCATTATTAAACTCAGATTCAAATAAATAGGTTAATTAGACAAAGGTTAAACTAAATAGGATCTTCTTTGAATAGTACAGTTTACACAATTATCGCGTAGCTGATATCAGACGCTCCGGACATGAATGTTACGTATGAAGACGGCAATATTATGTACAAATGATATTGTTAATCCACTAATTCCCTATCATTTTTAGAACATTCATATCTCCACTGAAAAATGCGGAATGCTTGAATCTAACTACGTTGGATTAGTTCACTTTGTACTTTATTTATTTCATTTTGTATTTTTACGTACAGACGCCAGCACATCAGGCTACCCGAAACTGTAAAATTTTCCCAATCAACCTTTAACCTAATGCTAATAGCGATAAAGTTGAAAATGTAATAAAGAAATTGAACAGATTGAAGTAGCTTGTTCTGCTGGCGTCTGTACGTACATATCCTTTCTGATTTTAAATTCATTTTTTGTCTAAACCTGTCACTGCGAGTTTTGTTGCCTGAATTGTCCCGAATATCGGGCAAATGTCACTTCCCATACAGAGGAGAAGGAATGAGTCACCTCGCGTGCTTAATGCGGTTGGCGATTTCAGGCCGAAGTCCAGGTTTCCTCACTATGATTCCCTTCACCGTTAGTCCGTGGTGTCTAAGTGTAGAACCTACTTAGAAAGTACATAAGGCTTTGTAAAAGTCACAATGGTACCTGCTGAGTTTGAACTCCTAACTTGGGGCGCGAGAAGCGGATCAGATAAGAAACGGGACACCCCGACATGCGAATCACAGTCACTGCAAGTGAGGGACACAAATGAAACAAAAGTGAAACATCTAAGCTGATATATTATTAGCTTTACAATCTCGCAATATCCCCGTTACACAAGACTGCAACAAACATCCCCCACATAAGCAGGTGTACGAGGTTTAATATCACAAACAACAGACGCTCGCACCAGTAGGGTCTCAATATAAACACCTGGCCAGGGGTGGCAAACATCAGCAACTGTGTTGTTGTACCGAGATTTATCGGGATTAATGTTCCGAAAGGGCTGATCAATTTAATCTGTTGTCGCTGTCAAGTGATTTTGTTGAAGTAATTTTGGTTAAAGAATGTTTGGTATTTTAGTTACGGGTTACGGTTGCTATGAGGTTGAGCAGTAGTTTTTGCTGCTTGCAGAGACTTGATCTAAAAACTGTGAGAAAGACGTATTTATCTTATTTTGGAATCTTAAAAAGTTATTGCAGTCATGGGATTGTAAAAACATAGCAAAAACTGAAAGATATTTATCCCTTGTTAAAAATTAATATAATATAATAGCTGAGACTGATATAACTAAACAAATAAATAATTGGCAAAAAAAAATTGGTGTATATTAAAACGGATTTCATGCGGTTATACGTAAGAAAGTAGCCTCCTTGATGCAGCGCGTGCGAGGCAGTAGCAACAGTATCCTGCAGATGTTTGTATCTCGTGTGGATTGCCCTATCCAGAACAAATGGATGCATATTATGATGGGCGTTGACTCACATAGAGCATAAGACTTTACTAACACAATAGGTATCATGTAATAATACATATAATTTGTAATTTATTACTCTGTTTTTATTCAATGTATTTTTATAATTTCAAATTGTATGGATTAATTTAGTCTGAAATAAACTGATTAATAATAATAATAAAAAGTTGGACACCCCTGCACCAGACATGTCACTATGCAGAAAAGGACAGAGCTATACAGGGTTCATAGCGTTGTCGCACTTCTGGAAAGAGCATGGAGGGATATAATGGAATATTTGTCGGTGCGGATTAAATAGTTGATAGCGTTATTATTTGATTGTTTTCTTTGTTCTCAATGCAGTAAGTATATTTTTATTTAAATTGTAAGTGTTATTTGTTAACCTGGCATGAAAATGATTTAGACTGAGCCTTAGCACTGCAGGATTTCGTTAACTAAAACCTGAACACGTGTATACCTAGGCTGCGAGAGACGAATATTTTTAAACGCCACTCTTGGAGGCTATTTAAACGCATTACGAATGTCACGGTTCCGCTTTCTTGTACAATGATGTTTCTAGAATTCTATTAGACTTAGACTTTTTTTTTCTATTATTGTTTTGCCTCGAGCCGAACGAGTATGAGCCGCTCGGGTCAGTTTTCCAGATTGATCTTGCCGAGGTCGGTCCGTGGCGGGGTGATCATCCATTACATCTCCGTAGTCGCGTTAGGCTGTTGGTCCCAGTTGTCACTTATACATCTTTGACAGTCATCTCGGGTTCTTTGTTTTTTTTGTAACTTCGAAACCCTGTAATGGTCTAATTGAAATAAAATCTTTATGTTTCGGTACCTAATCAGGAGCCTGAAAGAGCGGCAGCCAGTCTCAAGGTACAGCTTCCTTAAAGAAATAGATTCCCAATTTTCGTCAGTAAAAAAAAACCTTTATTACTTTTTGATCGCTGACCCAATTCTCTTTCTCTCCACTTAACAAACGACACGTTTCTAGTTGCTATCTTTACTCGCTTCTCGCTGACTGTTGGCAGTGTCTCTCTCTCCACTTAACAAACAACACGTTTCTAGTTGCTATCTCTACTCGCTTCTCGCTGACTGTTGGCAGTGTCTCTCTCTCCACTTAACAAACAACACGTTTCTAGTTGCTATCTGTACTCGCTTCTCGCTGACTGTTGGCAGTGTCTCTCTCTCCACTTAACAAACAACACGTTTCTAGTTGCTATCTGTACTCGCTTCTCGCTGACTGTTGGCAGTGTCTCTCTCTCCACTTAACAAACAACACGTTTCTAGTTGTTATCTATACTCGCTTCTCGCTGACTGTTGGCAGTGAGACAGGTGCCTTACCGAGGATCATGGTGTTTCCCTGTCACTGGACTGTGGAGGTCCGATAGGCAGACGCTCCATGTAAATTAATGGTATTCAGCTGCATCTGGTTAAACTGAAACCGAGCCCAACATAGTTTTAGAACAGGATATGATGATTTTTAGATCATTTAGCATTTTAATTTCACGGGTTAATAAACTATGAGCCAACACTCACCTATTTACCCAAACATTAACCAAATGAAATGGCTGAAATACATGGTTCATTTCGAGTTAAACGATACTTTTACGAGGCTCGCATGTGATGTCCTAATAACTAGTCATCGCGGGTGAAATCTAGGGCTTATCGATGACCTAGTTGTTTAACTTTAGCTATTACACGGGCCGCTAATCATACCGTATGATTGGTTGAACAGGGGATCCCAAGGACATGACGATTCACGCTAGCATGTCATAGCTAATGAAAGAATATGTATAAATTGCAAACGAAACAATTAGTTTCGGCTGCAGGTCAGAAATTAACCCAACTTCTTTAGGTTGTGATCTTATGACTTGTGTGCCAAATCACATCGAGATTCGTTCAGCCGCAAAGTCGTGACAGACATACAGAGTTACTTTCGCATTCGTATTATTAGTATGTAATAAGACTTGCTATTTGTCTAGGGACAGACAACAATCAGAGAGTCCACAATTCATGTTTTTTTTTTGGATATGGCTTAGGTCATCAGTTCATAACACAAGCACGTGCTGGTTCATATCCAAACTACAACCTGTAGCGCCAACCATAATCACTACCAACCTTGGCCCCCAAATAATACACGAACACTCACTTTACGACCCCCTAACAAAACAATCAAGCCTTGTAGCGAAACCTTATCTTATGCCATCAAATCAACGGACCAATCATCTTCAAGACGAGCGCAGTAAGTAACGCTGGTGACGTCATGCGGGGATGTTGACCCACCAATCAGCGTTATTGTTCTGAGGACAAACAGACACACGTCATCGAGTGTGTCTGGTGACGCACGGGGGTGCGAGGGAGGAGAGGAAGCGAGTTAAGTCATTTAGATACCCAAGTGAAGTGTTTTCGTCATTTTCTCTTGTCCACAGTCCAAAAACTTCTTCGTGCTTTATTATGCCTGTCAAACTACCTATCAAGTGCTCATGATTCGAGCTTTTTATCTCGCAGGAACCTCAGTTTCTCAAAATTAGAAATGTTTCTATAAAACACCGATGTATGATTCACTAATCAGACTATTCTAAAAGCATAGCCGTTACTAAATCTTTTGCAAAACGTACCTACTGTATAATGTCTGTAACACTGTCTTATGTGCACTGTACAATGCTCATAATAAAGAGTCCATCTGTCTGACAACCGCTACCGCTCATAGCCTACACCATTCGCGGCGCCCCAAAACGCAAGGGTGAAAAGTGGCCACCGGTCAGCCACTCGGGGCGACCGCCGCGGCCCGGCCGCACCTCCCTTCTGAACTTTGTCACTACACACGACTTCACGAACCTTCCAAACGAGTTCAAAAACATTTTGATTTTTTTTTTGTGGCGAGCATAAATTTAGCTTTCTTCGTTTTTACTGGTTCTAATTTGGGTTTGAAAAAGACGTTGTGTGTTCTTAGAGTGTACTTAAAAAAACTTTGACAAAGTGAGTTTACTGACATTACTGAATGACATTTATTGATACGAGTAGTGATTGTTTTCAATAAAAGTTTTAAAAGTTTGTCTAACAATTTGATTGTATCGTTAAAACTTTTAAATGACAGGGAGACTTAACAACTAATAAGTTATTTATTTCGTTCGTATTTTATTAATAACGAACCTAATCCATTCAGTGTGTTTGGAATTTCGAACAGTGGGACCTGACCGACCAATTAGAGAGCCCAATTTCAAAACAAAACTTTAACTTCGGCAAAGTTCGGCAGTCTTCGCGGGATGAGTTAGATTTAAGTTTGCTTGAATCGAAGTTTTAATGAATTTGAAGTGGTTTTGTGCTCAGTGGGTGAAATAATCTGTGTGATGAGTGTATTGTGAAGTTGTCGATAATGATGGATGCAACATGGAGAACCAAGTGGTGAGTTACTAAGGTTAGATAAACCATTGAGAATAAAAGTCTTGTGCAAACTTGTATCTACTTGATGTCTTTTGATTCAGTATCATAGAGATGGTGATATTACTTCCTCAGCACGAAAAAACAGATCAGAGGGCCTACTCAAGTGGCTATCGCTTTCAAAGCGATTCCTATTTACATACATAGAACTGACAGAAGCTTTTCAATAGCTTATTCCAATCCAGTACTTATGAGTTTTATTTTTCCATCATTGTTATCAGTCATTCACTGTCTCTTGGTCTAGGCTCTCAGGAATCTCACGACTAGAGAGTTAGAGACCGTATTAAATGCAATTGCACATTTGCATTTCGATTTGCAGTTTGGTAAGAACAACTTTGAGAGGAAGGCCAACAGAAGAATCCAATTGGGCTGTACAGCATTTGGGAAGTTTGGCCGCGTTTTCTCGTCTCGTATTTCACAGAGCCTAAAGACTTCCGAGCCTAAGGTCTTCAATCAGTGAGTCCTGCCTGTTATGACCTACGGAGCCGAAACGTGGACACTCACCGTGCGGCTGGTCCATAAAGGAAAATGGGCCTCGATGTGTAATAATAGGCATTTGCCCCAAGGTCCAATAGCCCTAAGATATACATAATTAAAAAGAGCTTTTCAAGGAGAACCTTTGCTACAAACATGACTTTTGGCAATTCGGAGTCTGTTCGGAGTTATTAACCTGAAAAGTAACTATTTGAGCACCTAAGTTAAGATTTTCTGGGTAACCCATAGCAATAATATATACACCATTGGATAGAAATTTTCAAGGAAAACCTCTACCATTTAACGACTTTTGTTAATTCGTATTCCGTTCGGAGTTATTGACCCAAATAGGTCAGTAGTTGGACACCGAAGTTAAGACTTTATTTACAACTAATTAAGAGTTTACATGCAACTAATAGTCATAAGATATACGCTTTCGGATAGAGCTTTTCAAAGAGAACTTTTGATACTAACACCACTTTTCCTAATTCATAGTCTGTTCAGAATTAATTACCTATATGTGTGTCTAATTAGGCACCGAAGTTAAGATTTTCTGAGTAACCAATAGCAATAAGATATACACCATTGGATAGAGCTTTTCAAGGAAAACCTTTGCCATTTAACGACTTTCGCCAATTCGTATTCCATTCGGAGTTATTGACCTAAATAGATCAAAAGTTGGACACCGAAGTTAAGACTTTATTTACAACCAATTAAGAGTTTACAGACAACTAATAGTCATAAAACATACACTATTGGATAGAGCTTTTGAAAGAGAACTTTGCTACTAGCACCACTTTTGCTGATTCGTAGTCTGTTCGGAATTATTGACCTAAATGTGTATCTAATTGGGCACCCAAGTTAAGATGTTCTGGGTAACCAATAGCAATAAGTTATACATCATTTGAAAGAGCTTTCAATGAGAACATTTGCTACTGTACAATGTATGCTAATTCGTAGTCTGGTTTTATTGACTAGTTTCTGACTAAAGTTAGTTGATTGGGTACCGAACTGTAGCTCCTCTCTGACTTTGAATCGAGAAAAGTTGTCAAAGCAAGAAATATTCTTCTTGAAGAGATCAATCCATTAATACGTATCTTAACGCTATTGGTCGTTGGGGTAGAATTAACGATCTGTCCAACCTACTGTTACTGTAGGCAGTTAAGATGTCAATGTTTTGAAAAAGACGTTTATAGGCTTGTAATATGATGTTTGAAACGAACAGTATCAATGAAAGTTAATAAATTGACGAAATAACAGTATTTAGTTTAACTTAATTTCTCATATTTAAAGCTTTGTAGCTCCTCTCTGACTCTGAATCGAGCGAAGTCGCCATAATACGAAATGTTCTTCTTAAAGAGATCTATCCATTGGTATATATCTTAACGCTGGGGCAATTTTCCCCAACCTCCTTTAAGGTCGCTCCGCAAGCAATGGAGTGGGCTATGCTTGGAGTCTCTCTGAGGGATCGCATCCGGAACGAGGTGATCCGACAGAGAACCAGAGTTGTCGATATAGCTCACAGAATAAGTAAGCTGAAGTGGCAATGGGCCGGTCACATTGTGTTCTTGAGTGGAGACAAAGAATCGGCAAACGTAAGGTGGGACGCCCTCAGGCTCGGTATAGCGACGATGTTCGCAAGGTGGCTGATAGCAACTGGGTGAGAGTTGCTGAGAATCGAGTTGAGTGGCGTGCGATTGTAGAGGCCTAAGTCCAGCTGTGGACTGCCGTAGGCTGATGATAACGATATGGATTTACATATTATTATATCTGTTTTAAAGATAATGCATATTTTAGCTAAAATCGGCTGATCGTGCATATTTTGGGCGTGTTTGTTTCCTTTAATCTTAACTGTATAACTGGATAAATGTGACAGAGGTGATACCCGCAAATAAAGCACCTAAGCTTAAATAGTGCCCATTGACATCAGAGGAGGTAGATCGTTTAAAAAATTTAAAAGATATTTTTGATAGTAGAAGGCTTAAAAGTACTAATCATAATCATTGAATTGCAATAAGTATTGGTACATATATCATCATATCCTAAGGTAAGTTGATATTCCTAATTCATAGTCAGTTACTTAAGACATGCAAAATTGTAGAAAGGGTATACAATTCTTCAATATGTATGTCATTAAATGCCGGTTTCTATAATTCACTAATAATTTGGAACTTAGTTTTCTTTGTAGGTACTCGAATATTAAAATTTTTAACAAAAAAAAAAATATGATAATTATTTCATCGAAAATGCAGTAAAATAATTAAAAAATGGAGTTCTTTTTTAAATTTCGTGTTCCATATTTTGGCACTTTTGTTGCATACTTTGAGCATTTATGATGCATATTTTGAGCATTTATTTATGATGCAAATTTCGACGGTTTAAAGTTGCATATAATCCGGTTTCTGCAAATGACTATCTTATCTTTTCTGATATTTATGCTTTACTACCCTGTATTTATTTATATATTATTATATATTAGTATATGAATAAATACAGGGTCTCAACATAAATAAACACAAAACGTAATAAGTACATAAGTATTCATTTTGTAACAAGGGAAATTAAATGGCGTTCCAAATGTATGCGGACATATTGAACCAATGAAAAGCGAGTACCTAACTGGTAATCATTTCAGTTACACGTAAAAACACCCGCGGAGAACATTCAAATTACTAATTAAAACGTGTTACGACTGCGGGTAATAGAACACCCTGCAACATTAAGTAGGTGATTAGGTATTCGTTTCACTCATACATATACGTATAAACTCGCACCTTTTTCCATGGGGGTAGGCAGTAACCATAGAACGCCACATACTGCGATTCTTCAGTACTCCTTTTGTTACGTCCATGTTCATATACTCACGCCGGTTGTGGGTAGGTAGGTACTACGCACCTGTCGTCTTTCATTCATCCTCACAATATTAGTTTTTGTTAACAAAAAAGTTTGCTGTAGCTAACCTTTTCAGTCACACCCTTGTGTAGAAAACTCCCTACCTGCTGTGTTGGTAAAGTACTTACATAAATCTCAACTTTAGCAACAATGTTAATTTCAGAATGAAACGTACCAAAATGTTTTATACTTACTATATAGAAATATAATTCAAATACCACAACAAGAAGCAGTATTCATCAATCATATCTCATACAGTTAGGTGAAAAATAAAGTTTTCTTTCACAACCAAGCTTATATATTATGCATCAGGCAAGTTCGGTCGATGTTGCCAGCTGTTCAATCACACCTGTGACATAGAGCTCACAGCAACCATTACAATATTAAAAGGAACGGGTAAGTGCGAGTCGACTTGTAGTATTAAAAGTACCGTACCCTAGTTAGTATCGTGGGGACAGTGCAGCCGCTTTGTAGCACTTTTTCAGTCTTCGCTCACCCTATGTTTCCCATCCTGTAGAATTGTCTAATACACTCAGATTTCTAGCCCCAAGGGTGTGAGCTGGATATGGCGACATGGAGAGAGCGACTGTCGCAAGCCCGTGCAGGGCACGCCACAATAGTGGCGATAAGTCCCCTCTTTGAGGAGTGGCTAGAGAGGCGCCACGGCGCCCTCACCTTCCGCCTGACGCAGGTCCTCACCGGACACGATTGTTTCGGGAGGTTCCTGCACCGAATCGGGCGGGAGGAAACGCCCGGGTGCTACCATTGTGAGGATCGACCTGAGGACACGGTGGAGCACACGGTGGAGATTTGCCCCGCGTGGGCGGAGCACCGCCGTGTCCTCGTAGCGGCGATCGGCGACGGCGACCTCTCGCGTCCGGCCTTGGTTCAATCCATGGTCCGGAGCGAGACGGAATGGGACGCCGCCACCACCTTCTGGGAAGCAGTCATGCTAGCGAAGGAGGTGGTGGAACGTGAGAGGGACCCCGGCCACCGTAGGCGCGGGCCTGTGGACGGTGAGCTATGGGCTAGCTCGCGGTCTGTCCGTCTCATGACGACAGGCTGTGTCGACGGCGCGTTCGTGTTCCACGCGCGCCTCAAAGAGAGTCAGCAAACAGGAAGGGGTCCGAAAGGACCGATGCCTGCTAGGGTTGCGTGACTGTTCGAAAGAGATACCACGGCCCTGGAACACAAAGGGCAAAGGAAGGAACATGGATGGGTTTTAGTCAGTAAAAGTCTGACACTCCCCCCTCCTGCTCCGCCCAGAGCGGGAAGAGTCATTTGATGATTTTCCATCGGAAAAAACAATAGTGTGTGAGCTGGCGTTGATGAGTCAGTGAGTCAGGAAATTTAGTTTTATACCAGCTGTTGCCCGCGACCTTCGTCCGCGTGAAATTATTATAAAAATATCACTTCTCTGTTTACATCTGATTTTGTTAACAATTTCAAGTGTAATTTTTTTTCAACAGACAGATCGACAGACAGACAGCCACTTTTTTTTTTAATTGTGCGGGTACCTTAATAATAATAAATCAATATTCCTAGCAGGAATATTCCCATTGATTTTTGGAAAAAAAAAACACACACCATTCGAAAGTGTCGTCAATAAGGATAAAATTCTCGGAAGTGCTTTTCCCCCGAAATCAATGGGTTCGATTCCTGGCTAGGAATATTGATATTTCAAAAACCTAATGATGCAGTTTTAGTTTTCATCAAAATCGAGCTCGAGACTCTTTTGTGTATTTTTCGATATTCCGTAGGAGGAAAAGCGAAAAATTCAGATTTCAGATTCGGGCCATCAAAAATTCACCTTGTATACTTACATAATTATGCATTCAGTAAAAAGATGTTATTTTGAAATTACAAACAAACACTTAAATTTTATTCATTTCTAAGGATATATCTAGTTTCTGCCACGGCCCACGTGAAGTGTCGAAAATTATCCTTCGATAATTTATTACCTCGATCACAGTATCGTATGTCCTAAGTCAGGTCATGACCTATCTGTGTGCCAATATAGCCAAAATCTATTTTTGCAGTTTAATGATGGGTACCTAAAGATGAGTGATGAATTGAGAGTGCCAAGGTTACGAGACAACCCATGTGGAAACAAGCAGTCTCGACATAGATAGCGATCGCAAAACAACCGAATTCGGTCGCAAAGTCATAACGATGCGGATTTAAGGTGGAAGCCGACACCGGCGGGTCGCGTCCGGCTCGCGATCCGCATCTTTATGGTTTTACGACCGAATTCGGTTTTGCGATCGCTATCTATGTCGAGACTGCAGGGCCAGGATTAAGCAGTAACAAAAAACTTGAAAAGACCACAACGATCAAGATTAGGTATATCACAATGCGGCTTTGTTCGCGATATGGAACATTTTAAATATAACACACAGACACTCACACTATGACAGAGAACTCGGGCATAATGTTACTTCCCATTGGTGAAAGAATTTCAGGATTCGTATCAGTCGTTCTGATTTATTACCCTGTACTTACAAACAATAACTCTTTAAAATATTATTATAGATCACTATCTGAATAACTTGTTCATATAAAAGCCCGATAGGTCTAGATATCAATCGGCCAGGTCGCGAGCGCCCGCCCGCGTCGTGTCCAGTTGAATGAATAGCCTATTAGCTCCCCATCCCTACTCTCACCCGCCGGCTCTCATCCCCTGTCTACAAGTGGGTTATTTGTGATTCATTCGTTTAATGCTGAAGTATGTTAGCAGAGGTAACTATTGTTGCAAGCAGACTTTGGAGGGCTTATAAAGCCTATCTTAAAAATGGCTAAGATTGAAAATAGTGATTTTTCATTTACTTGCCTTCTTTCTTACCTTCGCCTTCGTACCTATTGATTGGTTGTTTTACCAAAACATACTTTTAATTTCATCATCAAATCCAACAGTACTTGATGTTATTTAATTGACTTTTTTAAGATTTATCTTCAGATTCGTTCATTGCTATTAATCTCGAGATTTGGTGTAGCCATAGACAAAAATTGTCGAAGGAAAACGCTTTTGACAATTTTTATTTATTCTTGCAGTAGATATAATTATATAAGGTACAAAATAGAACTGAACCCATACAGTCAGTTATACTTTAAAGCGCCTACCAAAGTGCTCAGCGTATACTAACAAGTAGGTACCATAAAAAACTAGTCACCGGCGATTCGTTTAAAGAGAACCGACTTCTTCTTACTTATCGACATCTGCGACTCGCTTGATCGAATGAAATCAATACTTACTACAAATGTATCCACTTCGTTCAGGCCACATTGCTGTGATTTCTATAGACACATTACGTCAAACTCAAAACTCACTGCTTATTAACCCCGTATACGATAATTCCATCATACCTACACATTGATAGATAGCCAACTACTTCCGTACACCTTTTACCATAGGTCAAGCAATATTGAATGGTTCCCTATTTGGGTCAGCGATCACCAAAGGGCAGGCGTCTCCACTGCGGCCCATTCACAAGAGAGGTGTAGTTATCAATCTGTAGGTGGGCTGGTAATCAATATGTTGAATAGACACCATGGCTCAATGCGTATAGAAGTATTATGGGCGAAAGAAAAGGAGGATTGTGAACATCCTCTACTGATTTTTTTAGGTCCGTCCTGACGTGTAAACTTTATTCAGTTCGCACGGTTTGTAGAACCTACTTTTATCCCTTCAGTGGAACACTTCAGCTTTTTGAAGAAATATTTCTACATCGTCTTCTAAATCATCACTTACGAACTACAATCAATAAATACAGCACTAAAATCAATAAATTTGTATACGCACTTAAACAAGTCAAAAATGAACTGATATAAAAACTGCTGTAATATCATACCAAGCCTATGTCGAATCGGTGCTACGAGTACGTTATGGGCTTGTAATGTGGGGTACTTAATAGCACCGACTTCCGAAGAGCATTCATGGCCCAAAAAAAGAGCATGAGATCAATTTGTGGACTTAAACCTGCCGACTCATGTCAACCGATATTTAAGAAACTTGGTTTGTTACCATTACCGTCACTTTACATTTACGAAATATGTATGTTTGTAATGAAAAACAAACAATTATATAAGACTGCAAATGATGTGAATCCTCGGAACAGACGAGATCCCTATAAATTAGTGTTGAATGATTTACCTAGCTAACTAAGTACAAGAACAAGCTAGCTAAATACAATAACAACTGCCTAGCAATGTGTGTGCGCATTTATAATAAAATACCGAGGCATTTTAAAATATTAAATACAAAATTATTTAAAACTAAATTTTATAAATGGTTACTTAAATATAGTTTTTATAGCTTAAAAGAATTTATAGAATAAAAAATTGTTTGTAATGTACTGTTCATTGCTGATGCCTCATTGGTTACCTATGTACCTGTCTTTTAAATTTTGCATGCTTGGTCTTATCCTAGCTAAACATGTTTGTGCCATTTAAATTTGTACCTAACACCTTTGTATACCATGTTTTACGCAAATAAATATACTATTACTATTACAATTGACATATCCTAGATTGTCTTTTCAGAGTTATTCGAGAAACCCGACCGTAAGCGCCTGGACAGTAAGGCTACTGTCACGGCCACGCAGGTGTAGTATCTGGTGCCTACCAGATACTACACCCGCGTGGCCGGAGGATCCTTCCTCTTCTATAGAGGATCATCATAAGCCTAGCCTTTTCCCAACTATGTTGGGGTCGGCTTCTAGTCTAACCAGATGCATGCATGGAGCGACTGCCTATCTGACCTCCACAACCCAGTTAGTACCGGGTAATTCGAGACCCCTTAGTAAGACTGGTTGTCAGACTTTCAGGCCATGGACTACCTGTAACGGCTGTCAAAGATCTACAATTATCAGCCGCGACCAACGGCTTAATGAGCTATCCGAGACACGCATGACGCAGGAAACTCGCTATGTAATGAATGGCCACCCATCCATGGACCGACCTCGGCAAGTGTGGCTCAACCTTGAACATGGACCCGTGAGGCTGTTATTACTTAGCCACGAGCTCCCCTCTTCTATAGAGGATGAAGTTATTCCACACATGTACATATAAGTTGGTGTATCCATCTGTATCTGAATCATTAATAAAGGCTGAAATTAATATTAATACTTCAACTACAGCTAGAAACTTATTTATTAAATCATTTATTTGTAGTCAACGTCGATGTTTCAAGGAGCGCCTTGTTCTCCAATGGATATCGGATAGTAGTCACGCTAACGACTGTCCGAGCCAGCAGCCGTCTTTGTAGCATTAATTTAATTGTTTAGTGTTATTTAATACTCTACTGTATCAACTGCATTGCTGAAAATGGAAGATAGTGCTATGACGCATTTTAGGAGAACAAAGACATTTAAATATTTTCGAGCGATAGACGGAACAAGACGAAGAAAATCGTATCTCACTAACTGTAGCGTACAGATTGATAGTCCGACTTGTACTGTTGTAACAAGTCAGTCGGTCTAGTACTCGTACGATACGCCCGCTTGACAGGTAGCATTCATGTGTCAACATCGAAAATGTTCGAGTTCGATTCCCAATGGCCGCTCTTTAAAGGTCTATCCACACATATCAGGGCCGTGGCCGAATGTATGTAGGCACAGAAGCTTCGTCGCCGGCCCGGGCACGGACGTGTGTGAACGCGTTTATTTAAAATGTACACACCGATATTTTTTGAGGGCACGGTCCGTCTACGTCACGGGCATGGCCCTGTTATGAGTGGATAGACCTTAAGTCTTTTAAATATCTTCGTAGGAGACGCATATTCTGTTGACAGTTACAAGCTAAGTTGAGGGTTTCCATGGTCTGTAAGTTTTTGATTGATATTAATCAATCACTTTGGTTTCTGGTTCCTTACTTGTGGATTCCTCCTACAAGTACATTCGGCTGTTTTTACTTACTTACTTACTAACAATTAACGGAACGTTGCTATCTCAGATAAATAGTTAAAGGAACATCAACTTACTGTCAACCCTCCGCGATAGATAAGTGACGTGGATAGGATATTCCTATCAATTCATTGTTAACTTTGATTATAAAAACTCCGATAGCTACTAGAGTGAGGCATATTAACTAACCGTTACACGTAAGTAGAAAGAAAGAAAAAGTATATATTAGACTCACAAAGGACAATGCAAAAAAATAATTAAAAGAAAATGGTAAACATTGGTGAAACATAAAACAAGTGATATAAGTCCTGCGCGAGGCCATAAGGCCCTTTCTCAGCATGGTGCTGTAACTTTAAAAAAAAAGTCACAGCGCTGGTATAAGTAAGTTTTAGAAAACGGCCGGAGTTACTGAGGTTTGTAACTTAAGGTGGATGCGCAAGGGTAGCCCGCGAAATTTAAATTTTCTTACGTTTATTGCAATTTGCAGGTCAGTGTCAGGTTGTATGTTGATGAAAATATGAATCGCGCCAGTAACACGTATGGAGTTACAGAATTATAATCATTCAAATCATCAATAATAATCCCTCCGTTCATATAATCTCAAAGAGTGAGTTTTTCATGAAATAGCTATTGAATGTGATTATATGAACTTGGAGAGCTGTATTGATGATTTGAATGATTATAATTCTGTAACTCCATACGTGTTACTGGCGCGATTCATATTTTCATCAACATACAACCTGACACTGAACTACAAATTGCAAATAACGTAAGAAAATTTAAATTTCGCGGGCTACCCTTGCGCATCCACCTTAAACGAAGGAAAAAAAATGAAGAATAGCACAGTCCTGTTGTCTATCTAGCAATGGGCTAGCAATCGTGTCGTGGGGACTCGTATACTATAACGTCAACGTACACAGTATTCTGAGCTTCCGATATTTGGACGCTGTTGCAAGCGCCATGATCGCGGGATGACTAATGAATAATGGATTATCACGGAAGATATCCCGTAAATGATAGTATAAGTTTAGATATAGACCGTGAAAGCTTAAAACAGAAAAAAATAATATTATCCTGATGTGAAATCATTATGATGAGCGTCATCGAAGTGACTGTTTTTTGGACTCTCGCTAATGACTACATAAGTACTACCGACACTTTTTACTGTGATCGAAGACATTGCATATGTCAGTTTAGAAGTACGTAACTATTATTCAAGATAATTGAGTTTCCCATTAGAAATTGATCACCAAAACTTTCCTTATTCAATACTTCAGTTGACAACGTTTGTATTCTATTGAATAACAAGTTATAGACAAACGCCCATTCTGAGCTAGTTTGATAACATTTCAATTAGTTTTCTTACAAAATAGAATGTTTATACTGGGCGAATATTTATTGTGTACGAAGAAAACTGTGTTGTGTCGAACTAGCGATGAATAATGTACCACCTGTGTTGTATTGTGGTTGATTAAGTTTGTAGTTTTAAACTCTAGACATACTTTATTCAAAATGGTTTTATAAACTTGGTCGTTGTGGTTATATTAGGGTAGTATAATCAGCCTATAATGTTCCCACTGCTGGGACACACGGCCATGAGAGGGAATGGGCTATAACCACCACGCGGGCCCAGTGCGGGTTGGTAGATGTCACATGTTTTCGAATTTTTGGTTCTAGGACATGCCGGTTTCCTCGCGATGTTTTCCTTCACCGTTTTTGAGAGCAGGTATGATGAAATAAATTACACAAAGTAATGCTCCTGCTAGGGTTCGAACCCACGACCTACTGTTCGTAAGTCAGGGCTGCCACCACTGTGCCACCGCTGCTCTCTATATTAGGGTAATGCGCCAAAATTAACACAATTGATAGGGTAAATTAATGAAGAAGCATAATAGCGGTTGTTTATATCGGTTTTGCGGTTTAGTATGGTTACGATGGTGCCACTTAAGTTAACGGGCGCATGAGACGTCTCACCTTACTTATGGGTTGAAGCCGCCCCGACTCGACTAACAATCTCCTTTCGGAACCTAACATAGCTGAATTATGTTTTCAATCGCTGTATATATTATTGCAATTGGTTTTGCTCGCTTTATGGTTGGAAATTTTACGAGGGGAACCTTTAGTGCAGCTTCCCATTCATAAAAAAATATTAGGAGTCGGATCAATAGTTTTGTTTTTTAATTAAGCCTTGCCCCACACTCGGAATAGGTCATACTTGACCAACATTTGTTCCGTGCGGGGATCGAACCCGCGACACGCAGCGCCGTAGCCAGTTGCTCAGCCACTGTGCCAACCGTGCCGTCCGTCCGAAGATTACCCCCTACATCCAAACCTTACTTCTGCACAATATAACACTTGATGTTGTCGCCCTTCTGTGCTGAGTCCCAAACATATTTAATTTTATATTGTCCTCACGATCAGACAGTCTCTACCGTCTTGTGTAAATAGTTAAACCAAATTGATTTTAGTTTAAGTTAACTCAGTAAAGATAACTCAATTACAAACTTATTGTTTTTATTCCATTTCGATTGATTGGAGTGCGGTTCTCGGCGCCTCTGAGAGGACTAGCGATATTAATTGGATTTATTCAATTAAAATAGTTATTTGTTTTAAAAGAAAGTGGTTTTAATAAAGTTTGCATAGTCAATTGAGTTTGATAATTTTATGAAAGACTAGCTTTTGATCGCGGTTTCGCTCCCGTTATGTACGGTAATTAACCCACGGGAACGTTTTAAATGCCTATGACACTCGGGGATAATGTATCTTCCCGTCAGTTAAAGAATTTTTGGAATCGAATCAGTAGTTTCGAAGATTACATACAAACTTACAAACAAATACCTCTCAATAATATCCAGTATAGATTTTGAATTTTTCCGTTATCGAAAATGTAAGTACCTACCTGGCTAATCCTTGATCAAATGTCAGTATGTGATTGTTTCACCGCAGGGCAAAATTCTTTCTAGATTTGGTTTGGACAAGTAGCGAATGCGCCTCAGGATACCAGACAGTGAGTGTCTATGCCAGAGACCGGTGTGCAGGCGCAGGTGGACCGCAAGACGCCGTACCTACTGGGCTGATCCTTAATATACATAGAGAAGTAACGACTGATCCCACGGTGATTTAATAGCTACTTCCTGACTATTTCAAAGTTAGATTCTCTAGATTTTTTAACTTTCCACGATGACCTTTTTGTGTTATAGCCATACATTACTGCACTAACTTGTATGCATGCACGAAAAATTTGCACGCTTATAATGTTAAGCAAAAACATGTATGCTCTGTATTTAATTTTTGTACCATCTTCTTTAACATGTTTTTATGCAAATAAATTATATTCTATTCTATTCTCTGAAAACTTCATGCAACATGAATTTTATGTAAATATTACCCACAAAATTATCCAAAATGATTAGCTACGCACATAATATCATAACGCTTTGACTATAAGTGTTAGCAGTTTGACTGAACTACAAACAACAATACACATTACTAAACAAATCCAATTTGAGATAATATCAGAGCCTTCGCGCGTACGTATCTACTCTATACGTTATTTTGCCTATTTGTGTGTGTTTGTAAACTTCCTTTTGTATTACAAAGGTACACATTATTAATATATATACAGTTCTCTATAAGTGAAATACGCAGAAGTAATATGTTTTGTATTATTTTAGTAATACAAAAGATTAATAATGTTTATCAATAAAACGTAGAAGTCGAGTAGGGAAATGAATTTGGAATTCAGCACTTATCGACGTAGATTCGGCTTGAGCCGGTCCGGAAGTGTTTTATGTCCGTGCAATAAAATCGAAAAAAACAAAAACGCCTCGCTTGAACGTGAACGTGAACGAAAAGTGCGTTGGAACATTCGCTTTTGTTGAATGCATAGGTTGACATGCTCTTTTTGACCAGCTCGAGCTGAACTGAAAGTCGTCAATCACGTTAAAAATTTAAAACTCTTAAAATGAACTTTGTGGTCATAAACATAAAGACCATTTTAAGAATTTTAAATTTTTAATGTGATTCATATTATGATTCTGATAAAGCAGCCATTTTAGGCCCCCTGAAAATCTACTATCCTCTTATCGATACTTCGCGCATAATTTCTATGTCCCACTCGAATCCGCACCGTTCCCATTTGGACGTCGACCACTCACGGACAACCCTAACTTGTCCTTTGATATACAGTAAACGCAATTATTCTGTAAATGCTGCTGAAAGGGTTCCTAAGCTACGGAACGACGCTTTGACGCTTTTTTTATTGATGAGAGAGTGTTTCAGTCTGAAGAGATCGATGGAAAGAGGATCTGATAGAGATCGTAATTCAATATACGGACAGACTTAAGGAAAAGTATACGGGTATCATCTGGAAAGTCATTGTTCTTAGAAAAATGTTATTATATTTTTGTTCAAGAATTTATGAACGACAGGAAGCTGAAATAGATCTCAAATATTATGTTCGTGTAAATTATAAGTAGAAAGCTAGATTAACTTTGTTTAATATAATTGTAAAAGTTCCTGATAGGACTGACCGACTGACTGACTGACTAACTGAGAGGACCTGATAAAAAATAGTAGCCTACCGGTATCGGGAACAGGGTCCAAGCTACAAGTGTTCAGGGCTCCAGAGTATACAATACAAGCCGTGTCCAGGAGTACCTCTTTTTAAATCAAGCCCTTGATGCAGCTGCTTAACGAAAGCCGCCTCAGGTATTGGTCGTGGCAAAGATCGCTGAGTTCACATCCCATGTTATGTTTAATTATAAGAAATAAGAAACTGCCTATAAACATAAGAACTAAGATCAGTGTCCACCGATTAAGTGCAAAAGCATCGTATTTCAAGACTATAAAGCTCCGCACAGTACAGACGGAGTGTCGAATAAATTGCACATGTGTACTCTTGAGAGTGCTCGCTAATACCTAGTAGAAAGTATTTATTTAGTAGTTTACACTCCGGGGTATAGTTAAGTTTGGCTGGTTTAGGAGATTATCTAGAGATAGGTTTTTTAATGTCATAATGACCGCTAGAGGTATTGGTTAGTGGTGAAAACGTATTTTTATTGTTATTGAATATTGTTTTTCCCAGTTTGGTATAAAGCAAAACGAATACGCAGGGATCGTAGCAGGAGGCGTTCTGTAGTTGTCTAGTCTTGCGGGAAATGGATGTATGTATTTAATAGTAAAAAAGTCAGAGTTTTAATTCGTTCTTCTTATTAGCGCGTCGATAGCAATCTAAATTGTGTCAGCCCAGAACTGAGCTACTAGTTTGGCGCTTTCGGTAGCGTCCATCAGTTCCTGTAGTGAACAAACCACAGGACCCGCAGGACACTATATTAAATGCCCCATCGTTTGTGGAACAGCACCACATTTAAACTCCAGGGTGGAGACATTAATGCATCTCTACCTGAGCAGGTTTCCTTGCTGCGACCAACCCGGCAAATTCTTTGAATTAAATAGAATATTTAGACCTTTTAGGTCCTAGAAAACAACCTGTGGACCTACTAGGAATCGGTATATTTATAAATATGCTATGAACATCTTAGGTTTTTCAGTAGATTTCGTGAACATAAATACAACCTTCAAACTTTAAAAAAATATTCCTGGATATCAAGTGGCGTACAAACAAAGTATTATATTTGATATAGCTACATTGGGAAACACCGTCACACCCAGCTAGACAGTATAAATTAAATATAGCTTATCCGGGTAACCCTTTTTTATTGGATAAACCCTTAAACAAAAGCCTGTGTTGTCGTACTAAATATACAGTAAGTACCTAAGTGTTAACATACGAATACACGTATACTGTACTATGTAGGTACGAGTACGTACCTAGGTTCTCTCAATTTAAGTTAAGATTTTATCGTTTATTTTTATTGTTAAACACTAAAGTTCCTCCAAAGTCTAGCCGCCGTTTTCAAGTAAGCCAAGTTACCAAGTAATTAATTAACTTAAGTAGTGCTTGCTTTACTACTTAAGCTATCAAATTAGGCTGATGTTTTTGTTAGGCATAACGTTTTTTTATTAATATCCAGTTATTGACAGCTATCTACATGGTCACGACCCACTTTATTGTGCGACCATCAAACGGCTTTGAAACAACAAAAATAACAAGATTAAAAAAAAAAAAAAAACAACCTAACCAAACTCTCATACAAAAAATATAAAAAAAAAAAAATGAAAAATAACCTTAATTTCGGAAGTCGTTGGCAAAAAAATTATATAATTAATTCATCATTAATACCCTACGTTGTACCACTGGAGGGCTAAGGTCTCCCTTCCCTCCCCCCACATTTCGCGATCGAGTTCATAATATTTATTTTGCATACTTAAGTCGGTTGTTTTATTGCAAACGAGTTTTCTTTAGACTCTTACACATTTTTATAAGCTTTTCCTGTTAATTAGTAATTTGGTTGGTTAGTTAGTTAGTAAATTTCAAACCAGTTATACCGATTGAGCTAAAATATTGCACACACATTTGGTTCTGGTGACAATACATTTTTAAGACAGCCATTACTTGATCCTGCAGCCAGGATCGCCTCCTTACGAAAAAAATCCTTCCTTCCTCCTCAATGGTTAATAGCACGGACACGAAACTTTGTATAAGCGTTCAATGTTTATTGATAAACCTAATTTACTTATTTTAATTTTAAAAAAAGCTCACAATCGTTAAAGATAGATAGGATCTCACTTTGTATAGTGCCTCAAGTTGCCCAAAAATAAGTTTATGATTCAGTTATAGAATCTTCTTCACAGGAGAAACAATTGCTCATCTTCCAGTTATATAATCCTCCGTTGTCTCGTCCACGAGTCTCGTCGTAAATGCAGCACAATCCTGCACACTATGTCATCTGCTGAGAGAGACATAACAATGCCCATACAGCTCATACAGGCTCACAGCGTGCACCTAAGCCAATTAATTCAGTAATTACTGCCCTGAATGAAAGCATTCTCAACGTAGGATATTGAAAAGAAGGTCCAGACAAAAAACATAATTATAACATGTTCTAAAATTGTATAACATGATTAGTATTATACATTAGTATTTTAGTATATGTTTCGTCGAATGAAAGATGACAGCAGTTTCGCTGAGTTGATGAGTTAGGTAAGGTTGAGCTAATGGAACCTTTTTATCACTGACTTGAGTCAAAGAAAATCTGAAAATGTGAGGAAACATGGAGTTGTTGGAAATAAATATTCGCCTTTCGGTGCCTATACATTATGAGACGATGATTCGATATGGAGGTGTCTTCTACCATGTAACAAAAACTTTTCAGTGGGATAATTTCAACAAGATGATAAAATTTTGTGAGCTTTATTGCGACCACTGGGACTTCTCTCCGCTCCTATAGAGCCGACACGTCAATTTCAATGCGTACTCAACGCGCGTTCAGTTCCCCTCGCGGTTACTCGCAGAGAATGAACGCGTCAGCTGAACACGCTGGCATGGTGGTATATGTGCGCAGTTTTCACAACACAATGAAAACACAATGGAGTTAGGTGGCAGAGTTGTAAGGTGTTTAGAATGTTCCACTTCTTTCTTGAACTAAAACACTTGAACGTGTTGGTAGAGGACACACGTTCAGAGGGCCTGTTTTATGTAATTTTGGACGTTTAAAAGTTGCTATACAGAGTAATTTAAATGAATGACCTTTAGTTTAGATTTTTGGAAGTTTTAGGATAAATTTTTAGATAATCATAAAATCACTCTTTTTTTCCCGAAGGCCTGTGCATACCCATACATTTCGCAAGTATAAATTACATATAATGTAGAGCGAGCCTATTGCAATCAATCGGGCACCAACCTAGACTCCAGGCTGCTGCTGAAAAGTTTGTTATTTATTTCTTGTTTTTATTAAAAATCGTAAAACTCTCTAGAGTTATGTTTGGCAACGGAGATGAGAAAACGATCTCATGTTAAATATTGTATATTGTCAGAACAAGACGAAGTATTCGTTTCATGCCCATTCAAGTAACGGATGAATGACTCGAGACGAGTCAAAAGTGCCAATTTACTTGTAGCTCTTTGACCTTATAGGGGCTGTTCTTTTATATGGAACAGCCGATATTTTCGTTATTTTTTTAAATTACTGACGTAATATTTGGCGCCAGAGCGTGCCCAGCTCTATTCGTGTACATGATAAAAGTTTGTCAAGATGTTCTATTCATCGTGTATTACTTTTTAAAGTTAAAAGTATTATGGCATTAAGTCCGCCTCTGTACTTTGTGCTTGAAGTGTTTTAGGAATAAATAAATTTAATTATCATCTTTGTCATAAAATCTAACTCGTTTTGCTGAATATTTACTCAGGCGGGTTTCGGGAGTTGCTAACAAATATCCATCACAAGATTTGAGATGTCGAATACAACACCCTCCTTTTGAGCTCCGCCGCAGTCGAGTAAGTTAGGATGAATGCGAGATTTTATGATTTTTTTTTTTGGAACTGAAAGGCGAACCCGGATCGCAATGAAATAAAACCGTATTTCTATGAGCCAATTATATTGATTCATTCGTATTACGTTTAGTTCGGCATTCATGTCTAAAGAAAATGTGCTCGTATTGAATTATTATTTATTGAGGCGTGCCCTATTGAAAATTATGGGGCGCTCTTTGTACGTATGAAGTTATTCGGAGTTGTATGTTATGACCTTATTCTCAATGGGTCATTACTATTTATATAAAAGAAAGGTGAAAGATAAATACAAACAAAAAAAAATACAAATTGCTCGTGCCTCGTTGGTCGCAAGCGTCACACAATTGCAGGCAAAATGTGGGCGTAGGTACTATGTACACTCCTGCCTACCCTTCGGGGAAATACTTCGAGAAGTACGAAAGCTAAGGAATAGTGTCAAGTTAGGCAAATGCATAAAGGTAAGCGTAATTTGGGAGTATACGAAGAGGAGTTAGTTATACGAAGAGAGTAAATTGACATGGAGAGCTAAGAATCTTCAGAATTCTTCAAACTCTTCAGATTGAATAATTTCCACTCAGTTGGATCAGTAATTGTGTTTGTCGACGATTCCGTATGCTCTTAATCAATTAAACTTGCCCATTCGTTAACTTGACAACTACATAGTTATCCATACTACTTAGTATTATAAATGCTTTTGTAACTATGTCTATCTGTCTGTAACTTTTTAACGCTTTATCGGCTGAATGGATTTCGATTAAATTTATAAATTTGGTAAAGCATTACCTTGCAAGGATAATTTTATTTCGTGTGAAAATCTCAATTGTAGAAATTCAAAACACCATTTCAGCTTTCCTGGCCCACCTGATTAAAACGACTTTGTTTACACCCCTTATACGATCCTCATTTACATATTAACTGCCGTCTTAACACCTACAAATCCCTTCATAAACTCACAATAACCTGTTCACCATCAGTAACGTACTAAATGGTGCACAGAAGTAACAATTTACTTGCTCGCTACACTTTGTCACCATTACGCGGTGTTACGCCACGCTACGTCACTACACGTTCAATACAGCCTAGCTCGGCGGTATTAACACAATGACGGCTGTCACACGGTGCGGGGGATAGGGCTCGTTCACACTGGAGACTTTGAGTCGGCCGTTAGTTTGACTGCATGACTATAACATGATCAGGCTTTGAGAGCCGTTTCCACTGCTAAGACATAGGCCTCCTATGTGCAGAAAGACCCGGGCCGTAATGATCAACCATGAAAGTTGTCACGCCTCTTTGTACTATCTCACTACGATGTTTTGCTTCACACTGTTTTGAGAACGAGTAACCATGGAGTTTCTTGCCGGTTCTTCTCCATAGGAAACGACCAACCCGAACCGTGCACCTTTTTGTTGACGTTTTATAAGTGCCCATCTAGGCCTATGTGAAATAAAAATATTTTGATTTTGAGAACAATGGTGATGAAATAATTTACCTATTTTCTGCTGGGCCGTTTTTTGGAAAACGTACTACACCTCCATCTATGACTCAAATGAAGAACTCACATCAACATTATGAATGGTGCTATTAAAGCTATCCGCAACATAAGACGATATAGAACAACCCGACAGCTACTGTCGGACAGTACACAGCACCCGTCTGGTCGGAGGATCCTCCATTTTCTATGGGGGATGAAGAACTTCAAACCCTGTTTTCCATACCCCATACGCTTAAACCTGCGAACAATATTTTTACGTTGCGGCGATTACCACGGGGCCACCACTGCTCGTAGTTATTATTTACTGTCTCTGTAGTTGAGAAAAACATGCATCGCGATTTGTATGTTGTCTGACACATACGGTACACTACCCACAGATTTGTTAGGCTTCACAAACTTGATCGCACAAAAAGTGTGTGGTCGGCGAGCGCCCTTAGGCCGCGCTCGCAACAAAAGTATAGAAGGCGGCTGTGTGAAATAAAGAGCAGCCATCGGACAGAAATCAGGTGCAAGGCCAATGACTTCGCGTGATTTTCAAGGCACAGGGATATCATACCTCTATCTTCCAAACTCCCGACTGCTGAACAGAATAACCCAATAACACTGTCTGAGCAGGGATTCGAACCCTCAGCAGTCGCACTGGCTTCAACCACTGGACTAACGCGGTAGTCAAGTGACAATGTGTGCAAAAAAACTGACAATCAGTCTGACATTGTCTGTTACTATTCGCTGGTGTAACTGTACGACCGCAGCCTTACCGAGTTGTGACGTAGCGGTACTTACTCGCGCTTTGTTACAGTCTACTGTTCGTTGTTATTAATGTTTACGTGTTAATGTTCGGTGTCTTTGTGTCGGGTGATTAAGTGTTTGTGTGGCGGGCTTTAGTTTGGGTGGCAGCCGTGGCAGGTGTGACAGTGGCGGGGACTTCTTGTCAATGCTAAACTGGTGTTCTGATTTTTTGATTGGGTCGGATTCATAAAACTGATTTGGCCCAATGTGACTAAAATAGAGTGTTTATAAACCTTATTTAGAAGGAAAATTGTGTTTTTATACATTTTCTTTAGTACAATTTTTTACACTAGGAACAATTTTTTTAACGACTTCTCCATTCAAAAAAAGCTACCTTGTTCTAAATATGTAAATAAAAAAAAAACTATATCCCTGCACTTATCACACAACAATTACACAAAAGGATAAAATCTTGTGTGATATACTTAGATATAGTAGAGATGGCTGGCCACTAGAAAATGATATTGGTGAAACTTATGAACCTTACTTTATAAGAAAGAATGAAATTACTGTAGAGAAAGAATGTTTACTATGGGGTTACAGGGTAATCATACCTAAAAATATACAAGATGATGTCATGACAGAGCTACATGCTAGTCACTTAGGAATAACTAGAATGAAAGAAACAGCAAGATCATATTTCTGGTGGCCAGGCATGGATGGAGATATAGAAAGTATAACGAAAAACTGTTTGATTTGTTTACAAAACCATAAAAACCCAGAGAAAACCAAATTATCAGTGTGGCCACAGCCACCAACTGTTTGGCATAGATTGCATGCAGATTTTCTGGGACCTCTGTATTCAAAGATGTTTTTAGTGGTCATAGATGCATATTCTAAATGGCCCGAAGCAATTGTCATGAGTAATATAACTGCCAAAAAAACAATTGAAGTATTTAAGAACATTTTTGTACGCTACGGGTATCCTTTACATTTAGTGACTGATAATGGTCCAACATGGACCAGGGAAGAATTATTTTTTTGTATAATATAATGGTGGGAGTCAAGCAATCTTACTCTCCTCCATACTATCCAGCTACTAATGGGTTAGCAGAACGGTTTGTTGAGACATTTAAGTCACACATAGTAAAAATTGTAGAAAGTGGTCAGACGGTGGAATATGCTTGTAATCTGTTTTTGTTTGACTATACATAAAACCACCGGTCAAAGTCCTGCAAAAATGATGTATGGTAGAGAATTGAGATGTCGTTTCTCATTGCTACGGCCAAACCCAGTACATGATAAAATTGATGACGAACAAATTAAAATAACAAACAACAGTAAAAACTTGTATAAGACATTTGTAGTTGGTGAAAAATTAATGGTTAAGGATTTAAGAAAAAATAAAAAGAAATGGTCTTTAGGTAAAGTTATTGAAGTATTAGTACCAGGAGTGACCTACATGGTAGAAGTGGATGGACTGCAATGGAAACGACATGTCAACCAACTGCTGGAATGTGGGCAGAATTTAGAATAAGAAATTTGTTTTCATGTTTAATTTTTTTTTTTTTTACTTCATTTACGTGTATTGTTTTTATTTTATTTTTAAAGTTGCTTATTTGGTTTGGAACTAGAAAAACTATTGCCAAAGTGAAATGTCAGATGTTACACTTAAGCTACTACTGTAAAGCTCGCTTGTTTTATTGTTTTAATTGTAAAGGGGGGAGAGTGTTGGAGTGTGGTGTCTTAATATTAATAATAGATGGCAACATTGTCGGCTCAGAAACTGATTGATATAGACAACATATCCTCCCTACTTGCTCTATGGTCAGGTGTGAATATAGAAGTACAATTAATTAATTTGTGTCTTTCATTCAACCAAATATAAAAAATAACCAAATATAACAATTGCCCAATACTGTAGCCGCCTAGCTGCCATTTTTGGAATACCATACTTTGGGCCTAATATTTTTGACAGTGCCTCATTATCAGTTTGCAAAATAAATTTTCACCCATACAGAAATTCATAGAACTTAGTCACTCCAAAAATGATAGCATATGCTTCTTTTTCCAATATTGGATATTTAATTTGTGCATGGGCGAAAATTACATACAGCAAGCAGCAGCCAATGTTAAAATGTTGTTGTTGTTGACAATGTTTGCCAATGTTATATTTGGTTATTATTTATATTTGGTTGAATGAAAGACACAAATTAATTAATTGTACTTCTATATTCACACCTGACCATAGAGCAAGTAGGGAGGATATGTTGTCTATATCAATCAGTTTCTGAGCCGACAATGTTGCCATCTATTATTAATATTAAGACACCACACTCCAACACTCTCCCCCCTTTACAATTAAAACAATAAAACAAGCGAGCTTTACAGTAGTAGCTTAAGTGTAACATCTGACATTTCACTTTGGCAATAGTTTTTCTAGTTCCAAACCAAATAAGCAACTTTAAAAATAAAATAAAAACAATACACTTAGATGAAGTAAAGAAAAAAAAAATTAAACATGAAAACAAATTTCTTATTCTAACTTCTGCCCACATTCCAGCAGTTGGTTGACATGTCGTTTCCATTGCAGTCCATCCACTTCTACCATGTAGGTCACTCCTGGTACTAATACTTCAAGAACTTTACCTAAAGACCATTTCTTTTTATTTTTTCTTAAATCCTTAACCATTAATTTTTCACCAACTACAAATGTCTTATACAAGTTTTTACTGTTGTTTGTTATTTTAATTTGTTCGTCATCAATTTTATCATGTACTGGGTTTGGCCGTAGCAATGAGAAACGACATCTCAATTCTCTACCATACATCATTTTTGCAGGACTTTGACCGGTGGTTTTATGTATAGTCAAACAAAAACAGATTACAAGCATATTCCACCGTCTGACCACTTTCTACAATTTTTACTATGTGTGACTTAAATGTCTCAACAAACCGTTCTGCTAACCCATTAGTAGCTAGCTGCAAGTTTTGTGAGAAGGACAATCACAGAACATTAATCTGGGGATGCCCTTTTCACAATACTATTAGTTACTCTGCCTCTTATAATGTATCTCAGCTACTAACACTAGAAATAAGTTATTTTTGTATTGCTTACTAACACAATGGATTATTGTTGTCCGATAAATAAAGAATTATTATTATTATTATATCTATTTCAATTGTCCTCTGGGTGTTTGGGTGT
This sequence comes from Eugnorisma glareosa, assembly GCA_947578425.1. Classification (NCBI taxonomy): domain Eukaryota; kingdom Metazoa; phylum Arthropoda; class Insecta; order Lepidoptera; family Noctuidae; genus Eugnorisma; species Eugnorisma glareosa. Next base: position 790,590 of record OX387967.1, read on the forward strand.
AATCATCATTATTTATTTGCCCATAATCCAATTAATTTGGGATCGGTGCAGCATATTTTGTGTTTCCTTACTTCAAGAAGGTGTAACATTAGTGAAATTGTAAGTTCAAAAGTTAATTTATTTGTTTGGTAAGCAAATCGTATCATTAATGGCCAGCGGGCTTCGAATAGCTAGGTTTTTGATTTGTAGCGCTACGAGCTACGAAACTCGTAGCACCCGCGTAGCGTTTCCGTAGCTCCACTATTCGCTTAGTGCAAACCTGCAAGTCCAATGCAATCAGCTCTTTCGCCTATTGCATTGATTGGATACTTTACTACATGGCTTTGTTTGTACGGTCATATTTTCTGCTCACTTTAAGCTTCATTATTGATACTCTGCTTTCTATTATTCTCACTTTTGATGTGTCTGCAGCCAGCAGTAAGTAGCTCTGCTTATCCTAAGGTGACAAAAATCTTTACGGTGAACTACGGTTTGAGCTGTAATCATTTGTAGAGAGAAGTGGAAAGCTATGAGACGTGCTCCAACAGCGTGTCTTTACAGGTTGATAAACAATAACTAGTGCCGCGAATGCGTTTAAAACACAAAAAAATAACACATTCAAAATAAAACGGAATTAAAATGAGTATCTATCGGTCGGTTTTATTTAGTTTCGTGCAGTATTCGAACCCACTCCCTATAAAGTAAAAAGCAAACAGGCAGCCACTGAGCTAATTGGAAAACCAACCATGTCGTCAGATTATTTACTAGATTTAATGACATTATAGGTACCAAACAATTAAATACTGCACTTAAAACCTCCATTCGGAGGAGAAGCTCGTGGCAAAAGAATAACAGCCGCTCGGATCGATCTTTAGGTTAAGCCGTGCTCGCCTAGGTTCGTCTGTGGATGGGTGACCGCCCATTGATACCGAGTTTACTCCGTGCCTCGGAAAGCACGTTAAGCCGTTGGTCTCGGCTGTCATCTGTAGATCTTTGACAGTCGTCAGTGACCCAAAAAGTCTGACAAGCAGTCTTACCAAGGGGTATCGTATTACCCAGTACTAACTGGGTTGTGGAGGTCAGATAGGCAGTCGCTCCATGTTAAACACTGGTATTCGAGACTGGGAGCCGACCCCAACATGGTTGGGAGAAGGGTGGCAGATGACTTAAAACCTCCATTTTATCACAAGACAGTAAAGGTGACTTAATTGAAAAAAGCAAACGTCGCTTATATCTCCAGTTCTATATAAAAGTAATTAAACCTCTCTCTGCCGCGAACGTTTATATCTCTGCCGGTCCCCGGTTTACGAGTCGTGACGCTGCCGTCGTAAACTATTGTTATTGACCGTGGTAAATGCTTGGCAATTATTATTAATTGTTTTATTGTACTGCTTTAGGGTAGGTTATAAAATTAATGTTGGACATGGGAATCAAAATAAATGGTTTATTTTAGTAAATCATAAACGATCATTAATCATATTTATTTCATTAAATTGGTTTATGAAAACACTTTTTCTTTCAACTACGTAGAATTGTTATCATTAATCACTACAAAACCGATCACAAAGGACGTCTTTTTTGCTTAGAACCTGTTTTAGTACAGAAATGTTATATGAAATCTCATTGTTGCACAGTATTTCATTAATGCACTGTTTTTTATTTTGTATTTAGATATAGATTACTGAGATTTACTGTCTCCCATTAAGTTTACTAAAAAACGTATGCATTTGATCAAAAAGATACTGGCTGAAAATAAAAATCGGCTGAATAAAATCGACTTGGTGAAAAAAAAAAATACAATTTATACCATAAATTGTAAAACTTTGATACTTCGTATTTAGCAAGAAAAGTTTAAAAAAATGAAAATAGACAGCGATATCGATATGAATTCAACTCCAGAAAGTATAAAAACAGCTGCAAATGAAATTGTAAATAACCTTTTGCCACAAAAGTCGCGACATACTTTGTTTTCATTAACTTGAGTTTTTATTGTGAGTAGGTATATTTTATCACGGTAGGTAGATTGGTAGTTGAAAGAAAAGTATATTACGCACCTTGCTAAAGTGTGTAATTAATGCACTCATGTTAATTTAGTTAACCAACAAACACTCGTGCATTAATAACTCACTTTGCGCTCGATGCAACAATGTACTATTATACGTCACTTCAATGTTATGTTTTAAAACTAGATGGGGTCGGTGTAGTAGACGTGATGGACTTTTAAAGATCTATTTATTTTTGGAACTACTAGGATTAGAAATCTAGCAGCACTACAAAAAGTACTATAACAACATAGTACAAAAACTACTACAGCGCCATCTATGACACAATTGGAGAACTAACAACAAAATTCTAAGTCGCGCTATTAAAGTTATCTGCGACTAAAATAATATAGAAAAACCGGGCAGTAGCCCACCAGACATAACACCCGTCTGGTCAGAAGATCCTCCCTTTTCTATGGAGGATAATGAACCACCCTATTCATCATCCTCCTAGAGAAGAAAGGAAGTTTTGAATGGAAGACATATTTAAAAGGGCCTAAAAGGCCAACCAAGTCGTGAAAAATGTATTGGATTTATTGAAATGCTACCGAAAACCGGATGGCAATCGTGTTGCAACACGTTATAGTCATGTTATAGAATCCTTCAAAAGCGCTTGTCATTTATTTATTTAGTCCCTCTAGTTCTATGACTAAAGTTCCAAGCACTACAACCAGTCCATTGCTGGTCATATACCTCTTAACTGAACCCCGGCTAACTACTCTCAGTTCTATTTAAGTTAAACGGAACATTCGAATTAAACAGCTTAAACAATTAAGCATCAAACAAAAACCAGTTTGTACAAAACAAACTGGTTTTCAGTTTGACGGTTTTCAATTAAATTCAAAAAAAGTTTAAGGTCTATAAACTGTTGCAGGTCATATGTTCAGCATTAAGTATTTTTAACACAATTTAAATCTAACTGCACTCCAGTCACTGCAATGCGAACCTTTGACACTAGGAAAGCACTCAAAGTTCCTCTGGAGCCTGAATATTTAAGTTATTCTGAGAGTGAAGCTGGAATCGTAGTGGATATGAATTAATAACTACACTTTACGCTATCCTAAGTGCAAGAAAAGGTAATACATATTGTAATTGGCGCAGGTACTTTGCTTTGAAATACTCAGAAACTGCTTTGAACAGTACTGGCTTACGAGTTAGTGGGATCGGACCCAGGCAGTGTGACATTTATTTCATAACCCCTGCTCGGCTGCTCTCAAACCGGTGAAGAAAAATATCGTAAGGAAGTCGACATGTTAAGGACTAAAAAATTGAAGAATCGAAGAACGTCAATCCACATCAGGGCAGCACGGTGGATTTCCTCGCGTCTCAGTCCTCTCACAAACCTGTGCCTCAGAAGTGGTAGCTGATCTAGGTTATGCTATTGGTAATACGCTTGCCATCTATTTACTTGAGACCTAATCAGAACTGATGCAATGTGAAAAACATAACATCACCAATGTACTCCGCAAAGGGTTAGGCAGAGCTGTACCTAATAGTACACCCACATTTCACCAGTTATGTTTAAGTCCCATGTAATAAGGGGCGAGCGTATTGCCATCGACTGGGCACAAAAACAGATTCCGTGGATGCTGGGAAATTCATGATGGAAAAACCCAATAACACCTTGCCCGACACGGGAATCAAACCCACCTCCTCAGCCAGACCTCTTCTCCTCGACTCGACCAACGAAGCAGTCTATAAATCTGAATGATCTATGTGTAAATAATAATTAGTGGCCATCCTGAAAAATCTAATAAATCTCCGAATACGACCTACGATTTCCACTGACCTTTAAAAGGAAGCCCTAGAAACCAAAACCCGTGCCCGACTTTTATGACACAGCTGCCTCCTGATCCTACCAGCCCCTAACCCAGAACAACATTGGTTCCTACCTTCTACTGTTACAAAACTGACCCCCTGACCCATCAGACAACCCGTGACTACCATAAACAAGTACCTCAAGGACAAAGTTACGTCCCGTAACGAGATCCCCCTGTGCCATAAATCTATCGAGGGGGTGAAATGGGGAGCTAACGATTAATTGCCACCCTGTCCTAATTTCGGCTAGTTTTATTAATGGCGGTTGTAGTGATATGTGCTTGTAAATTGTGTCAATTCGCGGGTCGTATTTATGTTGGTATTGGTCCCTAAGTAGTTATAATTTTGAGGTAGCTAGCAGCTCGGGATGTTGCTTGGGCTATTTTTCAAGGTGATGTGTTTGCCATGTTTCTGTTGGTAATGGATACTTTGGTCAATAGATGCGGAATTTAATGCAAATACAGTTATAATATACTTAGCAAAATGTGTCGCACTAGGTCCATGAATACATTTTTAAATAGTATGCAGAAGAAATATCACGGACAACTTCTTCTGCATAATATTTAAACATTGCTCGAATTTTAATAAATAAGTTTTTATGTGAACAGATATCTATGACAACTTGTAATTATAATTATCGCACTTTCTGCATGTGTTTATTTGCTACTAAAGTGTGGCCAAGAGTTCATAACATTGCACTACGTGATACCTTGTCAATTTTCCCAGAGTGTAGCGTATACGATACGAAGCTGCGTTTACGAGTACATAAATCCATACAAACATTTCTGGGAAACGAATCGCGTCCTTTTAACACATACTGTCGTCTATATGATCTGGAAACATCTCCCATATTGAGAGATCGTTTTTTTTACGTATTTGATAAATAGATGTACTTAAATAATTTGCACGCTTGCTTGCAGGCAGAATACAATGACTTACAGGACATAAGATCTTCCCTTGTAATTTGTATGTATTTTCTTGCAAATAAACATTTTTGATTTAATTTGATTTGATCGGATTTTTAATATATTTCAATTCTATGAATATAAATGTATTATATTGCTAACAAAGATATTCCAAACGTTTTCTGTTCAAATCTGATGTTAATGAGCAAATCAATCATTCTTATCTTACCATGGAAATTGTAAAATCCTTACAGCAGCCATGTTGCTCCGCGGGCTATAAGTCAGTCTGTCTAATTGAAATAACATCCTCCAGCAGTGAGGGGTGTAGGGGGGTGAAGATATCCGGGATGAAGTAATTTATGTATTGAAGATATAGTCTTTATAACGATATTGCAATAATATTGTGCGATTTTAAATTGATGGTGATGAGCTGAATACTAGTATGGAGCGCTAGTATGGAGCATGGAGCGGCAGATCCGCTCCATGTAAAATACTAGTGTTCAGCTGCATCCGGTAAGACTGGAAGCCGACCCCTATATCGTTGGGAAATCAGAAAGAAGGTAGATAATATTTAACATTGTTGAAAATTTACGTTGTAAATCGGTTGGTCGGTTGTAATCGGGCGTTGTAGTCGGTTGTCGGTGGAAGAGGAATTAGCAACTTAGTCCTTATGAGTCAAATGCTTTTCTTTAAAAGAAACTTCGTGTAATTGAAATTATCAAGGCAGAAATGGCGTTTAAGGATAGATACCAAATTTTAAATACCTGCTCTACCCCCAAAGAGCAATAACGTGAATATAGTTTGAGTGACATCCTTCTTTTCAAGTTAATTTAATTTTCCTGAAATAAAGAAACCTTTAGTCTTTTCTCTTCAATAAAACTATTAAATCTACGATCCAACATAAACTTTTCATTCTACAAACTCAGTTAAGCCCCAACTGAAGGTTGTCACTAATTGAACGAGCAACAAACTGATCTAATGTGAGGCACCGGTCTCACCGAGGGCGAGTAGCGAGAAGCGAGTAGTGCTGGTGACTAAAAACAAGTTGTTTGTTTATCAGAGTCAGAGTTTCAGAGTTCTCTCTGGCTGTTTGAACAGCTAGCGACCAACTATTTAATATGTCATCATCATCATCTGCCTAGCCGTTTCCCAACTATGTTGGAGTTGACTTCCAGTCAAGGAACCCAGTCATCCGGGACCAAGGCACGGAGGAAACTTGGCATGTGACTGATAGTCGCCCATCCATATTCCGACCTCGCCTAGCACTGGTTAACCTCGAAGATCGACCCGTGTGGCTATTATTATTATTTAATGACTATTTAATAAATATATCTCTATTACTGATACGCGACCTATCCATTTTTCTAAGTGTCTTAAGCGGTAAATTAGTCGATGGCTCGTAGCTTCCCCGCTGCCAATGGGACCTATGCCGTATGTTGACACAAAGTTTAACTTATTGCAAACTGCTCCGACCACGCTGAGCAAAGGCTGGGAGGTGTACAAGTAATTGTTTCAGTGTAACATTTTAAATTATTGGTTTTTAATTTGTCCTTGATGGAGTTAGAGGGGAAATATATTTATTTTGGACTGATATTTCACCTAAGTAGTTTTGGAACAGTAGCGTTTGGGTTAGTACTTGACGTGCAATGCATAATGCGCAAGATATATTTATTTACGTGTACCCCAGTCACGCTTTAAATATTGCTTACATTTATTACAATTACAATTTCGCCTTCTTTGTTTTGGATTCTAGTTTCGTTTGATTTTATTTGATTTCATCAACAAAAACAAATTATCAAAACCTCTCAAACTTGTGCTGATAATATTACTCATGTTAAAATGTCTTATCGGACTGTGATTCCATACTCTTCCGTTTTAACACCTACATAATACTAATAATAAGAGGAACACCAAAAATTCACTCGCACTTTCAAAAGTCATCTATTCAAATTAGGTGGAGTATCAGCACTTTTTAACATTAAAACTACCTTAAACAGTCTCTCAAAACTTAACGATGTTCCTCATTTTACACACTAATATTATGGAGGCTTTAAATATGACGCTGAGATTTATTGAGGAGGCTTCGTGTAATAAACGCAGGTTCAAGTTAATACTGTTGAAGCCACTACGTTATTATGTTGGCTTCAACTCATGTAGCGCAAGCCGAAATGAGGCACTTTACTCGAGTGACTGTTCACTTTTGTTTCCTTTTTTCTATAAATAGATGAATCGCTGGACTAATTAATTAAATTTCACTTTTCATTCTTTTACTGTTCAGACATTTTACTTCGAGTGAAATAAGCCGAATAAAAGGTAAAAATTATCAATAAGTGAAGTGTCGGCTATCACCTTAAGGAAAACGGGTAAAGTGCCATGTCGATCCGTCATATTGAAATGTATTTAATATTAATACGGGTTTTTTCGTGGAATAAGGATCATCAAAGAAATAAAAAGCACGTCCGAACCTTTTACATAATTTATTTGATGATTTAGACAAAACTCGAGAAGAGTCATAAAGCTACATGTACCTTACTTGCCAAGGCTCTCTACTCAACCGATGCCATAAAGGGCGGTCCCGCAAGTCCACTCCACCTAACGCAGTTGGTCAACTGGACCCGTTGACAACATTTGTGATTGGTAAAGTCAAGTAGAAAAGTTTTGTGAAGAAAAACATCGTGACGTTACCTAAATCTAAACATTCTAAAATCAACCTAAAGAGCATGCAGTCTTTAGATACAATACTCAAGGCTATAACAGCACCACTACTTTCTATATGAACTCTATGAAAACACGCTCGTAGATGAGACATTGCCAAATTTTTTGTCGCTACAGTTTGTTGTGGTCACCTTCGAAATTGCCTCTCCGCACCCACCTCTTATATACATCCTAATTACAATGATCTCTCATCACATCACACAAATACTGAGCACGGTTAGTGTATAAACCCACAAAGTCCTCATTGTTCTTCCTTCTAATCTCCCTTAAACCCTCGACCACAATCTTCATAGACACAATATTAACATACAACACGCTCTATTAAGTTGTAACGGACCGGTTGGTGTGTACTATGTCTTAAAATTAAGACACGTCGTCGGTTAGTTTAGGGTGTGCTTAGAATTGCGGGTACATTATTATATGCAAGAGTTTCATTGGTATATGTAAATCTTTTAAGATTATGATAATGAAAAAAAGATGAAAGATTTTTTTAGGAGTACGTAAAGTAAGGATCATAGTACGTAGGCAGTGTTCTGAAGGCAGAACCTGCCTACTTCCATAGGATAAAGGCGGGAGGTTATGATGTGGAGTGTCCGGCCAACCTGCAATGAACCCGAGATGTAGAGTAGACCCACTTCTTCTCTCAGAGAGGAAGTCTGACTTCCAGCCGTGAGGACACCATAGACGGATGTACAACTTAAAGAAATAACTTTGTAACTTTTGCTTTACTTAAAGCTTTTATTTTGAACTTAAATTCAAATATAGTTGTACAAGTAAAAAATTTTTGGTTTCTTTTGCAACTCAACTTCACTTTAGGAATCTGCTTTTTGTGTCCAGTTTTCCTCAGTTCATTCAATCTCCATTATATTTTTGTGTTGTTCTTCAGGCTCGACAATATGCGTCATGGCGTTAACAATGGGCACGCGCCTTTCAAATTCCTTCAAACGACCGGGTCAGGACATCTTAAACAATATCGATCAGTTCCACACTTCCAACTATTCCCACCGACTCGTTGTATATTTAATTGCTTTCGATAAATACTCAGTATCTCGATTGTATTCCGAATTGATTAGTGTCTCGTTAAACGATATCTTAGATTAATTGATTACTGAAATCGTTAAAGTTAAGATTACATTCCATTAGAATATTAATAGATTTTCAGTTCTAGAGAGAGCAGATTTTCTTGTGGGTTTCTTTATGTTTTGTGTATCGTAATTTATTCCAGATTTGGCGACGGATGGCTTAATAGATTTTAGACTGAAATCGCATTTTAATTTAAAATTAATTATGGACAAAATCAAAGTGAAATTATAAACAGAATCTAGTTTGTCTGTACCTAAACCTATATTGTTTGATATCTCCCTCAGACTAGTAACTAAACAACAACAACTAAACCGACGCGACGCCTGGCTAAGGCAGCAACCTATACTTAGTTATAAACAGTTCTCTTCAAAAGAAAATCCCGGTCTTTTAACTAAATTAACTTAGTTATAAAACGTTGACGTAAGTACTTTGCGTCACAAACAATAACCGATTTATCTAAGGTAAACATAAAAACAAATCAACATTTACAATACATTCCTTCACTATACGTAATGCCTGGTGCCAGTATACAATGTGTAACAGAATAAACGTACAACCTCTTACGGGGTCATTGTACTCATCATTATGAATAACTTTCACTATGGGACCAACACTGAAATCGCGAAAAAAAGTCGACTCCCCTATACATTTCTGTGCGCATAATTCGACAAAATGTACTGAACAGCTGTTTCTTTTTTCGCGATTTCGGGATTGGTCCCATAGTAAAAGTTGTTCATAATGATGAGTACAATGACCCCTTAAGAGGTTGTGCGTTTATTCTGTTACACATTGTATAAGCAATGTGTCATCCTGGATCAGCTTGAACCTCCCCCCAGAACGTCATCGCTTTTATATCAATAAATCCTTCCCAATATCCCTTTTGTTTTTCCTTCCACAAACCGTAAAACAAGAATCGTCACATTATTTTTCTATTCCACCATCAAAAGAACACGAGTGTTGTTGTGAGTGACTTGTTGAGGCGACCAAATTATTGTTTTGCCAACCCCTTTGATTTTTCTATAAAGATCAGAGACCATAAGCAGCAAAAACGCTATATTGGCATTGTTTTACCGAGTGTTGCCATAAAATTCTGAGAACGAGACGTAATCTAAACTAGGCAGGATTGTATTCACTTCCCATAACAGTCAGCGATCCGTTGTGATTGTCTATTCCTGAAAATCGAAGCACAACATCATGTTTATTATTTTTATAGTCCACTACAAAACACACTATCATTGTATTGTAATGCCATAATATTGAAACGGATATGCAGAGGTACAACTATTGGATAGCCACATTTCTGTGTGCTTTTTGTGAGGAGCTCGTGGCCATGTAATAACAGCCGCCCGGATCAATCTTCAGGTTAGGCAGCGCTTGCCTAGGTTGGTCTGTGGATGGGTGACCACCCATTACATAGCGACTTTCCTCCGTGCCTCGGAAAGCACGCTAACGTCCCGGCTGTCATTTAAATTGTACATCTTTGACAGTCGTTACAGGTAGTCAGTGGCCCGAAAGTCTGACACCAGTCTTACCAAGGGGTATCGTTTTACCAAGTACTAACTGGGTTGTAGAGTCAGATCGGCAGTCACTTCATGTAAAATACTGGTATTCAGCTGCATCCGGTTAGACTGGAAGCTGAACCCGACCCCAACATAGATGGGAAAAGGCTAGGCCGATGATGATTTCTGTGCTTCCCATGTGTTAGAGGCGACTGCAGGTGGAGCCGGGCTCACGTCCAGACTGCTCAGTAGTGGGTAGCGCTTGCGACCACTACATCTAATTGGTTCTATTTATTTATTTATGTACACACAAAATACAAAATACTTAACAGGATATTACATTAAGATAGACGAGCACCAAGGTCTGCGCTGCACTAGTACTGGTGTTTATCATGTTGTGTAGGATTCATCTCATAAATAAAATACCTGAAACCTTCGATTATATCAGAATGCTGTCTCAACCACTACACCAAGTTGTTTTTATAAACTTAGGAACATAGTTCAACTGTGAATCAATCGCTTCCCACAATATCTTTTGAACCCCGACCTACGTTACCTTCTATCCGAGTAGATGTTTTACGGAAATCCTTTGAATCAAATACCACAAAGTAATTGCAGCTGTCGTGGCGCTCGTAAAAACTTTACGACTAAAACCGATCGAATTTGTACGAGTTCGGGCGACTTCGGACGACTTCGGGCAAATGCTGATTCTAAGAATGTATGACTGACGGTATGCGCTATGCTTTGGTGTTATAAGGATTTAAAATCTTTTGCAATTAATGCATAAGTAGAACATATGAGTAGAAGAAGACCATAGAAACGGTGGATGGACTGTGTGAAGGATGACATGGTTAGAAAAGAGGTGAATGCTGGGATGATAAGACATGCTGCGCCGACTGCAAATAAATTGGGTAAGGGCAAGAGAATGATGCTCATTATTTATTGCCTATTTATTTATTTATAACATGTACAATCACGAGCACCAATAACTATACACTTTTCTAAATTTAAAAGCAATTTTAACGAGAAATCACGATTGTAACTTGGAGATAGGATCTTCTTCATAAAAATGTGAGTCCCAGAATACCATGTTCGTAACAACATGAAATTTTAATCAGAACAGTAGGAGAAAAACTTTCTGTGAAAACAAAACCGACTTCTAAAAAACACTAAAAAAGTCTAAAATAACTTTACTTTCGGAAATCGGTGTCTTTGTTTGTATCTTTTTTGCCTGGAACTTCCGAAAGTAAAGTTATTTTAGACTTTTTTATTGTTTTTTAGAAGTCGGTTTTGTTTTCGCAGAAAGTTGTTTTATTTTACCCTTTTCAGTTGTAGTATACCACACAAATTCTTGTCATGAATTAGTTTTTACATTGTAACAACTGTTATAAAGTAGTATTAAAGTACTACTAAAGTAATGCACGAAAACATTACCTTTACAAATCCTAGCCAAACCCGCTGGCCGTCTAAGTCTAGGTACAAAGCTAACAACTAAGATCCCATTTTTACGATACAACTACCGTCTACTAGCCTTCTAAAAGGGATTATGTCAAAGATTTTACTCAATACACGGACAAAATCTTTTATAAGTACACATAGCATTACCAGTATTACCTGATCTCGCCTGGTACAGGCTTTCTGTATTATGACAGGTCAGCTTGTACTGGAATTACTGGCTTGAAATAAATCGTGTTTCATAGGTAAGGTAAGTACTGTTTGGTCGACTGACTGTGATTTGGGACTCAAAAGGAATAATGTCGAGGATAAAAACATAATATACTGCTTATTGGAAATGTACTCGTTAAAGAGTAATAAAATAATGTACGATTTATTGTTTATGTGCGGATGTTAAAGTTTATTGTATCGGGTCTTGAACAAAGAAATCTGCTCTTACGATGTCTGTGATTTCCTGTATGTGTTATGTAGGGATCGAATTTGGCCAAATTATGTTGTGGATGTTGTTCGTAACTGTCTACATAGCATTATTGTTTATTTATTTATTTAAACTTCATGTACAAGAGTGGTAGGCGGACTTAATGCCACTAGGCATTCTCTACCAGTCAACCTTTGGGTCAAATAGCAATACAATAAAATATATTGTTGTTGTTGTTGTTATTGTTTGTTGCAATACTCTGTAGCAGTTTTGCAGTAATTGTATAAGTTAGCTCGTGTTTGAATCATAACAGCCGAATGAACAGCGTTTGCCAAGGTCGGTCCATCAATTACATACTTCCTCAGTATTTAGTAGTAACTCCATATAAAATACAGGTGTTTAGCTGCGGGTACACTACATAAATACGGAAAACTTTATTCCAACAGTCACAAATACGAATTTCAAAATACCGATTTTCATAATTCCGAATGGTTCATCATTACTCCTATTTTTATAATTCCTAAATTTCAATATTCCTAACGTTTATAATTACTATTCTCAAAATTCCGAGTTTCAATAGATCGAATAGCAAAAAGTCCGACTTAATGATAATTCGGAACATCAAAATACAAATTCCGATTATTAAAATATCGATTAATACAATTCCGAAATAAAAACGCCTTGTAAAACTGAATAGCAAAACAAATAAACACATAATTGCTCGTCAGAGAGAAGTATAATAATTTATGTTTAGTATTAGGAGGTAGAATTAATAAACTAATGATTTAATAGTCACAGTTCTAACCTAACCTAACCGAAGTGATTCATCATTAATACAGGGGATTTGCAGCATGCAAGCAAGCATACAGCATGCAAGCAGGCATGCAGTGTGCAAGCAGACATGTAGCATGCAAGCAAGTATGCAACATGCAAGCAGGCACGCAACATGCAAGCAGGCATGCCGCATGCAAGCAGGCATGCAGCATGCAAGCAGCAAGCAAGCAGGCATGCAACGCTCACCAGCTTTGGCTTGATGGCCGGCGAAAACCACCTGCTCCTCAGCTCGCCACCCCTCCGCGCCTACGCGGGCTTAAATTACACTCTAGGGTAGGGCAGGCAAAACTGCGTGAAGTCGGTTTTGCAGCGATTCGTTTCTGTCACAAAATTTTGTAGAACAACATGTTGAATTTTTATATTAAAATACTGTCAATATTAAATTTAAATACTGAAAATGCTAGGCTATATATTTGTAACCAAATAATATTCCGTAAAATTTTGTTTCAGGGTGGTGAAAATTATGGCAAATAAATCGTTTGAATCGGTTGAACAAATAAAACTGATTCAGAATCCTAATTTTAATAGTTTATTTGAAGTATTGAAAATCGGAATGTCGTTTTCCGGACCGAGAACCCTTTGAGCATTTGATTCTTCGAACGTATAAAATTCGGAAAACTAACAAATCGCATTTACGACTTTCGGTAAAATAAATTTCGAGATTTTTAGACAATATAATTCTTAAGTAATATGAAATTCGGACTTTTGAAAATCGGAACATCGAAATCCGGAATAAAATATTTCGGAGTATTTGGGTGTTCCCATTTAGCTGCACCAGGTTTAACTAGAAGCCGACCTCGACATACTTGGGAAAAGGCTAAGCAGAGGATGTCTTTTTCAGTAAGTTACGCGTGACGGCAAGAAATAACACTTTTTTGTGATTGAGGATGATTTTGCTAGCTCCGATGATATCCGCACTAGCGCGCGGAAATTGTTTCAGACAAAATCAACCAATTGACGTCATTTAAGTACTTCACTACGGATAGCTATCTCTTTCTGTATCATACGTTCCGTATTATCTATCGCAGTCGTAACAACGCAACGATATTTGAACGCCGCTCAGTATGTACGTAGCGTATCTTTCTTTTTAATATCATTGGCAAGCTCAAAGAACAAGCTATGGAATATTAAATAAAATATTTAAATACCCATCTACAGACTAACTTTATCAAGCACAGTTTATCCCCACACAATATTAACCACGCAGCTGCTGTTCTATTGCATTTAGGAGGGCTTACCTACCTGTAAAGCCCTCCAAAATGCAAAAGAAAATAGAATGCATTGCACTGAATCAGTCGTTTTGATTCGTACCTGTCCCACGTATAAAGTTGGCCATATACCTTCCACCATGTTGTGTTGTCAGCTAAATTGTAAACTGCAAAGGAAATACTTGACGATGCGAATTGTAGCGCTGCCGTTACAAATAGTGAAAAATCGACGTTTTGCAATTTTCGTTGGCATATTCAGAACTCACTTTGTGAGCTATTTCATGATTTTGAAGTTTTTTCTAAAAGTAGTAAAGTTGAGTGTAAGTTGAGAGTAGTAAAGATGCTGGTCTAATAAGTTAAGTTCTGTATTACTAAGCTGCGCAAGGAGCTTGTAAGTAACGTAAATATCCAAAAGTGTCAGTAACACCAACTTGCATCTTAACTGCTGGAAAGAAAAGAGTCGTTAAGCCAAACATTGATATCGTCTGCTTTTTAACTACGCCTGATCTAAGTTCGGTGATACTCACACCGCACTTAGGACACATTGTGGAGAGTCAGCTGACACATCTCGCATCAAATGTTAGATACGATTTTGAGTAAGAGAGAGCGAGACAATACTGTTCAAATGTCAACTAAAAACCTTCTTTGCAAAACAAAACAAAACCGACCTCCAAAAAAACACTAAAAAGTATAAAATAACTTTACTTTCGGAACTCGGTGACTTTGTTTGTTTCATTGTATTTTTTGCCACCGGCTTCCAAATGTAAATTTATTTTAGATTTTTTTTTGTGTTTTTTGGAAGTCGGTTTTTTTTGCAAAGATGATGTTTATTTTACCCTTTTTTGCAAAGTAGGCCACACAAATTTTTGTCACGAAATGATTTTTTTCATTGTAACTAGAAGTTATAAAGGAACCATCATGTCGTCCACATAGGCCAAGAAGAAAATAAATAAATAAAAGCTTGTAAAAACCAAACTACTGAACAGATTTTGATTAAATTTCGATGGGACCAATCAGGATCCTTTCCCTTAAAAAAAAATAATATTCAAAATACAACCGAATTGAGGAACTCCTCTTTTTTTTGAAGTCGGTTAGAAACAGACATTATGTTATGACCATCTTTGCCGAAATCAGGCGAATCTATTTGATATTTTGCGTAAAATTATTTAATTCGACGTTGACCAGACATTTATGAAGCATAACTCTGACGGAAAATTACGATAAAAAACCTATACTGTCACTTACGGGATATGTCCCGTGATTGTCTCATATTTTGAGCTCCCGATATAAACCGTGAAAGCTTAAAACTGTGTTTGATAACGATAACAAATCTATCAGGAGATTAGACCATCCTGTAAGGCCTAACCACGCATAGTACGCTGCTATGGTGCTGGGCAGAGTTGATTGATTGATTCTAGCATGGAACAGAACATCTGTCCTACCGGCAAGCCTGCATAGGCACACGTATATCAATCTAGATTAGGCTCAGACGTGACATAGGTACCCTAGAGATAGGTACCATAGAGCCTGGATAACATGAATAATCGAATAGGCTAGTGATCGAAGAGATTACAGTTAATTATTGGGTGACAGTTAATTGTGTGCGTCACTGAAGTTTTTTATTGGTAGGAGTTGTCCTTTTTTGGCCTTTGAAATAGTATAAATAAAAGTCGCTTTTCTTGCCTGTTTGTGTGGCCACGATTTTCTTCTAAGCTACGCAATAAGTTATGATGCGGTTTTCACTACTATACAGATAATTTATTTCGGAAGGATAAACGTACTTATATTACGCGTGCGTACTTATATTTAACTATGAAGAAATCTAAATATCTTGGCAAGTCGTTACAAACGTGTGGCGCAGGTAAAATATAATGAAATACCTAAGTCAAATCCAACCGTTGTGATTTTACCACCAGGATTTACTGTACCGTCCTTCATTCAGAGCATCTTTATATTTTTTTAATATGATACTCTTTGGTCTCAGTGAAAATGTAAATGTTGCTTCAGAGAGAAAAATACAATATAACCGTATGAATAAGTAAGGGAATGTCTTGTGATTCTGTCTGGTTAATACCGTATGAAAAATATGAAGCATAATAAATCCGCACGAGTGGGGTAAAAGTTATCTTAGTTTTACAGAAGGTATTACTTGAACCAAAGGTCCTTAAATAATGCAATGTGCTCACTCCACAACTTATCATTTTTCTCATATGAGGTTAGACCAGGAACACCAGGTAAAATATTGAAATGGTAATATATTGGTTTTCCTTTACTGTTATTGTGCTTCCGGATTTTAAATAAAACGACATAATGTGGTTTTCTTATGTTTCATTTATAAGGAGCTTGTCTATTGCCACAAGACTACTAACTGCTTCTCTGAAAACCATCTAATGACTGGCTGAGGGATCGTAACCAAGATCAAACAAACCAACAAAGCAGAGAAACACACATAAATATGCATTAGAACGAATATTGCAACAAAGATAGCAACATAAAAAGATATAATGCAAAAGCATTCCAACGTGAATCCTCAAGTTATAGTACAGCAAACTAACCCCAACTTACAAAGTTGTCAGATAATATTGTGCCCTATAAATCAAGACACACAATGTAACTTAGACAAAGTTTACAAGGTAATAAGTCGGTGCAGCGGGCTCACAAAGTAAGGGAAGCTAGTGGGGCGTGGTTACACGGTGATAAGGGCGGGGCTATGGTGTTAGCGTATTATGTGGCCACACCACGTAATATGCTAACACTATTGTAATAGTATGCTACACTTTGGAAAGGGTATTTTATGGGACTTGAGTGTGAATTAAATCTTTTTTTAAAGTGGTAAGAATGGAAAGGCTTTAATTATGAAATGTTTTTGCAAGTTAATAATAATCTGATCAAAAAGCACAGCAGGTAAATCAGGCGGATCAATAGTGCCGCGGAGGGTCTCACAGGCTGTTCTGAGCGGCACTCGTGCTCGCCTTGACCACAATACCCGGCTTCTACTATAGCAAACCCAGAACAGTCATATTTGAGTACAAGCTTAATCAGCCTATAATGTTCCCACTGCTGGGAGACAGGCTCCCTCTCTATGAGAGGGAATGGGCTTATCCACCACGCGGGCCCAGTGCGGGTTGGAGCAAGGGTTTTTTAGTTCTGAGACATTCTGGTCTTCACAGTCATATTTCCATAAGTACTCTGCCTTTTTCTTAATTGGCACATTAATCATTTCAAAAAAGAAAGTACTTATTTCTGTGATATCTGGATGTAATATTATTTCATTGTACCCACATTCCACTTATAAATCAAAGCACGCAGTACCTGTGTCCCCAACATTGTATCATACGTGCGCGTATCGATCACTATATATTTAGCCCCCGACGACACGTGGGTCAATATCTCGGTCACTCACTCACAGTACTCATAGTAGCATTGACTTATAGTATTTCAACTAGGAACAAATGATCAGAATCGACGTACACATACATGCAAAGCGTAACAGGTTATCGGGTCTCTGGTCGCAAGCGTAGCTGCAGAGCAATTTCAGGAACTGGGTTTGATTCCCAGGTCTAATAAGTGTAATTTTTTTCCAATCAAGAATTTCTCAGTAGCAGCCACGGAGCCAGGATGTGCCCAGTTGATGGCAATAGGCTAGCCCCCGATTACATGGGACGGATACGTAATTGGCGAAATGTAGGTGTACTATAGCGAACACCTTTGCCTTATCCTTCGAGTCTTTACTGGCGTGATGATATGTAAGTCGGGGCTCACTATACAGTACTGTAGAAAATCGCAGGTCAGACCTGGTTGAGACTCGCTCAGACTAGGGCGGAATTGCACACAAGCTAGGAGGCCTGTAGTCGGCAGGTGGAACAGGGCTGCTAATGATGATGATGGTGATATGAAACCGGTCCGTCGCATCGACACAAGTGGTGACGTTGTATGTGTGTAGTGCTACATAACAAAAAGTTTAGTTGTTAACCGTTACACCCGCGTTTGTTTTCACGGGGGGCCTACTTAGTATTTCACTGATAATTGCCTTGCCTTGTGACTGGGACTGTAGCTTCATGTTCTCGTTTTGACAAACCAAAAGTAAAAAAAAAAAACATAAAAAGACAAAAAAAATATTGCGAAAAGAGCCTGTAATTATTTATTTATTTTTGGTTTATAGTTGTTTTACTGATTCTCTTTGTACTGTGACACAGTGTAGCTCCCACAAAGTGCTGGGTATTTCCTCTTTACATACAATTACTTCACTTTGGAGAGGTTAGCTAACAATCATATTGTAGGTAAGGATGTAGGGACGCTAAATAAATTTTTATTTGGTAACTTATTTAAAGGTATTTTGGGAATATTTTTGTCGTCTTCCATTGTAGTTTTTATGGTTTCGTGGACAATATTTCTTCTACTAAGGATTGGCTGGTTCTGGTTTGTTAGGTTAGTTAGAAGCCAGTAAATTACAGGTACATGAGATACTTCAACGTTACCCATTAGCTACACACAGTAGGCTGTCTCTTCTACACCTTGGCGTTTTTTTTATAACAAACGGTAATGGTAACGGTTGCGGTTCTGTAAATAACCAATCAATATTTGTATACATCTTTTTGCTAAATTCTGCTCGCTCGTACGTTCGTGCTACACGTTTGCTACGAGCGCTACGCCGCTACAAAAGTGCTACGCTGTGTCTACGAAGCTCTTTTTAAACTTTTTCCAACTAATTATTTATGTTGACTTTAGCTTTCACAACAAATATGAGCAGCTGTTAAGATTGCTTTTCAATAAAATGAAAATTTTCAATAATATTTATGAAATTCAGTTAAAAACTCGTTTATGTAAAAGTTCCCGCTCTATTTGTCACTCTGAATAATCAAAGTATAGCGTTGGGTCGATCGATAATGCTATGATTGGTGTTCGGTGGTCCATAAATAGATTGAATATACACTATTTACTAATACTGGTAGTAGGTCAAACTTAATGATGTTTTGGTATTAATATTTGTTTTAAAAATGCGTCAGTATTTTTCCAAATGGAATTAATTAACTGTTAAAACACGCTGACGCTTTAACAGGGAATCAAACGAAATACATTTGCAACAAAGACATCTTTAGTAAACCTTAGTTAACATTTATCTGTAAATGGAATCAAGAAACTTAGTTTCTTTTGAATTAAAAGTTTCACAGTAATGAAAATCTAATTTAAACATGGGCATATAAATTCACTATATTGAAGCCAAGGCACGTCTTAATTTAAACACAAATTCATCATTCTCTTGCCCTTATCACAATGTATGTGTGGTCGGCGCAGCATGTCTTCGTCTTCCATACTTCTCTATTACTCGTCGTCTCAGCAGTCACCTCCTTTCTAGCCATATCATTATCCACACAGTCCATCCATCGTTTCCTTGGTCTCCCTCTACTAATTTAACAATGAAGTCAAATACCAATCCCCATTCAACGCTACTACATAATAAGGCTCATCTAATTAAAGTCTCATCATCCGTCCACCCACTCAACACGAAGCCCGGTCATACGTCACGTCCGGTCCGACGGGCCGGGTAACTACACATCCGGTATCATTCCGGCTCATTCGCGGCAAATAATCGTTAGTCGGTTCATTGTCCTCTTAATTGCGTTGTTCCTATGTCTGGACTAAATCGTTTAGTTTTCCAAAGGATGAACGTTATAGCCACGTTACTTATATAATGTGACCAGTAAAAAATAAAAAATAAATAAATCGGCAAAGATCATCATCATCTGTCTGCCAGCCTGTTCAACTATGTTGCAGTCAGCATCAGTCTAACCGAATGCAGCTGAATACCAGTTTTGAAAGGAAAGGAAAGAAAACCGGCCAAGTGCGAGTCGTACTCACACGCACACAGGGTTCCGTAGCACCAAAAAAATATAATAAAAATATTTTGAAGGCTCATTCATATGTTGTAAGTTTTACATTCAACAGCAAAACTTTTTCATAGTATGTTAATGAAAACAAAGTTATTGCTGCAGTTTGATGAAAAAGTCCCATATCTCAAAAACTAAACATCAAATCTTATTCAAACCAATTTTGGTTGAAAGTTTTATTTACGTTCTACAATCCTACATTTTTTCAGAATTTTCCTCCTCTTATACCTTATATCTATAGACACCCCGCACCTATATGTCTGATGATTAAAAAAAGTTTTTTTAGTTTCAGGTCCATGTATACCAAAATATAAAAGATCTTGATCTTTTATTTTTTTTTATTTTTGTATAAAAATCATAAAGCGTTTCACAGAATACATCCACCTACTAAGTTTCAACTGTGTAGTCCAGTAGTCCTAATAGTTTCGGAATGAAGTGGCATGAATGAAGTGAAGACAGACAGACATGGCGAATCTATAAGGGTTCCGTATTTTGCCATTTGGCTAAGGAACCCTAAAAAATGGCAAAGATTCTTCATTAAGAACTCAAACTCAAAGCATTTATTTCAAATACGAGTAGGCCCGTGACAGGCACTTTTGCATAGTCAAAAATAAGCTACCTACAGTCCAGCCACAGGCATAATAACTATGAATGGACTATAGTTGCCCATTCGAAAATAGAGATCTCATGGAGAAGAATTTCTAAAAAATAGTACAAAACATGTACTTAAGCAATTATTAGCCAGATGGTTTAACTGGAATTTATCTGAACGGAACACACACATGTTACATTAATTAACTTTAGCTAAAATTATTTACTGCCGAAAACATCATCCTAGTCGTAGTTATTTTCATTCTAGTCCAATGATCCCCAGAGAATTACGCAAAATTTTCCGTTCCCATTTTTGCCTAAATATCATTATAATAATCTTCGGAGACACAAACTTAAGGAAAAACCCTCCCATCGCTAAGCAAACTCCATTACCAGCCGCCCGGGCCCACGTAATATTCTTCAATTTAAGAAAAAGCCCATAATGTCTTCACAAACAGTTTTCGATCAAAAGAAAAGGTAATATATTAAATTAGCGACCTGCCCCTGCTTTACACGGCACGGGTGCGATCTACTGGCATGGCAACACATCGAGTTTTCTGGGTTTTCACCATAATTACAGCCAAATGTTGTCCACAGCTGGTATATGCCTCCTTCCAGCGTAACTACGTCGCGTCGCCGCGTTGCACTACACCGGAGCGGCATCACCTCACCTTATTTCACTAGCTAATCACGTTCCAAAGCGATGCCGTTAAGGTGTTTATGAGTACGTTGCAATATGTAGTTTCATAGAAATAGTCCTGAACAGCTCCAGTCGAGGCGATGCAAATCCACGATCCCATGCAGTGCTTGTAACTGTGAATTGGCTTCATACATTCTGGAATAGCATAATCAGCCACTGCTGGGGCACACGGCCTCCTCTCTATGAGAGGGAGTGGGCTATAATCCACCACGCGAGCCCAGTGCGGGTTGGTAGATGTCACATGTCTTCGAATTTTTGGTTCTAGGACATGTCGGTTTCCTCACGATGTTTTCCTTCACCATTTTAAGAGCAGTGGTGATAAAATAAATGACACAAAGTAGTGCGCCTGCATGGATTTGAACCCACGACTTACTGCGCATAAGTCGGGGTCACCACCAATAGGCCACGCTGCTTTCGGAATAAATTTTCGAAATTATAGTGAAACCCGGTCAAAATCTCACCCACAGACACGAAAAGTGACTTTGCTCAAACCGACATATTTTTTTAACGGGTTACCTACAGGCCTTGAACGAGCGGAAGGGAATCAAACCCCTGTTACTGGGATTAGGTATGCGAGCCGTATTTACTGAGTACCCGGGTAGTATCCGGGTGCGCGATAACATATTACGTAAAAGGGTTTGTAAGGGATATCGCAAAGGAATAATATAGTGCTTATGTAACGCAAGAAAGAAAAGGTTCTATTGTTTTTATAATCAAGTTTTTAGATGTATTGCTACAGGACTAATGCTACCTCTCCCTTGTTATCCTTAACATAGTTTTCATTCGCATAGCTACTGAGACTACCTCGGGGTCTAGTGGTCGCAAGCGCGACTACTGAGCATGAGGTCCCGGGTTCGATTCTCAGCTCGGGCAAAGTGATATAGCAGCCACGGAGTCTGGATTTGCACCCGGTTGATGGCAATAAGCTTGCCCCCTATTACATGGGACTTAAACATAACTGGCGAAATGTGGGTGTATCTACTAGGTACACCTTTGCCTAACCGTTCGGGGATTACAGGCCGACAGCGATGTTATTAAAAAATTAAAAGCATGAGCCATATTGTACGTTTCGACCAGAAGAGCGTTGAAAATCAAACTGTGTGCATTTATTCGAGTGTCACCTAGTGTAACTGAAAACAGACATAAGTTTTTTTCCAATGACAGATCTAATACTGTATGATTCATACAGTTGATGCATGTCTTTCGAGCGCTTTGTAAATACTATGTACGATATCACTGGAAAGAGCCGAGTCAAAGCGGAAGCTAGCCAGTAGGCACACACATATCGTGATTGAAATATTAATTAATAAGGAGCAGCTGATACAGATGAAATATACAGAGTGTTTGCACAAGATGCCAGCTCTTTTGATTGCTTCCATGTTGGCGGAATGTTGTTTTAAAATAAACTCCACTTGGTAGGTTTATTTCGGTTCCCTCGTGCAAGTAATGAATAGGTTAAAATATGCTTGTGTGGCCAGTGGATGCTAGTCAAATGACAGTAGTAACACTTTAAACTTGACTGTTCCAAACAGGGGGTGCCCTTAGCAAGTGGTCGCTTAGTTTTTAAGTATAGTTTTAAGCCCCTGGCTGGAGGCCTTAGATTCATTTTAAGGCATCCACAGGGAATAGTCCGGTTAAGTAGTAGCCAGCCTCAGAGGCTGAACTGCGAGATGCCATCACCAAAAAAAAAAAAAAAAAGCGTTAACATTGCGGGGCATACTGCTACGTTTTGTTACAAGTGACGGGCGGCTGACTGTAACTCCTGGTCTAGCTACTAGTGTACTTATCGGTATTCTACTACGACATGAGCAATGTTCTACAGTTTTGAATCTAAAAAGGACGGGTCATTTTTGGGACTCAATCAAGTGCATACTCGTCTGGCAAAAAGTTGTACGACTCCATTTATTTTTACCGCAGATTTCTCTCAGACAGCAATTATTTGCAGAACAGAGCAGTTACTTACACTGAAGTCCTTTTTCAGTCACGAGGCTCTCTCCCGAAAAAACAAACGGCTCGTATTATTAAGATTGACATCGTAAATTGGTCAACTGTCTACTTAGGAACGATCCCTTCTCTGTCGCTATTTCATAAAGTGCCAGAAACCAACACATTACTGCATTTGAATTGGAGCTTACAGTTAACAACGTAAAGATTCGTAAGGTTGTAATAAGGGATTATTTATTTATTACATAAGGGATTATAGTTATTTCCAAATCTTTGACATGTGGCAATTAAATTAATTTAAAGTTGCATGCGCTGCACACTTTTGCTGGAGCTCGGACACTATCAGAGGGCGGTGGACCTCGAGGTCCTAATCCGGCGTCCACCCCGTCGTCGCTCGAGCTCGACGCAACTGCCGAGGCCGGTGTCACAGCGCTCATGATGGGGCTGGGTATAATTGTATAGAATCTGGTTCTTCTAACCTAACAGACTGTTGCTGGGCAGTCTGTTCCGCCACTTCTTTTTCCCAGCTAAAACACTAGGGAGTGATAAAGGGCGGTTGTTTTGGAGGACTGTCTTTAGTAGTGAGAGAAGTGCTGATCTTCAGCCTAGTTATAATAAACGACTTTTGATTTTGCCAGAACTGAGAGCTACTATTGTGTTTTAGTAACATCTGTTACTGCCAGTTTCTGATAGAGTATTTGAATAGAGAACTACTCAAACTCCCTTCATTGTAATCTAGCACCCGCAATTCAAAATGCCAGACAAGTCTCAAAGATGACCTTCATTCAGAAACTGGCAATTAGTCATTTCATAACATAACACGCAAGAGATCGTTTCTTATTTGCCAATAGATGTGCAGCATAAAACCATCTGTCACTCACAACTCTGCCTACCCCATAAGATTCGGTAAATAAGCATCTATTTACTCCATAATGTATGTAAAAGTATGTCAAAGTCAAGAATGTATCATGTAGGATCTTCTCGTAAGATCATTGTTCCGTACTTAGGATCATGCGGCAAATTGCCTAAGATTTACTTGTCTCATGACTGGGTACCAGTGCCAGTGATAAGCGGTAGCGTTTTTATAATTTTCTCCATTTTTTTAGAATTATTATAGAAAATGAATTCACTTCCGCGACGATCATGAATTTGGGTTGACCAAACGTATCTCAAATTGAATTGCGGTGTTGATTAAAACGTCAATCACACTCGGCGGTACACAATGTGACCCAAACGCTGAACTCGATTTTTAAACAAACTAAACAAGAGCTATTTTTTAATTAGGATAGGTGCCAAGTAGCTTCTTTTGTTGGGTTAATTAAGTGAACACTGATAATTTAAAGGTTCCGGTCAGCAAAAGTATGGGAGATGAATTTTCAAAAATCATTTTCAGTGCACTAGCACTTTTTTGCAGAAGAATTCTCAATAACGAAGGCTACTTCGTTATAGAGAATTCTTCTGCAAAAAAATGCTTCTGAACCAGCAGTTTTTGGCTATGCGTTGTCTGTTAGTGAATAAATGAATGAAATATTTGTAGCTATCAAGATGAAGTGGCATACTACATAACTGAATAAGTCGCAGAGTTCTCATGGCTTAATTTAAAACACATTAGTGTCAGGTAAAAACGTTGACACAAATGAGTTGGTGAACAGTAAGCCTCGCGGAGACGACTCCTGATGTGGAGCTCATCGGGGGTACGAGCGGAGAGGACGCGGAGGAATAAGTTAGTTAAAGTATTACTGAAGAAAGTTGCGAGTATCGGTTAATAGGAGATCTGAAGTTAGCCGCGTTATTACCGTGTTGGTAATTTGGTTTCTAAAAGTTTTTGATCTGGTATATTTCGTTGAATGGATTTGTTTTACTTTTTGCCGTCGGATATTTCTTTGCGGTGACGCCGGTTAGTTATTCTGTCTTAAGCTATTGCCACACTGCGGTGAATACCGCATAACGAAGCCTTGCGAAAAGGTACTCAAATATTCGCGACCGTTCGTCCCGTATCCCGCGCAATGTTCGCCACAGTTTGACCAGATCTTTATACGCTGACTTCCTTTTTTAGCCACTTAATAAGTCTCATAAGCTAAAATCATTATTTAACTTTCAACATTTTTGTGCAGTCAAAATAAACCTTTTTCATAAAATTTAACTAAAAATATGTAAATTCCACATCTATATTTTAAAACTTAACTTACCCCACAAAATACTGATCTTCTCTATAAAACGAAAACCGCTTTTACTTTATGAAGCTATCTCAATCTTTTGACACTTCCACCAACATTTTAAAGGGAAAATTTCACGAATTTCTATGAAAATATTTAAGAAGCTCTACCTACCGAGTTTTACGATAATTTTTATGAGTTTACTTTCGCCATAAAGTTAAAATATTACAGCAAGGAACCAGTGGTTGTTACAACAGATTACCCCGAGTTTCAATGGGGTTGGAGCGTGTTTATAACTCTACTTAACAACACATTTTGTGATGGTACTTAAGCTAAATACTACATAATCATGTCATGCTTTTTGACAACGCAAGTTACAATGTATTTATTGAAGTTGGGTTTTATTATACTATACCCAGCAGTGGGTGAGTTCAGGTTGTGCATAATGATGATGATGATGAATGATTTTATTCAGGAGTTTCGTTCGTTCAGTTGCGAGAATCCGAATTCAAACTACATAGTTGACAACAATACCTATCATAATCTGAATATCCTTTTTCTAAGTTCGGTTTGCTGAATACCAGTATTTTACATTGAGCGACGGCCTCTCGGTCCTCCAGAACCCAGTTAATATAATTATTCCCTTTGTCATTACTGGCTATCGAAATTTCAGGTATTAATGACTGCACGGATGACAGTCGGGTCCAATGGTTTAACATGCTTGCCAAAGAGAGGAGACTCAGTATGCCCATCCACTGACCGACCATGGAGAGCGTTTGTTAACAGTGCCCGTAACAATTTGTTATTTTTACAGCTTTTACAAGCAGTATCATGATATCAACATCTTTATTACTCACTCTCACAAAAAGGAAGTGCCACAGATAACTCGGAACATAAAAGTCTAATAATAAAAAGTGGGTCCACATTCCTCTTATCTTGACAATTATGCTGGGAGATAATTTTTAGGTTCTTATTATAATGAAATTCATGAATTAAAGTAATTAAACGTTGGGCTCGAGGCGTCCTTCACTCATGGGATGCTTTTTTTATTGCTGCCTCGTTTACTAACTGCTGTGCATGACGTCCTCGGTTGGATCGTCAGATCGGAGAAAGTGTTATTTGGTGCGTCTTTCAGGAATTTGTCTGTGTATTTTGCTCTGCAACTGGTTGATAGCGACAGACTTGTCCCTACACATTGCTGGCGAAATGTGGCTGGAATTACCTTAGCTACAGCTCTGCCTAACCCTTCCGAGATTACAGACGTGATGTTATTCTATGGATTTAGTGAGTACTAGCGACCCTCTCGGCTTCGCACGGGTGCAATGTTATACCTTCCTCTTGAATGAAACTATCCTTTAAAAAAAAAACGCGTCAAAATCCGTTGCGTAGTTTTAAAGATCTAATCATATATAGGGACAGACAGCGGGAAGCGACTTTGTTTTATACTATGTAGTGATGGCCATAAAAAACTTGACTTAAGTGTACCTGTGAAGATGTCTTTGTTGTCATGATACATGATAAAGCAACAAAACATTTATTATACCTGCCTTCTATCCGTAACAGTATTACGCATACCAATTTAATATTTTTCAACTAAACTTTCCTTATTCGCCCACCTTGAAATAACCGTAATTATGACACGTGATACAAAAATAATATCTTATTCCTTCAGACATAATTAAGAAAATAAACTCTATTCCAAGAATATCTCCTTATTAGAACATCCACTATCTAATTAAAGACATTATGACAAAGTGTTTGTATATTTATGAGCAGGGCGGAAAATACCGATGTAGGTACTATATAGGTACGTTCGAGAGACGACTAAGCTTCAATTGTGCCGAGCCGACCGGAACATGACGCAGCGATGTCGAACGGAGTTAGCCGATTGGTAAGAGCCGAATGAAAACTGCATCCATGATCAATATGCAGATATACACTCGGGAAAAAGCAGCTTGATTTAACTCGATTTGTGATGTTTGAGCCGACCTGAAATAAAACCGGAATATATATTTCCAAAGCGAATATGCGGTCAGCACATTTGCTTTCGCTTTAAAGAAATGTAGGTATAGCACTACTTTACTCATATGTTTTCTTATCGAAATAGGCTTCATCTAACACAGTTGAACTCGAAACAGAATGTCATTCACATGAACGAATGAATGAATGGTAGATGGAGTGAACGATTCAGTCGACACGTTTTGTTCATTCGTGAGTAATTCGAATTACTTGACACACATATTGAAAGCCATTTATATAAGTTGACAGTTTTATTGCTGAAGGGAAAATGTGACATAATGTTTATTCTCGTATATTACACCGCTTGTCAAGATATACTGAGACATGATTTCTGACGTTAATTTAAAACGCGAAATTGAAATTGGAGCAGTGAGCTGTGATCTTTATTTTTAAAATATGTGCTAAATGCGTGGTCAACATGGCCATTCAGAATTTGGTCGAAGAAGCTGACTGCTCAGTGTGGGCCGGACTCACAGTCAAGTTAGTAGCTAAAGCCAAAGATTTAAATTAAGAAAGAGAAAAAAAAAATGGCAGCCCACAATCATTTACATTCCTAATATCCAGAGTGGATACATTTATTCATAAGGCCAATTATTATATATAAAAATCGAATTGTTTACTTATCCCGCTAAGCTAAAACAAGCATCCGCTAACTTCTATATACAGTCTTAAGCAAGATATAATCTGCGCAGAATTAAGTTATAATTCTCGGTTGACGGAAGTTAGCAGCTGTCTTACCTGTTGAGATTAACATGTTCTCAAAGTTCATAATTATTAAAAGATTGTTTTAGTTTCTAACTGTTTTACTTTCTCGTTAGCTAGGTAATAAGACTTGGTTTCTAAAGGGTGTAAAACATCCTTACAGAAGCCGAAAGCACGCGACCTTCCCGGCATCGCGTTTTTTTTCGTTCTGGACTATGAATACGGAGATATCATAAGTCAAATTTCCACCTTATTCCCGTATTCTTTTTAAATAACTTTAACTATTCAATACATCTATCAGCACTATGTTTTGAGTGCATAACTTTGACCGCCAGCGCTAACCGTGATTTTTTACACCAAAAATAAAAGTAGTTTCCCTGCAATATTTTTGCGCCGTATTCGCCGTACTCAGTTTACTTTGATGTACAGAATGTTTGGCTGACGGCTTCGTGGAGGGTCCTTTTACACCCCGTTTATGAAACATCGGATCGTTAAAGTTACCAACCGTAGGTCTTATTCGTTAATGTTGTATCGTCTTTCGAACTAACTTTGAAGGTTCCCTTACCTCTAAGCGCTTGTTAGCGATGAAAGGTAAGTCGCGTTGTTTATTAACAAGGTTAAACTGAACATTTGGAATTTCTCGCAAATTATTTGGCTATTATTATGAATTCCCTTGATCTGCATCTTCCTTTAAAAGTTTGACATCGCCTGCCAATAAAATTAAATAAGCTAGACACAAATATACATACAAAGCCTGTGAAACTCATAACTCTTTATTTCATCGTAGTCTGGTTAAAAAACAACGCTGAAACGCAAAAAAGCCTAGATTAATGAGCGTACTTCGATCCTCAATTTCAGAGGATTTCTTTGAAACCCGCGCTCAATTGAAGTGGAGGCTCAATTTACTTATATTACGCTGAAACGCCTGAAAGTCAAACATATTATAAATCACTAGACATACAAAATTTCTGAAATTCTATTAAGTAAAACATTTTTATGCAGATTTGATAAATGTTTCACTATAAGTTGTGCATTTTAAATAATGTTTAAAGTTAGTTTATTCAAGCATTTTGAAAGTTATAATTGAAATTCAGACAATGTACTAGAAATGTAAATTGACAAAGAGGTGAACTCACGAACCGCTTTTGGCAGTTATTTTAACTTGTAACCCAAAATTAAAGTAATGGACATTTTTATGATTAAATCAGATAGATGTGTTGCTGGGGATTATGTTTCGCCATTTCTTCCCACCAGCTAAGCCAGTGGAAGCTAAGGAAGTGGTGCATGTCTGGAATTTTTGAAGGCCTATTTTCTGTAGTTTTGACGTTAAAAAATGCTCATTCTAAGCTTAATTTGAATAAAAGATTTTTGATTTAGTTGTGTAATCAGAGAGGCAGTCGCTTCATTTTAAATTCAGATGCATCTCGTTGGACTGGAAGCCAACAGTAACACACCTTTTTTACAGTTCTGTGAAGTAACACAGTCTGGTTTTTTTTTTAGAAACGTCGCATTTTTTTAAAGATTTATTTCAAATAAAAATGAGTTCGGATTACCAATCACACTCTTTATATTATGTAGATTTTACTTACAAGACCATTTCATCAGACAAGACCATTTTTCGAAATTCGAATAAATCGCTTAATTTAAAATACTGTCACTCAATTTCAACCTACCCCTTTACATGTTGATCCGATTAATTCTAAAACAATATGAAAAATTCCCGCGCATTTCAAAATTATTTCAAAATGGCGCCCAAGGGTACTCGAGGTCATTGAGACTGGGTTCAAAACCTCTACAAAATGTTTGACACGCTCGAACAAAAGTTGGGAAAGAGAATTTAAAAATATATTTCTACTTAGAGGTGTTTGGAATTCATTTTGTCAATCCGAACGATTTGTGAAGTGTGGTAAAGAGCGTTAACGTCTTGAACTCATTTGTTTTCGAAATGACTGAACTGATTCTAATGAAACTTCATACGCATAAGCGTTGTGTTCGTTGTCTAATTTTTAGACATATGTATATCTATATGTCTAAAAAGTAGACAAAGAACATTTTCGAAATGTCTTTCAAAAAAAAAAAGATAATTGGAAATTTCTGTTTCTATGGAAAATATAAAATCGCTCTAATTTAGCTGTAACACTATTATTTGAAAATGTCAATTAGACCTATAATGGTTTATGCGTATGAAGTTTCATTAAAATCGGTTCAGTCATTTCGAAAACAAATTAGTTCCAAGTTTATATGAAATGCCGTAAGGCGTTAACGCTCCTAACATTGACATGGCAAAATAGGCTTTTTAAAAAAAAAAAAAGGTCGAAAATTGAAAATAATTTGTACAAAAAGATGATTTGGTCATAGTATTCCTGGGTTGTGGTATTGAGATGTGAGTGGCAACGCCACCGCACCAGGGGGGCTGCCCTAGAAAGACATACACTGAGCTTATTGATAATGTTTTTCAGACAGGTCAGGTGCGTAGTACTCGCAATCGCCGAGCGCCGTGCATGTGTGACCGTGGACGAGGTGAATGGATATAAGTTTTTAAACTCTCATGGAGCTCGTGGCGAAATAATAACAGCCACTCAGGTCGATCAGATTGGTCTGTGGATGGGTGACCGCCCATAACATACCGAGTTTCCTCCGTGCCTCGGAAAGCAGGTTAAACCGTTGGTCCCGGCTGTCATTTGTAGATCTTTGACAGTCGTTACAGGTAGTCAGTGGCCCAAAAAGTCTGGCAACCAGTCTTACCAAGGGTTATCGTATTACCCAGTACTAACTGGATTGTGGAGGTCAGATAGGAAGTGGCGCCATATAAAATACTGGTATTCAGCTGCATCAGGTTAGACTGGAAGCCGACCCCAACATAGTTGGTAACAGGCATGCAGATGATGGACACCAACACTATCATCAGCAGCTAAAACAGTATATTTACCATGAACGAAGTACATATTTCCGACTGAGAGCAGCGCTGGCGCAGTGGTGGCGCATTACTTTGTGTAAGTTATTTCATCACCACTGCTCTCAAAACGGTGAAGGAAAACATCGTGAGGAAACCGGCATGTCCTAGAACCAAACATTCGAAGACATGTGACATCTACCAACCCGCACTGGGCCCGCGTGGTGGATTATAGTCCATTCCTTCTCATAGAGAGCAGGCCGTGTGTCCCAGCAGTGGGAACATTATAGGCTGATTATGCTAAGTGCATATTTAAGATCGTAGTAAGTGATGTTCTGTAATTTCTGCCTTCCCCCATCGGAAAAATATACATGACTTTAACTACTTAGATGGACCGATGAGCTTAAAAAGGTGGCTGGTTCAGAATAGACGCAGAATGTGGAAGAAGGCCGTGTTGGGGCGCAGCTTTGGGGAGGCCTAAGTCCAGCAGTGGGCTACGATAGTTTCAGTCAGTTGATTATTATTATGTAAGTGTAAGTATGAAAAAAAACAAAAAGAAAACCAAAACACAAAAAAGTGAAAAATAACTTTAGCTTCAGAAGCCGGTGACAAAAACACCAAATCAATCAAACAAAGGTCAAGCTTCGAAGTCGGTGACCTTTGTTTGATTGATTTTGTGTTTTGTCACCGACTTCTGAAGCTTGGACTTTTGTTTGATTAATTTGGTGTTTTTGTCACCGGCTTCTGAAGCTTAAGTTACTTTTTTTCATACCTTTGTTCACTTTTTTGTGTTTTGGTTTGTTTTTTTTTTTTATTTTTTTTTAGCAGGTCTTATTTTCCTAATGATGAACCATTGCGTGAAATTAATGCAACGGTTAAGATTATTGTAAAAAAATATCTGGGAACACGGTAGATGAAATGTCTTATGCAACTTTATTACACACTATCTTTCCACGCCGCGACTACGCCCGCGTTTAAATACGCGTCTAAATGACAACAACAGTTATTTTCTTTAAGTCGGTTAAAATGATGAATACTTCTAGTTTCTAGCACTGACTCTGTTGTCTCTAGAGAAATCAACTATCGATATCGACAAGTCGCATTATCTATACATTATTCTAGAACAAGAAATCACCTAACTCCTAACCGTTAAAGAGTTGTACCTTCCTTCGTCAGCACACCGTCATGAGATGACGATGACCACACGCAAATGCAGCTTTAGAAATTATTTTTTACTAACATTTATGTCGTGGCTATTATGTTGTGTATAAAATACTGGTATTCAGCTGCATCCGGTAAGACTGGAAGCCGACCACAAAATAGTTGGGAAAATGTTGCAGATGATGAACAATACATGTCATGGATTACCATGACATGTATTGTTTATTAATAAATGGAAATCTGGGTGTATCGTACACATCTGCGTACCCCATCAGAGCATACAGGCGTGATGTTACGTCATGATGTTGTATAAACAATAAACATCCAAGTGATTGCAGCAATCACGACAGATTTGCCGTCTATTTTTGAAGAGTTGCATAGTATATCTCCGAAGATCAGCATTTGATCTTCACCAAATTTATTGGGACCACCTCAGAAGTATAATCTTTCAAATAAAAAAAATTGAGAATCGGTCGGAATGGGGGAGAAATCAGGTAATATACATAAAAAAAAAACATTCACACGAACATATAACCTCCTCCTTTTTTGAAGTCGGTTTAAAAGCATATTTTAAACTTTTCAAACAGAACCATAAATTCCATTCAGTTTCCAACAATATCCAACCGGTGCCGCTAACGCCAAGAACATTTCTATTTACTGTTATAAATTAGTTCAACTAATGTAAACCACATCGTCATATTTATATAGGAAAGCTACGTTCATTTTTATTGTAATTACATAAAATTACGTTAATTTCTGGTGTGAGGATAATTTACCATAATCATAGGTTAGTTATAATCTAATGACAGATTCAAAGGACTGATTGCTACAAAAATGTATCAACTTAGGTTCTTGTGAAGGCGGCCATGGTTTTACCCTGTTTTTTTCCTTTAATGGAAATTTTTCTCTTTGGTTTTCCATCCGGGATAATTCTGAATTTATGGCAAATTGCAGGGCACTAGTAGGTACGTAACTAGTGAAATGTGCAGGAACTTTCCCTCCTTCCCCTCCACACTACGAGTACTAAGACGCACTGCTGGCAGTGTTGTGGGTATTTTTTTGCTCTTCTGCACTACTGATCCAATGGTATAGCTACACATGCGCCTAACCCTTCGGGGAAGATGGGTTTAGATGGGATGGGATAGGGTTATGTTATCCGTAGCGCATTTAGATCATTCTGGGCTTTGAAAGCCCAAGTCAGCCCAATCAAGCTACCGCGCGGTTTGGATCGCGCGAGGCACGTCCACACCAAACGCTCCTGTGGTGCGCGTTCCAGCCGCGCGCGATCGGAGCGCACTGGATGGATCGTCTGGTGTGGATCCGGCTAATGGTATACCGGGGCATTATTACAGTCCCCGTGGAGACTAAGAAAGTCTGGTCACCCCCTTAAAATGCATGATTAGTCGTACCTACTCCACGACAAAAAGTCTAAAGGTGTCAACTGGTGTATACCTCAATTTATCAGAAGAAAAAATTTGGCATCCAGCCAGCCACACAAAAAGGTTAAGAAAATAATTATTCATAATTAGCATTATCTCTGTCTACCAACTGACCAATCTTGAGAATTTGCATTTTTATAAATCTCTGAAAAAAACTCAAATTCTAAAGTAAATTCTAAGTTGATATTTATGAAAGTCAGCGAATTACATTCGACGACCGACGGTCTGATAGACACCGACTTTTCAACATAAACGCCAATTTGTGAAAAAAAGTATTAATTGAAATGTTTTAAGATTATTTCACCTCAATTTTTTTCAAGGATTTTTCTATTGAAGTTGACGTGAACAAAATTAAGTTATTTACTGAGTAAATAATGCTAAAAAGGAGACTAAAACTAAGTTCCTACATATATACAACGACGACAATAGGACACTTAGGCGTCAAAGTACTCCTCTCCATCGATGTCATCCAGAAACGTGCCCAGAAGACTGGCAGCATTGCCACGTTGAATGGCAAAGCTAATTCTTTGACCAAAGAAAGGGCCAGCCCTCTGGTCACGCAAAGTGTCGACCAGTCGTCGAGATATTTCCTTAAAAAGGAGACGCGCACTCGGGCCCCATGACCCGAGCGTTTCGACCCCAAACGGCTCAAAACTGTAGTTACCGATAAGGTTTCAGTATTTGCGCCGCTTGAGGACCTCAGGAGCCGCAGCAGCAGCGCCCGCACAGCCCGCCGGCGCCGTGTGAAATTACCTTAGCTACAGCTCTGCCTAACCCTTGCGAGATTACAGACGTGATGTTATTCTATGAATTTAGTGAGTACTAGCGACCCTCTCGGCTTCGCACGGGTGCAATGTTATACCTTCCTCTTGAATGAATCTATCCTTTAAAAAAAAAAACGCGTCAAAATCCGTTGCGTAGTTTTAAAGATCTAATCATATATAGGGACAGACAGCGGGAAGCGACTTTGTTTTATACTATGTAGTGATTGATCCTAAAAAGCTCAATTTATTCCTGAAAATGCTCAAATCTCAAATCGTTTATTGCTATATTCATAATGTACACTTACAGGTGGTAAAAAACCGGCCAAATGCGAGTCGTACTCACACGCACACAGGGTTCCGTAGCACCAAACAAAATTATAAAAATATTTTGAAGGCTCATTCATATGTTGTAGTGTTTTGCATTCAACAGCAAAACTAAATTTGTTTTTCATAGTATGTTAATGAAAAAAAATTTACTGCTGCAGTTGGTTGAAAAAGTCCCATATCTCAAAAACTAAACATCTAATCTATTCAAACCAATTTTGGTTGAAAGTTTTATTTACGTTCTACAATCCTAAATTTTTCAGAATTGTCCTCTTGCTTTAGAAATTAGAGGGGGACACACACAATTTACCACTTTGGAAGTGTCTATCCTTCCAACGATTGACTTTGAGAAAAAATGGTTTTAGAAACCTCAACGTCATTATTAAAGACCAATCTATAGACACCCCGCACGTATAGGTTTGATGAAAAAAATATTCTTTAGTTTCAGTTCCATGTATGGGGAGCCTCTCCCCTTAACCTTTTTTTTTATTTTTGTATAAAAATCGTAAAGCGGTTCACAGAATAAATCTACTAACTAAGTTTCAACTTTGTAGTCCTAATAGTTTCGGAATAAAGAGGCTGTGGACATACACGGACAGACAGACAGACCGACAGACACGGCGAACCTATAAGGGTTCCGTTTTTGCCATTCGGCTACGGAACCCTAACAAACAATGAAAATAGAAACAATTACGGACCCTGTCGGGCACAGCTAATTTTTAAATAAGTAGAGAGAGGAAGAGCGCTTTAATACTTTTCTTTGTTGTTAGGTTTGAATAATTTTATTTCCTACTAGCTATTACCCGCGGCTTCGCTCGCGTTTTGGTCGGAAATTATCCTACGGGCACGTTGTAAATATAGCCTATGGCACTCGGGGATAATGTAGCATCCTATTAGTGCAAGAATTTTCAAAATCGGTTCAATAGATCTAGAGATTACCCCTACAAACTCACAAACTTTAGCTCTTTATAATATTATGACTAGCGGCCCGTCCCGGTTTCGCACGGGTGTCTATGTTACTCAGGGTGAATGTAGCTTTCTAATGGTGAAAGAATTTTTGTAATCCGCGCAGAAGTTTTTGAGTTTATTCATTACAAACATACACACAAAAATACAAATCTTTCCTCTTTATAATATTAGTGTAGATTAATTATTTTATATTTACATTTATTTACTTATTCTACTAATATTGGAAATGCAGGTATATCCATTAATTTCTTAAGTATTTCATAATATTAATAATTGCTTATTTATTTACTTGCTTTACTTTGCTCCATCATATGTTGACATGACATCACGCCTGTAATCTGAAACGGCTAGGCAGAGGTGTAATCTATTAGTTTAGTACACCCACATTTAATTACTTATTTTTATTTAAGTCCCATGTAATAGGGGGCGAGCCTATTGCCATCAACCGGGCACAATCCGTGGCTGCTAGAAATTCCTGATGGAAAAACCCAATTAGAGTTTGCCCGCCCCGGGAATCGAACCCATGACCTCATGCTCAGCAGTCGCGATGGTGGCCATTATTTATAGGCCAACGATGCAGTCTGTTCCACCTGTTTAACACAAACTCGCTGGTTATCTTTCACATTCCCCGACTTCAAAAGGCTTACCTTTCAAAAACCTTGTAAAGTTCTCAATAAAATGCCCAAAATAATCGCTGAAGCACCCTGTCGTCATCACCGGGCTATAAACTCGACATAAATATAGCCTTCGCTGCGTCGAATAAATGTCCCGCAGTTTATTATTCTGCAAGAGACAATGGGTCTCTATGAAGGGGCGTTTATACTGTACGATTCACAGAATTATATTGATGCAATGTTTTTTTTTTTTAATTCTAGAAAAAGGGCTTTGTCTCACATGCGATTATGCCGTCCGGTAGGCTTTACAAATTTTAACAAATTATGCAATCTAAATCAATTAAATCTTAGCATAGCTTGTCTGTACAGTGTAGGCTTAGAGACTTTTACTGATTCTCTACTCAGTAACCTATTGTTACTGAGTAGAGACTCAGTAAAAGTCTACAGTCAAATCTATATTTAAATACTTCGTTGCGGACACACTGTCACACGGTATGTGTCCGGAACGAAGCCTTAGTGCAGTAACGGTATCACTTCTGTTCAACAACTGGTTTTCTATCCACGGCGAGTTCAAGGGCTAGATAGTTTTGTACCAGATTCCTTTATTACGCAATTCATTAAAATATTCCTTCCAACGTAAATAACAATCCTGTATAATTTAGGTATTGATGTAAGGTTATACAGGAATGGGCATTTACGTACGCTTGCTTAGGTCGGTTGCAGGTTATTGTTTAATGTATGATGAGAGAAATGTATTATTGTGTCATCTTTATGTGTTTTAAGGAAGCGATAAGATGGTCGCTTTAATTATTGCTCTATGTAATAAACATCTTAAAAGGTTTTGCAGCACATGGTTATCATTTAATATTGTAGACGCCTTGCCTGTCAAACTTGCCTACGGAAACTACAGAAAAACGAAAAACAGAGAGTGGATCTTGCCTCCTTTGTTAGTAAAATAAAGCGCAAAATTCTCAAGATACGAACAGAGTCTCATCATTCGACTCTTGACAAATTAATGTTCAAATCGTATCGTCTCCGTATCGTCACTAATAAACGTCCCAAATCGATGTCTGCTCGAGTGATCACGGACTTAATCCTTATGTAATGGACACTCACTAATGCTCTCTGTAGCAGATCAGTAACTAGCTTCTGAATAATCTACTGCGATGGCAGGCATTTTACAAAGTGCCGGCGGTATCATAACATTTTCGTCATTTCCTTATGTAATGGATGCTCACAAATATAATCATCATCATCATAATCTGCTCTCTGTAGCAGATTATGATGATGATGAAAAATGTACTGCTATCGGGCATTCTTTTAAAGTTGAGGATATTTTAATGTTTACTGACTTATTTTTTGCGGAAAATTTTATAAAAGCCTAAATAAATAAAACTGAACTAACAAATTAAATGGAATTAGAGCGTGTAAGTACTTCAGCCCCTGGGAATTTAGGCCTACAATAAGTAGAATCGCGATCCTCCTAAAATCAACTCCTATGATCCTTTTGCTACCAGAAGCATGATTAATTTAATTACAGGAGTGCATACATGTAGCCATGCAAAAACACATAAAAAACGGTACAACAATAATCAAACGAATATTATTTTTATCGACTTAAAACTATGCAAATAAAAACAGTTACTCATCCAACCTGTAAATCACTACACGACGTATAACAATGAGGCTTCGCTGAAACTCAGTAGCTTGAAGGCTGTAACCACGTTCATTAAGGCTTGCCAATTAGATGGCGCTACAATTTCCACTTATAAAGTTTGCATGTACCTACACCGGTTTGCTGAGCGCCCGATGGTTTCACAGGGCTGTGTTGCGGTCCGTATAAAATAATTTGGGGTGTTACCGCGTGGCCATGAGCTTCACCCTCCAACGACACACGTGCTACGACAACAATGTGGTGAAAACATATGAAAGAAGTTCTTTAGTGCAAAAACAAGTGACAAACGCGCGACTCGCTGGTCGATTGACGAAAGTCATTGCCCGAGGTTGTGAACGAGGCGTTAATTTTGAATTGATTTTGAACGTTTTTCTCTTGCCGTGTTTGGCTATTTTGTAGGTTAGCTTTTATAAAATTATGTTGTCACATTTTTCTGTATTTTATTATTCACGGCTGCAAGCGGAACTACAGTTTTGCGAGATGAATTTAGATGAGACAGGAAATGGAATATCCATGGATTTCCATGAATTATTTCACCATTGGATTATGGGCGAAGTGGAGAAGTGGAGGAGGCCTATGTCAGTGGACGTCTTTTGGCTGATGTGATGCTAAAAACATTGTTTGCTTAAGTTTAAAAGAACTGAAAAGAGCGGATGATTTCATTTCTACGGCGTGTCAGCCCTACGAATATTTAGAGCGTCTCGCTCAACAAATAGTTTCCGACTTAGATTCGTTCGCAACATGCGATACTTTTACGCGTTTGTTAGGATCCCAGCATTTATATCTTATGAAACATTACGTACATATTTACATATTATATTTCTACGGGTCCTCTGTATCAGAGTGTGGAAACGTGTTTTTTATTTATAACAGTCAAAGTTTAACGCGACCCGGACGTGACGCGACGCGACGTGCGTTCAGCGGTTTACTACTGAAACTCAGCATGTCAAAATATAACAGTTCTGGAAGCAATGCATTGGTGATAACCGCATCGTTTAGACGATCACACAGACAAACGTAAAAACTTTTTTGCAAAGAATTAAACCGACTTCAAAAACACAAAAAAGTAAAAAATAACTTTAGCTTCAGAAGTCGGTGACTTTTGCTAGTTTGCTTTTGTTTTTTTGTCACCGACTTCTGAAGGTAAAGTTATTTTTTACTTTTTTTTTGTGTTTTTACGTTTGTCTGTGTGATCGTCTAAACGATGCGGTTTTCACCATTGCATTGCTTCCAGAACTGTTATATTTTGACATGTTGAGTTTCAGTAGTAAACCACTGAACGCACGTTATTTTTCACTTTTTAGTGGTTCACATGTGCTTACCCCTTCACGGCGTACCGGCGTGATGTTATGTTATGAACTGATGTAAACAATAGACAAACATGAGATTTCAGCAATCCCAGTCCCTTTGCTATCATTTATTAAGGAGTTCCGTTGCCTATCTACGAAGTTCTTCATCAGATCTTCACCAAATTGAAATTGAACCACTCCGAGAAAGTACTCTTCCAAAAACTACACAAATGGCTTCAAGTGTGCCTATAACATTTGAAGAGTTCTCTCTATTTCTGCAGGATCCTCCTTTTTGAAGTCAGTTAAAAAGAGAATTCATTTGATTCTGTTAACATTCTATAGATAAATTATTCTTATTCGTATTTTTTTCTTTATAATGTCTTGATGGCCCAGAGGTTAAGGCCTCGCCTCTCATGCATGAGGTTGTGGGTTCAAATCCGGGCAAGTACCAATGTGATTTTTTCATTTCATATTTACTTTCTAAGGTTATCTTGGACATCACAGACATCGGTGAAGGAAAACATCGTGAGGAAACCTTGACTTACAAAAAAGTCTGAAATCGCCAACCCGTCTTGAGCAAGCGTGGTGATCAATGCTCGTGCTTTTGAGAGGTCTTTGCCCAGCAGTGGGACAGTAATAGGCTGGTATTATATATATATATAATAAATCAGTTTTCACTGCCCAACAGTTGAATCAAACCTAGGACTTTCCTACCGCATTGTTATCACCATCGCTGCACCACTAACCCTCGGTATCTGTCAGCCATAACTCAGCAGTACTTAACTTTACGAGAGAGAGATAGTACTCCACCTGCTGCCGTAAAACCAAGCCGATTTCATTTTGTTCCTGCATTTTTATAGCTGAAGTTATTTTTACGGTCTAACGCGGTTTAACTTTAGGAAATATACTAGGGAAATGCAGGTGTGCCGATTTTTTATGCTAAGTACGTATTATATGTTGACTAGCTGTTGCCCGCGACCTTCGTCCGCGTGAAATTATTATAAAAATACGACTTCGGGATATTTCAAACGGATTTCGATAACAATTTCAAGGGTTTTCATTTTTGCACGGAACCCTAATTCTTTATTTAAAATAAAAGTAGCTTAAGTTACTCCTTATAACAGCAGCTACTTCCAGTAAAAGCTTCGTCAAAATCTATCTGGCCGTTTTGGCAACAAACACAGTCAGACAGACTAAAGTTAAAAAAAAAATTTTGTTTGTTGGAACTACCGTATGTACATTGTTATACAGTTGTATGTACAGTTTTTAAAAAGCCGTTATTTTGAAATTACAAAAGGACTCTTCAATTTTATTTACGAGAAGATGAGTTTGCACACCCTAGACCAACTGACATCAAGTGAACGATACCAATGATGAAACCTGTGACAGCGATGGCATAACTATGTTCGAACTCTGGATTCGGCAATTATTGGAAAGGACAGCAGCGAAACTCTGACTATATTGGAAAATTCACTTGCATTTGTAATAATCATCCATTGGGACGAATTTGTGATAGTAGTTTGTTATTATAAAAAGTTCTTGAGTATTTCGTCTTTATTGAGGACAAAGATAAAAATATCCTCAGTTACACTTGTGTCGAACCACGGGGAAGGGAAATATCTACACTTGTGGTAAATGGTATGTTCTAAGTTACAAATTCAGACTATTAACCAAAAATACTTTTCTACGTTACCTGTTACATTAATAATAATTACTAAATTGTCAGTCTCCCTCCATGTGAGATATTGATTGGACCGCGGCGCCTGGCGCGCCTGTATATTTTATGATCGCGGTCCGTAACAACCATCAAACCATCATTACGTCCGCCATGACCCTATTAGTTAACGCATATACAGACTGTCGGTTTGCATCCTGGTCAAATTCAAGGAGGTATCTATACTAATGATTCTCGACCCGAATCTATAATAAAAAGGTTTAGGCGCAGAAGGCCTAATTCTCAAAATGGCAAATTCTCTAAAAGCCTAGTTCTCTGAATGGCCAATTCTCTAAATGGCTAATTATCAAAATGGCACATTTCCTATAGTTGGGAGTATTCTTATAAATATAACATTTATTTTTTTGAAATATAGGCTTTGAGTATGAGTTGGTCGGTTCCAATAAAATAAAGCCAATTTTAAGCCAATTTTACCTGCCAGGTTTTTTTTTTACCTAAGTACGTAAGTATTAAAACGCAGCCCGTCTGTTCCTAGACCTATAACAATGGACACACAACTATTCCATATTATAATTATGGACAGTATGGAAACTAGGGGTTGGTTTACGCTTACCGATTTCCGTAAAAATAAAAATGTACAGATACTTCCTTAAATTTGACCAGGATACAAAGCGACAGCCTGTATTTAAATTACTATTTATTGTGAACACTGTGTTTCGTGTTTACTTTTGTGTCGAAATAAATAATCTAACAGCAATTGTCATATACGAGTATATTTTTTGCATTTATGAGGGAAAGCTTTTCTCTGTTTTCTATTTCGCCTGGAGGAATATACTGACTGAATTGGAACTATTAATATGAACTATGAATTTGAACTATAACAAAATCTACGCCATAGACAATTGACAATCTGAACACAATCAGTTTACGTGTTATTTCACTTTTTGTCTGCTAACAGGACTAGTACTATTGTATCCAAAATACCATTACGCTCTCTCACATGCTCCTTTTCTCGCTAACTATATTTCTTTTTCCTTTCTTCTAAACTCATACTCCTTGTTCCAGGTGGTCGTCATGGGCAGCAGCACAACCTCAGACAAGACGATCAACACGAGCACCGACTCCGCGGCCACCGCGCTTACCTCGATCACCGGCACCGACGACTCAATGGATGCCGAGCCCGACGCCCCCGACCTGTCCGAGCCCTCCCTCATCGACGACCCCAACGTGCCTGTCCACCCCCCCAGCACGGCCCCCCCACACTACCACAGGCCGACTAACAGCTGTGATATTGAGTCCCCTGCTTACACCAAACCACAATCGGCTACCGATGTTATAGACTCCCCTAGACCTGGGCCAGCGAGGTTCGTCTTCGACGTGCCCATGCCTGATCCAAGGAGACAAGACAAGCCTAGAAATAGAACACAAACGCAAGTCAGTCAGACCAGTGTAGCGTCCACATCAATCCAAATACCGTATGACCCAAAAATGGATACTCCTAAAAGTCCAAAGGCAAATCAGGCGAAGTATGAAACACATTTTAAGTTCGAACCTGATCCTGTGAAGAGGAGAGGGAGTGAGCCGAGGGTGAAAAATAAGCAGAAGATTGAGAAGGAGTACTATAAGGATGAGGTGGCGAAGCTGCGAAGGCAGCTGGAAGGCACGGAAGTGTTCACGACGTCGAGAAGACGGTCTTCTGCACACCAGCACTCTGTGCCGCCGCCGTCTTCTCGAAGACAGTCTACAGGTATGAAATCAAAATGTCCTATTATTTTCTTGATAATATTCGAATATTAAGTAGTTTATTTTATGTAATTTAGTTGTTTTTTTGTAAAATGTGTATACAATTTTAAAATAATGTAATAATCAATTCATAATTGTATGGACTAAAGACTTTGCCCTATGAGCTAGTTCCGATGTTTCTCCCCAGAATAGTCGGCTAAAAACACAGATCGATGTATAAAAGTGTCACCTATTTTCAAAGTATACATACCATTTATCAATTGTAGTTAGTTGCGGTTTTTTTTACATGTATTCGTTTGTGTTGACAGTTGGACCAATTGTGTTAGGGTTGGCCTGACAGCCAGGCCATTAATTTTCAGTGACATCTGTATTAGGGCCTCCCGTGGAGGTAAGGTCTGCTCTACCCCTATAAGTAACTGTTCAGTGACAGTTTTCCTGTTACCTCTATACCGTAGTTTTGCAATTTACGGTGCTATTATTAAATGCCAACATAGGTGCTTACACAATCGACCAACAAAATTGAATATTTATATAAATAATAGTGTGTTTATAAATCTAATACACAGGTTAAACATTTGTGATAGACTGGTGCCCGAAATAGGCATACAATACCTGTGTTACGGGTCACCAGGCTGTTATAGATATACCTATGTTCGGAAAAAATCTGCTCGGCTTATCTCGATTGAGTCGTCGAGTGATTGCTTCAGGTTGGTTTTATTATTGGCCGAGTACTGACGAATGGAATGTGGCTACCAAGTGTGCCGGTCACCAACACAGACTTGAGGGCGAAGACGACTGACAGTTGCTTTAAAAGAGTTTCGTATTTCTACAATAACTGACAACAGGATTGAAGCTTTTCGGAAGCTTTTCACATTTGAACGGATCAATACATTATGAACTCTTTCATCGTTTTTATCGATGATGAAATAACACTTTGTCCAGCAGGATATCTAGGCCCTTTGCTTCTTATCGAACTTGGTGACAACTATGGTTGCAGATACATTAGTAATCTAAACTAGCTGTTGCCCGCGACCTTCATCTGCGTGAAATTATTATAAAAACATTACTGAATATATATTCAGTATCTACTTAAACAAAAACTTAAAAAAGTTTATACACTTAAACTTATAAAACTTGAATCGCTTTTTGTTAACAATTCCTGTTTTTTTTTTCACGGAACTGTAAGTATTTTTCTTAAATAAAAGTAACTTCAGTTACTCCTTATAACATCAGCTATCTGCCAGTAAAAATCCCGTCAAAATCGATCTAGCCGTTTCGGAGATCAGCTGGAACAAACAGACAGACATACACACAATTTTCTTTTTGTTTTATGTACCGTGTATACTTTCATTTATACATTCAGTAAAAAGCTGTAATTTTGACATTACAAA
This sequence comes from Eugnorisma glareosa, assembly GCA_947578425.1. Classification (NCBI taxonomy): domain Eukaryota; kingdom Metazoa; phylum Arthropoda; class Insecta; order Lepidoptera; family Noctuidae; genus Eugnorisma; species Eugnorisma glareosa. Next base: position 834,483 of record OX387967.1, read on the forward strand.
CAGACACTTATTTATTTGTATAGAAACTTAGACATTTGTTGAGTCAGATAACCGCTTCGTGCCTCAAGCTCGTAAACGCAGGCGATTACCTGAAATGTTCACTTAAATAGATGTTTTATCAAGTTCTGCATCTCATTATGTACGGTCTTAATGTTTCATATTTACTTTAGATGTAAACATTGAGTTTGAAAGTAACCTTAATATACACAGTAAGGATTAAATGAAAATAGCCACCCGGGTCGATCGAAGGTTACGCTACTCTTGCGGCGATCGGTCTGTGGATGGGTGACCATTCAATCCATACCAAGACCCCTCCGTGTCACGGCAAGCACGCTAAGCAGTCGGTCCTGGCTGACATTAAAATTTTTGGACAGCCATTGAAAACCCGAAAGTGTGTCAGCCAGTCTTATCACGCGGTTGGTGAAAGATAGATAGGCATTCGCTCCATGTTAAATATTAGCTAGTATGGAAGCCGACCTCTTTTTAGTTGGGCCTAAGCGAAGCATGACCAGAAGCAATCTTAAACTTACACCAACCTTTCTCCTCAGCTGTCCAAGTCCACGTGACCGCCAATCCCCTCGACTCAGCAGCGAGCACCATCCCAGCAGGTCGCACCACCATCGTGGTGCAGCAGCCGTCCCTGTCGCTGGACTACGGCGGCTGCGCCACCATCCTCGTGAGAGACGGAGATGAGCGGCGCAAGAGCAGGGTCTGCAGTGATCATATACAACAGCTGCTGGATGTCACCAGTCAGTTTACCTCCGAGGATCTGCATGAGTTTGATAAGAGGTGAGATTATTTTGATATTTCTGTAGGTGAGCTAGGTGTAATCGTAGCGATGGTCTTCGCAAGGTTTTTGATTGCTGAAAATGTAGTTGAATGCCATGCAATTGGAGAGGCCTATGTCAGCAGTTAACTGCGGTAGGCTGATGATGCTGAGGTGGCATTTTAAGAGCCGTGATGGCTCACTGGTGGCGGCCCCCGCCCCACGTGTCTAACCCAAGACGCTAATGTTACTTTGTGTCAATTATATTTTATCATCACTGCACTCAATCTCTCCTATGTCCCAGAAATTCGATAAGCCGTGACATCCATCAACCCGCACTAAGCCACGGCGAGGGTAACGGCCCGAAGAGATATTAAAAGCTGATTGATTATTATGTTACTGACACTGTCAGTACGGTGCTTTGAAATTGAGCCTACGGGGTTTCCATAGGGTCCACCGTCGCTTGGTAGTAGATGAACCTGTTAAGGAACAAAAATTTTGCATCTCCTCTGTTGATAGATTGTTTATTAACCACGGCATGATGAGAAACATGGAAACAATAAGGAAATGAGCCTATTTCCGCCCATGACAGTTAGAGGCGGGGCTTTGGGAAAGCTAAGGTACGGCCAATATAAATAATGAAACTATGCCATGTCAAAATTTTGAGAAAAAAATATAACAGTAGAACGGGTCGGTATGGTATCGTTGGGATGGTGTCGTCGGTATGGTGTCGTGGGTATGGTATCGTCGGTATGGTGTTTTCGTGTACACGTTTAATTTGAAACAGACTTGTGTAATCGAGATTAATCTTTACCCAACATCGGCAAAACCGGATACTGGAGTCACAAAAGACATATTTCACGTGGTAATACGAAAACCGAAACTTAAAAAGTCTTGTTTACATTTTTAGTTGCTGTGTTTGTCGTAGTTTTCGAGTTTATTCTTTTTACCATATTGTTTGGAACTGTTTGTTCGTCCCGATATTTCCTACGTAGACTGTAAGTCTGCACTAGTGTATAGTATACAGTATACAAAGATATACAATGTGTGCGATTTGTTTGATGTATGCAGTGCATCGTTTGTGCTGACTAATGGTCCGTAATGGTAGGGATTGGGTTACATGTAGAAACAACCTAATATGTGTGTGTTTTCGCAATCGTAGGGAATAGTAAAATAACAAGATTGAAATGGGCTGGAGTGTCTACGTAAAACATTAAACCTCGTAATTTTAAAATAACCAGTCATCTATACTATATAAAAGGCCTACCTATTCATACATGAAATCTCTTAACGGGTCATTGTACTCATCCTTATGAACAACCTTCACTATGGAACCAAACCCGAAATCGCGAAAAAAAAATCATTATCAATCATCACATTTTGTCGAGTTATGCGCAGAGAAATGTGTGGGGCAATCGATTTTTTTTTCGCGATTTCATTTTTGGTCTAATAGTAAAAGTTATTCATAATGATGAGTGCAATGACCCCTTAAGAGAAATTCGTGTATGAACAGATAGACCTTATAATATACTATAATATTATAAAGAGGTAAAAATTGTTTATAAGTTTGTATGTAGGTGCAAACTCCAATTCTAAAAAAATCTTTCACTGGTAGAAAGCTACATTATTCGTGGGTGCTATAGGCTATTTATATCGTGCATATTAGCCGAGCTATTATAATTATACCGTTTATACGAATCGTAATCAAATCGTTTCGCCTAAACCAAGAAACACTTCGCGTGCGACCAAAAAATAACACTTAACACTGCTAATCACAACCAATCAACACTAATCACTCATTAGACAAACAAAAGAAAGCCGCAAATCACAATTCAACTTCCAATGTTCAACTTTAGTCGTAACACCTAGTAGCCAGACTTCAACTTTGGCGTAAAAGCCTCCTTTGTGACATTTCTTTTTAAAAAGATAAAAGACGTCTTTTTTCTTCCTTTGTGGAGGTAATTCGCTTTTCTTGTGCCTGGGGCCGGCGACGCAACTTTTTTAAATGTTGCCATCTCTTTGCAAATGCGTTGGCTGTTATATTCAATTGTCGGTGAGTGGGGTGCCTTAATTGGGTGGCGCTCTGTGAATGCTTTATTGTAGGTACAATTTTTTTACTTTTTTATTTTGTGTTGAATGGCTTGTGACGGCTGGTGCAGTGTCAGAGCGTTCTAGTTTCTTTCAACGCCTTTTTAACGTTGCCTGTTTTCCGAATATTACAAACGTATAGTTTTTGTTTAATAGTGCTTATTAGATGTCTACGATTCCTCCCATCGTTCTAAAATATGTTGATAATGTATTTAATTTTCCATCAAATACATCCAAACATTGATCAAACCATTTCCATACAAATAGTAAGGAGGGCTAAGTACTAACACCCACACGGGTCGATCTTCAAGTGCAGCGCTTGCTAAGGTCGTTCGTGGATGGGTGACCATCCATGACTGTGTTTCCCATACCGTGTTTCCTCCGTGCCTCGGAAAGCACGTTAAGCCGTTGGCCCAGGCTGTCATTTGTAGTTCTTTGACCGTCGTTACCAGTGACTCGTAAGTCTGTCGACCAGTCTTACCAAGGGGTATTGTAACCCAGCCCAGTACTAACTGGGTTAAAGAGGTTAGGCAGTCGCTCCATGTTAAATACTGGTCGGACTGGAAGTAGACTCCGTCATAGTTGGAAATAGGCTAAGCAGGTGATTATCCATACAAATAGTATAAATGCGAAACTAGCTATCTGTTTGTTACCTCTACATGCCAAACAAGGCCAAGACCTGCGTCAGGACTTACTTTCCATCCAGGTAGTTGTATGTCCCTGGGAGATAATGTCCGACCTTTGCGTGGGCGAAGCCGTGGGTAAAAGCTAGCTATGTAATACGTTTGTCATCTGTAATCAAACTGATGCAATGAGAGAGGGAAGCTACCTGAGTTTAATTTACTCGATACCCCTCGCCCCTCATGGAAATAAAATTAACAGCAACGTGAATATTCACCACATTTGAAATGCCAATTAAATCTAAAATAGCGGGCTAACTAATATCTAGGGGATGATTGTCACGATGCAGTGATATGCAGAAGATATAATCCAGCTGTTCATCTTCAATTCGACAATACTCGGGCTAGAGCCTGCCCGGCAACACCACCTGACTGATGAGCCATCAACCTTTTAAGCTGGAGGATGAATTTTCGTAAACGTTCGTAACATAGAAAATTCAACTGGAACCACACACGAAGTTTATTTATCAGATCATAATACATGCCAAACACTAACATTCCCAGTTGCTGAGAGGAAACCTGCCTTAAAATATTGGTATAAAATAAACAGGGATTACTCAGATGATAACATTAAAAAATTTATGGAAGCTGTAGGGAATTTGTCGTGGATCGATGTTTTCGACAACACCGACGCAAACGATAGCTTTAATATATTCCATGAAAACTTCTCGCTATTTTATAAGTTATGTTTTCCCTTAAGGAAAACTAAAGTATATGTTAATAATACGTCACCTAAATGGATTACCAAAGGTATTAGGAAATCTTGTTCTAATAAAAGACAACTTAAAAAGATGTGTTACTTAAAAAATAAAAATAACGAAATACGGTCTAGGTATTTAGAATATAATAAAATATTAAAATCTTGCGTAATCCGCTCAAAGAAAAGTTCTAACCTTAACTACATACTAAAATCTAAAAATAAAAATAAAGCTACATGGGATATCATCAAAAATAGAACAGATACACACAAAACATTTAATCATATAAACGCAATAGATCACGATGGTTTAATTTTAAATGACCCAACTCAAATAGCTAACTCATTAAATAATTTCTTTATTGATATTTCTCATACAAAACAATCTGCCAAAAGTACCCATACATCTCAACTCACACGGAACAACTCCAGCATATTTTTGAAACCATGCTCTGACACTGAAGTGTTTCGTGTAATATCATCCCTCAACAATAAAAAATCAGTAGGATATGATGAGATCTCCACTCACATACTGAAACTATGCGCTAAAGTGATATCACCAATTCTGTGTCACACAATTAATTTATCTCTATTTGAGGGAGTCTTTCCAATTATTCTAAAATCTTCTATAGTCAAGCCCCTGCATAAAAGTAAGAGTACATTAGACAAAACTAATTATAGACCTATCACACTCATTTCAATATTCTCTAAAATTTATGAGAAAATAATGCATAGTCGTTTAATTGAATTTATAAATAAGCATAAAATTATTAATGAAGAACAAAATGGGTTTCAAAAAGGTAAGTCAACCACTTTGGCAGCATTCTCTCTAGTAAGGTCCATAACTGATAATATAGATAAAAAACGTTCTGTTTCAGTAATCTTCCTTGACATGAGCAAGGCTTTTGATCTCGTTAATCACGATACACTTCTTGATAAGTGCGAACGCTATGGAATTAGAGGTCCTGCACTAGATTGGCTAAAAGGTTATCTGAGCAATAGACAACAGTGTGTTGAAATATCCCGAATTAGTGATAAACTTGTTGCAATGATATATAGATCCTTATTTCGTCACAATGGGTCAGGAGTGCCTCAAGGAAGTATCCTTGGGCCTCTTCTCTTCCTCTTATACATCAACGACTTACCAAATATCACTAAACATAAATGCGTACTATTTGCCGATGATGTGTCAGTAATAATACCTGAGAATGACAAAACACTGCACCAACAAGAAGTAAAAGAAACCATTACCGATATCATAAATTGGCTCAATGAAAACCACTTAAAAGTTAATTTATCTAAAACAAAATTCATTCAATTTGCAAACTATAAACAAAATCCACCAATAATTAACATAGAACACAATAATGAAACAATTAATAGAGAAAACAGCATAAAATTTTTAGGGTTAACATTAGATAAAAATTGTAATTGGGGAATCCATATTGACAACCTGTGTAAAAAAATAAACAGATTTGTATACGCGCCAAAAGAGCTACGCAAAACAGCAAATGAACAAGCCGCACTCAACGCCTACCATGGCTATGTAGCGTCTATACTGAGATACGGTTTACTCTTATGGGGTAATTCGACTCATGTCCAAAGAGCGTTTATAGCACAAAAAAAATGCTTGAGAGCAATTACTGGGACACCTCCTTACGAGAGCTGCAGACCTGTTTTTAAAAATTTAAAGGTTTTAACTCTAGCTTGTACCTATATCTTACAGATAGGTATATTTGTTAAAAAAAAATCACACTTCTTCTCCACTGTAGCCGAAAACAACAGATTCACAAAAAGGGACCCTACTAAACTTAAAAACCAATCTTGCAATAGTACTCTTCACTATAAAAACAGTTACTTAATGTCCATTAAAATTTACAACCACATTCCGAAACCAATAAGAGAGTCACCACTTCATTTTTTTAAAAACAAGTTGAAATCATGGCTACTTCAAAAGACTTTTTACTCAGTAAAAGAATTTCTTGAAGATATTAAATATAATAGGTAGATACTGGATATTGTTATACACTTTTTTATGTTTTTATTTTATTTTTTTATTATATCCAAGGTTAATGTTAATGTTGTGTTTTATATTTTATGTATTAGATTATAAAGAGTTTAGACATTTAGTTTTGTTTTTGCTTTATTCTAATAGAGTGTAAAATTTTAGTGTTTTCAAGTGTAAATAATGTAAATATTCGTATGCCGCGTCTAGCGGCGGATATGTCCTGAACTATGCTATTTCTATTTAACAACTTTGTGCCTACCGTATCCTACGAATAAATGTCTTTGTCTTTGTCTTTGTTGCTGACGTCTTCAGAATAGGCTGCGCAGAGTGAAACTTCTACGTTCGTTACGTTCGTTTCTTCTCTACGTTTGCAGGAATACCACGCTCGGGTGAGCGGAAACATTATCCCCTCCCCCCCCACCCCTTGAGATGCGCTTTGTGTTGTAAAACATATTACTTCCGACCGTTTTAACGACTACTATAATGTGGAATGTTACTGAAAACAACGTTTTGTTAGTCATAAAGGATAGTAGTTTTAGGTTACAGGTAAATTAAAGAAATGTACGTGATGTTACGTTAAAACACTTTGCCTGGTTAATCTTCTGTGGTTGGCATCCAACGCAACACGCGAAATACGAATCAGAACTGACGTCACGCAAAAAATGTAAATATAAATGTAAAAACGCGTAACTTTCAGGATTTTCGGAGATTAGCGGATTACTACCCGCGAGGTTAGGACATTACAGCTGCCTGACCACACGCTGGGCTACTGCCCTCCAGAGTGTCTGGTCTGGTCCTCCCTTTTGAACGGAGAGAATGAGGCTTTTTCCGGCCGGTTCCTCATATTTCTATACAGGTGTCCCCGAATATGAATGATTAGCGTCCAGTTACTTCATCGTGACAACATCTTTACATCCTCAACTCCTCAAAATAGTCTAAAATCAACATGCGGATATTGCTTCAACTAGAATCGCAGGAAGCCAATATAACAGCCACTTAATAGACTGGTGTAAAACGATGCTTTTAGTAAGGTTCTTTCAAAAAGGTCGAGTCAAGCAGTCAATAAATTTGCTTGTATTTCTAAACCACCCACACAAATTGTCGGGTAGCCAGTTTGTTGGTTCTAACAACACATTAAACTCCAGAACAACGCGGTAGTCCTGTATAATTATATGAATACAAACACAAAATAGGGTAAAACATCTCATTTAATAAACCCGTTATACAGTGTAAGTGCTGTCGATTCATCCCGAGGGCTTACGGACGGGGCTGCATCCTTCTCAACCGCCGGGGCGAGGAAATTGTATCCTCTGCGATAACCTGCACGACGCCTGACGGTGTATGAGTTGCATGGAGTCGGAGATTGCTTCCGTTGGCTTTTATAAGGACTGCCGCAGTCAAGATGTGATAGCGAACCATTTCAGCTGGATTTGAAGTGGTTAAAATACGATAGCACGTAACACTCGGGTGACATTTTTGGGATAAAATTATGAAGTGTAATGAATAGCAGAACATACTTGTGTGCTGTTTTTCGGAATAACAAACATGGGATAGCAACCAATTACACATATAAAACCTTTAATTATGGTGGGTTTTAAAAGTAAAAAGTATCAAGCGTAGTAGTATATTCAAGGCTCTAATAATATAAGTGTTTAGTACAACAAGGTGTGTGACATAAATTGATAAGTGAAAAACAATTTAATAAAATGGTGAAAATAAGGAAATAGTGTTGAAAGTATTTTCTTGATTAACATAATGTTGTAGGCAAGTTTTTTAAATCAACTTTAGTTCGATCGAGCTCAAAAGTGACAAATAAGAGACCAGGTGAACTGACAAAATGCCGGCGATTCGCTTCAGTATCATAGTGGACGACATGTCAACAATGTACCCTGCTCCAGACAAAAATGAGTGAGTTTAAAGTAAATCTTAGTTAATTGAACGTTTTCACGCTTTAAACGCTAAACGCATTTGGATGGAACTAGGCTCATGGATAGACCATGGCCTGTGTTAAAAGACAGAATACTTTACTATGGCACAATTGCCAACATTCGCCGTCTAAACCGATCGCCGATAAAATATTGAATCTACCATCGAATCTTTTGATATCTTCCTACTATCTCATAATTAATTTTTAAACCAGATTTCCAATGCAAACTTCAAATTACCAACTCCTTTTTCACGGAAGCGAGTATCATGAACTTCCTCAATTATAGAGAAAAAAGTCGCCCCAAATTTTTCATGAAAAACGTTATCACATTTCCAATCAACAAGAATAATGACCCGGCCGGGAATCGAACCCCGAATCAATAGTTATTAAAAACATCACGATAGGGCTCAAGTCTTGATATCAGCTATTAATTTCCCATTTATCGGTCCCCGAGATTTCTCGGTTGTTTCCGAAGCGTTGCGGACCGGTCCGGCGACCTCCGACCCGTTCACGATACTTTTCGGTCGATGTTATTTTAACCTTTTTACCAACAGGGTAGAATTTCTCGGTGACTGGTTTAAAAATGTATTGAATGCCCGGTTTCACTAACGCTAGATGGCATATGAATGAATGCGTAAATAAAAGCGTTCCGTTCGATATTCAACGTTAAGCCGAGGGTTGCAAAATCTAACCGTGCATAAATATTTAGTCATTCATAATTGCTTCTTAGTGTTAGTGGTAACGGGCATTACTTCTATAGAAGTTCTTGTCGGTGAAAGGGTTACGAAACTTCTAGACCAGGGATTCCCAAAGTGGTCGATATCGACCCCTTGGGGTCGATATCGACCCCTTGGGGTCGATATCGGTTTCCTAGGGGTCGACATAAACGAAAACTGATTATGGGGGTCGACGAGGTCTAAAAATCGACCCCTATTAAATTAACACAAGTTCTTATTTAAAACTTTCAAGATAGGTAGGTAGGTACTGTATTGTTTATGTTGTGTTACGTGTACTAAGAATAATTAATATTTATGTAGGAAATAGCATTGTTGTAGTAATATAAAGCCTCAAGTTCGTACAAGATGAAAAACTCGGCAAGTCAGTGTGGACAAGTTTGTGCAAGATAATGAGTTCGAGCGTACGTCTTTCAGGCGCGTTTTGACTTGCTCTCTATTTGACGCTTGCGCGATTTAACACGAACGAATTCATGATCAAGTTGCAAGTCCAAACATGTTCCTGATATTTTACTATTTAACGAGGTTGCACTTAGGTTGAAAGTTCATTTGCGTTTTGAAATTCGTTGGAGCTTGAACGATAATAACTCATATAAGTACTCATTTATTTCAAGAGATTACAAAGTTATTACATAGCTAAATTAAGTGAAGTAAAGTGACTGAAAAAGAATTTACAAAATGCTGAGCTCCCTACGCGAGTTAATAGAGCGTAACCACACAATATCTGCAGTTTATGAAAAATTAACAGGGTAAGTACCAAACAGTTTTTATCCGGCACAGCGCATCAGCATTGCCCCACTGCACACTGTGTGATAGTGATCAGTTGAGCTATCTGTAGATTGTTTGCAACAGTTTGCAGTTGCCTCAGTTGTTTCAATTGTAAAAATTTACCAGTAAATTTAACAGTTTATTAGGTATTGTTTTTAATTTAGGTACTTAGTTTCTTATTTTTTTATTTGCAGGATTACTGAGAGTTTTATGATGGCGGACACGAAAAAAAAATGCAGACAATACAGTTTGGACTACTTGAAGTTCGGATTTATTGCATCTCCATCAAATCAACACTTGCCGATGTGTCTCATATGTGAAAAAGTATTCAGTAACGATGCCATGAAGCCTTCAAAAATGGATGACCACTTATCGAGAGTACATGCTGACAAAAAAAGTAAGCCCTTGACATTTTTTCAAGCACTTAAAGAAAAACTAGACAAAAGGCCATCCATAAGATCGATGTTTGCGTCATCATCTATTAAAGACGATGATGGTTTACGAGCGTCCTATAATATATCTTTACTAATAGCGAAGTCGGGGAAACCCCACACAATTGGAGAGCAGCTTATCTTACCAGTCATTGCGGAGGTCCTTAACAATGTATTGCACAAACCCGCACATGATATTTTAAAGAGAATACCTTTGAGCAATAACACCGTTCAGAGACGCATAGACGAGATGGGACGCGATGTGGAAAACATTTTATGCAAGTTCTTACAGACCAACAGATTCTCTCTCCAGTTGGACGAGGCTACATTACCCGGCAATGAAGCTCTGTTGTTAGGATATGTTCGATATATCAAAGATGAAAATATGTGCCAAGAACTGCTTTTTGCTACATATTTAGAGACTGATACCAGAGGAGAATCAATTTTTCAGGCCGTGGAACATTTTTTTACTGACAAAGCTATTCCATGGAAGAACATTGTTTCTGTTGCGACTGATGGTGCACCGTCTATGGTTGGTCGTCATCGTGGTTTTATAGCTCACTTAAAGCGACAACTGCCTGATGTACTGGTCATTCACTGCGTGATTCACAGGCAGCATTTAGTAGCAAAAAAGCCGAGTCCTAGATTGCATAAGTCTTTACAATATGTAATAAATGCTATCAACAAGATTCGAAGCAATTCTTTGAACTCTCGGTTATTTGCTCAGCTATGTGAGGAAAACGACGAAGTCTTTACTCGATTACTTCTTCACACTGAAGTTCGCTGGCTATCAAGAGGCTCTTGCTTAGAAAGATTTTCAGCCGTTTTTGAATCTGTGTTGGAGTTTTTACAAGAAAAAGATCCGAATTTGAAAGAAAATCTGAACAATTGTAAAACAGATATTTATTACTTGACTGATATCTTTGGAATGTTCAACAAAGTTAATTTGCAGCTGCAGGGTGACGATCTTAACTTGATTAAAACAAAATCAATAATATCGGCCTTCGTGGGTAAACTAATCCTTTATAAACAAAATTTAGGCAGAAAAGAATATTCGCAGTTTCTGCATTTGTCAAAATTACCAGAAACGCTTCAAGATGATGACATTTTATTATATGTCACTCACTTGGACGCATTACACAAGGATTTTACGGAGAGGTTTGAGGATCTTTTAAATTTACAAATTCCTCAATGGATAATAAATCCGTACAATACCACAGCCATAGAAGAAGCCAATGTGATAATGCAAGAAGAGTTGATTACCATCAGCACAGACGAAGAGCTTAAGCAGAAGTTCAACCAAGGCTATCAGAAGTTCTGGTTGCAACGCAACATTGAAACACAGTATCCTACATTGTGGAACATTGCTGAAAAATACCTTATCGCTTTTCCATCATCATACCTAGTTGAAAAAAGCTTCAGTGTGGTAACAAACATTTTGACGAAACAAAGAAACCGTTTGAAAATCAACGAACGTGGAGATTTAAGGCTGCAACTCACCAATATTGAACCGGATGTAGCTAGATTGGTAGATAGTCACCAGGTTCATCCATCACACTGAATGTTTTATTTTCTCTTTGCGAATTAATACTTTTTTAAATATAATTTCCTACCTACTTAAAATTCTTTAAGTACCTAATTTGTAATAATCGTTATAAATTAAACTTGATATTTACTGAATTGTATGTCTTTTTATTTTGTTAAATTTTGATACGAAAATGAAGTCAATTTTACTCACTTAACCAAGTGCAAAGTTTTCCAATTGGTACCTTAGTACCTAGGTATTTTGTGTCAATAGGAAAAAACTAAAGATAGGCCCCCTTATTCATAATAGTCTGCTAACTTAAAGCATTGCTAATTCTCACTCTGTCTTCTTCTATTGACCTAAGTCAGAATGAAAAATAACACACTGTAGCAGCTGTTTTAAGTTAGCGGACCATTATGAATAAGGGGGTTGATCTTAAAAGTAGGTAATTTGGCCATGGGGGTCTGAGGTAACAGTTCATTTTGGAAAAGGGGTCACTTGTCCAAAATAGTTTGGGGATCCCTGTTCTAGACGATATCATCTAGAAAATTCCTTTTCCTTTTTTGAACTTTCATAAAAGTTCTAGTAAATGGTAGAATTAAATAAATGCTTTGACATTAAAACTATTTGGGTCAGCTTGGTATTCCATGAAATTAGAACAATGTCACCTCAATCAATCCACGCCATAGATACCTACCCTTATCCACTCAGAGTACAGGGGCGCTAAAATGGCTGCTTTATCAGAATCATAATACGGTTCACGTTAAAAATTTAAAACTCTTAAAATGGACTTTGTGTTCACCATAAAGACCATTTTAATAATTTAAATTTTTTAACGTGATTCATATTATGATTCTGATAAAGCGGCCATTTTAGGCCCCCAGCAGTCGAAATAGTCTGCTTTATCTAACTTAAATATTAAACTGACACAGCACAACTGTTCTCCTAGAGAGGTTAGGTAGACGTAAAAATATAGTACGTCCACATTTTGTTAGTTATGCCCATGTAATAGAGGGTAAGCCTATTGTCGTCAACTGAGCATAAATCTGACTCCAAGCTGCTATTGGAGAAATTCTGATAGAACCTCCAACACTTCGCCCGATCTGGGAATAAAACCCAGGATGTAGGTAACATACGAAACTGGCGCTTAACCCGTATACAGTCCCCAAAACGCCAACCAGTTCAATTTATGGAACGTAATTGTATGAAAAAGCTCGTCACTCATCTACCAGCTCGTGTACACGGAGGTCGCGATAACAGTGATAAGCGCTGGTTTATATAAATCGCCGCCGCGCCTCTGCCATGCACCCTGGTTGTTGAGCGGAACTGCCCGTGATAGTATATGGGAAAATGTGTTTGCTTTCCGTTGACTATACTTCTAAAATAGTGAACAAATCTGGACTCTTGTCAAACTTGATTTACATAAAAACGGTAGTTTAAAAAATAATTAATTAAAGCAAGTAATTAAAAACGCAACTGAAGGAGGTGCTCGCGGCTAAATAATAACTGCCTCTCGGGTCGATCTGCAGGTTAAGCCGGGCTTGTCTGGGTTGGTCCGTGAATGGGTGACCACCCATTACCTATTACATACCGAGTTTCCTCGATGCCTCGAAAAGCACGTAAAGCCGTTGGTCCCGGCTGTCATTTGTATATCTTTGACAGTCGATACAGGTAGTCAGTGACCAGAAAGTCTGATAACCAGCCTGCCAAAGGTATCGTATTGCCCAGCCCAGTACTAACTGGGTTGTGGAGGTCAGGTAGGCAGTCGCTCCATGTAAAATACTGGTAGTCAACATCATCCGGTGACACTGGAAGACGGCCCCAACATAATTGGAAAATGGCAAGCTCATTATGATGAAAAACGCAACTGAACCCGCTGTTAACAAGGCAACCTAGTGGGCAATTCATTTGATAAAACGTAACATCGTAAGATTTTTTTAAATAGATGTGTAGATGATGGCCCCCACTAGATGGACCGATGACCTGGTGAAGGTTACCGGAATCCGCTGGATGCGAGTCGCACGGGACCGGTCAGTGTGGCGACACTTGGGGGAAGCCTATGTCCAGCAGTGGACGTCTTTCAGCTGAAATGATGATGATGCTGATGTGGTAGAATGCTTGGTTGGAGGCTTCACCTCAAGGGTTACCCGTTGTATTTGTCAGTCAATGCAAAGCGTAGCCAAACTCGTCAATAGCTTGACGTCAGGTCGGCTATTACCATTCAGTTCCGGCCTTTAGGTCTCTGTTAAATATGTAACAAGTACAATCGTTTGTAGGTAGGTAAGGTACTACGCCAAACTTTTGGGTACGATCCAGAACGACGCAGTTGATCGGCGCCCTTCGAATTAGTTATGAACTTATGATGTTTGATGGCCTTGTGGAGGAAAACTAGGTTAATGGGTAACTGTTTATTTTGACTTCTAATTGTTTACTAGACTGGCCTTTTGACTGTTTCAACTGATAGAAAAGGCCTGACATGGCAATAGTTTGAGTCTTTTATCGCTTATGCAAAAAGGTTTTCAAAAGTGTGACTTTGAGTTCGTTGCGCCTCTTCGGACCAATCTTTAAAACTATTAGAAAGTATTGAATAGCGGTCCTTTATCACAAACAGTAAGTGACTCCTAAATGAATACCTAAATAAAAGTTCTCTGATGGATTTTCAATGATCGGTTCAGTACTGAAAGTTCAAGATAGGTCTTTAAATTCTTGCTGAAATTATGTCGTCTTTTCAAAAGAATGAAAAACCGTTCAGTATAATTAAAACCCATATCAGTTAGCAGTAGGTCTCGTGGTTGCGAGTGCGACTGCTAAGCGGTCGTGGGTACGACTCCCAGGTCGGGCAAAAAGTGTTTGGCTGGGAATGGCCGATGGCTAATCTCCGCTGAGATTGGCCGCCGTGATCAAAAACGTTCAGGAGGACTATTAATATAGACACGGAGTTCTCTCGATATGAATTACACGGTCACCCATCTACTAACTAACTCGCTACTAACTCGGCAAGCATAGCTTAACCTTCGTTCGCCCCGTGCGGCTGATAATATTTAACCACGGGCCCCTGCGGCTACCAGCGGTTATTAGTAACTTATTGAAGAGTAGGCTCGAGGGAAATTGAAATTGTTTCTAGAACTGCCCGTTGGTGCAAATTAAGCTTTGTGGTTATCACAAAGTTTGGTTGGAAGTATGATTTGAAATCTTAATTTCCAGAAAGTGTACGGCGACCGCGTGGAGGTCGGAAATTATCCTACGGGAATGAGCTTCGATAGTAACTTACATATATTTGTGGCCGCCCGCTACGAACCATCGCGTATCATTAAGATGTTCAGTAAGATCTCACTCAGATCCAGTCTGTCCCTTGGCTGCCATCCCCGCGACGCCCTAAGCCGAGGCTCGTACCACACAGGGGAAGCCCTTTGCGCGCGGTCGTAGTGACTAAGTTTACGCCCCTGGCTGGAGACCTTACACTCGCGATATCCACAGGATAGTCCGGTTAAGCAGAAGTGGAGGATACCTCTACAAAAAAAAAAGTCGTTATGGTTTGTTTGGGCATGGTTTGTCCGCGTGTGCCTTACATAAATCAAAATCCGTTGCGCTACTATTGCACCGTTTTGAATGAAATAATAGTAGATTGTTGCATCGAGCGCAAAGTGAGTTATTAATGTATGAGTGTTATGTTAAACTAACACGAGTGCATTAATTACTTAATTCAGCAAGGTCCGTAATCTACTTTTCTTTTAACTACCAATCTACCTACGTGATAAAATATAAAATCAAAATACAAACTCAATTTAATGAAAACAAAGTATGTCGCGACTTTTGTGGCAAAAGGTTATTAACAATTTCATTTGCAGCTGTTTTTATACTTTCTGGACCTGAATTCATATCGACATCATTTCCTGCTAAATACGAAGTATCAAAGTTTTACAATTTGTGGTACAAAATGCGCGCTATTCGTATTTTTTTTTCACCAAGTTGATTTTATTCAGCCTATTTTTATTTTCAGCCAGTATCTTTTTGATCAAATGCATACATTTTTTAGTAAACTTAATGGGAGACAGTAAATCTCTGTGGTAAATTAATATCTAATCTATATATATATATATATATATATATATTATATTATTTATACATATAATAAAACAGTAAAAAAACTGTGTCTGTACATTGAATATATTTAAAAAAAAATTAGTGAGGGGGGTTTGGAAACAGTAATAGAGCACGAATCCAAAATAAAAATTCTGTCTGTTTGTCTGTATGTCTGTTTGTTTGTACACGCTAATCTTCGGAACTACTCGACGGATTTAAATGATTTTTTTTTTGTTGTAAAGGTATTAAATTTGGGCAACATATAGGCTATAATTTATCTTGGAAACTTGAACATCTGATGCAGCACCGCAACAGACCAGCTAAACTATAAGAGATACAAAAACGGTACCATAGCAAAAATTGTTCCACGTGATGAGCATTTTCTGCTAAGAGAATAAATTTGAAGATCTGGAACACCTGAAGTGGAACTCCAAGAGCCCAGCTACACTATAACATATATAGGAATGACGTCTTAGCAAGAGTTGTTCAGCCTGATAAGCACTCTTTGTTGTCGTATAAAATTTGAAGACCTGGAACAGCTGATGTGGAACTCCAAGAGCCCAGCTACACTATAACATATATAGGAATGACGTCTTAGCAAGAGTTGTTCAGCCTGATGAGCACTCTCTGTTGTCGTATAAAATTTGAAGACCTGGAACAGCTGATGTGGAACTCCAAGAGCCCAGCTACACTATAACATATATAGGAATGACGTCTTAGCAAGAGTTGTTCAGCCTGATGAGCACTCTCTGTTGACGTATAAAAATTGAAGATCTGGCACACGCGTTGTGGAATATAATATAAAAAAAAATTAAAAAAATTGAAGACCTGGAACACCTGATATGGAAATCAAAGCTATCACTAATTTCACTGTATAATTATAAAATAACATAAGCTGGGAGTACCTCCACGCGGTGAAGGCGGTAACAGTTTAGGACTGATTTTCGATGAAAATTCGATGAATCATTGAAAATTGACTCTACTGGCCAAAACTCCCATTTATTATTTTATTTTATCAAATAAATAAGCCTAAATAGGCTTATGTTATTTGAGTGTTTAATTTCCTTTTTCATTTATTTTCGTGACACGGTAGCTTGGAAACTTGAACATCTGATGCAGCTTAGATTTCCATATCAGGTGTTCCAGTGTTCTTCGCGATCCGAAGAGGTTTCTACGGAGCGAGTTGCAGTCTGATGTTCTCGAACAGCATCAAGTCTCTCCTGACGCTCTTCGGTAGATTCTTGGGATCTTATGATCCTCAATCTTTTAGCTCCTTTGGAACGTTGGGAAAGATTTGACCTCTTTCTAGACATAGTTATAGTTTAAATTTGAAGATACCTGATCAATTAAAATCTAAGTGACTGCTCCCCTGCGTTACCGGGTAGGCTACCGTGTCACGACGATAAATGGAAAAGGAAATTAAACACTCAAATAACACAAGCCCGAAGGCATATTTATTTGACAGAATAACGGGAAGAAAAGGTATTTGTTGTGTAGGTATTAAGTCTGGGCAACATATAGGCTATAATTTATTTTGGAAATTAGAACACCTGATGCAGAACCGCATCAGAACAGCTAAAGTATAAGAGATATAAAAATGGTGTCATAGCAAAAATTATTCCACGTGAAGAGCATTTTCTGCTGTGAGAATAAATTTGGAGATCTGGAACCCTGTTGTGAATCTCCAAAGCCCAGCGACACTATAACATATTAAGGAATGACGTCTTAGCAAAAGTTGTTTAGTCTGATGGGCATTTCCTGTGAACTTACGAAAATGAAAGATCTGGAACGTCTTCAATCGTCTCGCTCATCCAGCTGTTTTCCCGTCCCCGGGCCTCAGAATTCTATATCAAACGTTTCAGATCTTCGATTTTCTTGACGACCCCGTTGTCGCTGGCAAAAGCAACAGGATCCGCGTACGAAGTCGCGGGCAGAAGCTAGTATCTAAATAAAAAAACAGTTCATTAATGAAAAACTGTGCAACAATGAGATTTCATATTAGTTTTTGCACTGTTTTGGTTCTAAGCAAAAAAGACGTCCTTTGTGATCGATTTTGTAGTGATTAATGATAACATTACTACGTAGTTGAAAGCAATTATGTGTATCGAATTGAAGCATTACTGTTCAAAGTAGAAACTATAGATTTAGAACTTTGAATCTGTCCAAAACTCTGCTGGATATTCTGTTCAAAATAAACCTGAAATTACAAAATCAACAAAAATCATTTGTATAATAAAATAATAAAATTTCTATCATTTTCGGTACTGAATTTTATCCTGATCTGATCAAAAATATGAGTTTAATTAACACAACAATTTCAAATACCTTTCACAGCAACAATAAAGGATTAAACGTGTACACACATACGGACTAAGTGGTATACATTTCATAATCCTCTTATGAAAAATTAAACCACTCAACAGATGGAAACGAAAGGCTCACTGTACGCAATATTCAATTTTTCAAATTGATATACCTGAAGAGTTCAATGTTAATACATATGATGCGTAATTAAATATTAACAACCGCACTGGCCGATCGAAGGTAAAGCTATACATACGTGCTGAGATCGATCCATAGATGGGTTTCAAAATCACCCATTACATACCGAGTTACCTCTGTGGCTCGGAAAGCAAGATAAGCAGTTGTTGACGGCTGTCATTCGATCTTTAACAGTCATTACGTATAGTTAGTTGACTGAAAATTTGACGAACAGTCTTACCAAGGAATATTGTGGAATTTAGTAACTGCTTCTTAGCGTGTTGGCAATCTAAATTGTGTCAACCCAGAATTGAGCTCGGCGAGCTCAGCGGCGGCTTGAGTTTGGCGATTTCAATAGCGTCCATCAGTTCCTGTAGTGAACAAACAACAGGACACGCAGGCCCCCCATCGTTCGTAGAACAGCACCAAATTTAAACTCCAGAGCAGAATCATTAATGAATATAATTGTAACGTGAAGTTAAATCTTTAAAATTAAGATGGGCAGTCGTTCCATGTACAATACTGCCCATCAACTAAATCTGGTTGCACTGGAAGCCGACCCCAACATAAATATTTGTTAGGAAAAGAGTTGGCAGTTGATGACAAAGTTAAAGCAAAATCCACATTAGTCTATTAAAATAATTAAAATGCTCTGTAGGCCTTCGCCACCATTTCTGTCGCGTGTAATCACAAAAGGTGCTTGCGGTCGGATATTATTGATGGCGCTGATGGCAAACAAATGGACGCGAGTTAATCTTTGACAGAGGATTCGATGTTGTCACCGAAATGTTACAGTGATCGATGGGTATGTGGGGTGTAGTATTTTATTTTTATTTAATCGGCTTTGTGCAAGTACTTTTTTTTTTACCGATGGGAAATCATCAAATATCCCCTCCCGCTCTGGGCTGAGCAGGAGGGAGTGTCAGACTTTTACTGACTAAAACCCATCCATGTTCCTTCCATTGCCCTTTGTGTTCCAGGGCCGCGGTATCTCTTTCGAACAGTCCCGCAACCCTGGCAGGCGTCTGTCCTTACGGACCCCTTCCTGTTTGCTGACTCTCTTTGAGGCGCGCGTGGAAAACGAACGCGCAGTCGACACGGCCTGTCGTCATAAGACGGACGGACGGCGAGCTAGCCCATAGCTCACCGTTCACAGGCCCGCGCCTGCGGTGGCCGGGGGCCACCCCGTGGCCCCCGACGCCCGGTGCGTCTCCCGCGGTGGCTGAGACGTGAGGCTCTCTCCCTCTCACGTCCCGCCACCTCCTTCGCTAGCATGACTGCTTCGCAGAAGGAGGTGACGGCGACCCATTCCCTCTCGCTCCGGACCATGGATTGAACCAGGACCGGACGCAAGAGGTCGCCGCCGCCGATTGCCGCTACGAGGACACGGCGGTGCTCCGCCCAAGCAGAGCAGACCTGCTCAGTGTGCTCCACCGTGTCCTCCGGTCGATCCTCGCAGTGGTGACACCCGGGCGTTTCCTCCCGCCCGATTAGGTGCAGGAACCTCCCGAAACAACCATGTCCGGTGAGGACCTGCGTCAGGCGGAAGGTGAGGGTGCCGTGGCGCCTCTCTAGCCACTCCTCAAAGAGGGGACTTATCGCCACTATTGTGGCGTGCCCTGTTGTGCAAGTACTGAATTAACTATTTTGGAGCTTTTTTGGTAACCTACGGTATTATAGCCAATTGAAAATATATTTAACCTGTAGATTAAATAAAATATGCTAGCGTAACTACGCAGACGTGCTAACCATTATGATCATATTTTCTTGGGGTTATTCGACATAATCGGTCGTTATTTGATATAAGACACAGATCAGTAATCACAAATGAGAGTCGAGAGAGTGTGACAGAGTTCCGCTAGCTAATTTACTTTGACCTTGTATAATTATGATAGCTGATTTTTGTCTCACTTGTGTGCCGAAGTTAAAGAAGTGTACTATATTCTAAATCAGCTGATGCCCGCGACCATTGTCAGCGTAAAATTATTTAAAAAAATATGACTTCCCTATTAGAATCGATTTTGTTAACAATTTCAAAAGGACTACAATCTTTTTTTAATGTGTTTTCACGGAACCCTAATCCTTTTTCAAAAATTAACTTAATATGTCCAGCCGTTTTGGAGGTTAGCCGGAACAAACAGAGAGAGAGACAGACAAAAATAAAAGAGTTTTTGTTATAAGTAGCGTATATACTTTCATTTGCATTCATAAGAAGCTGTTATTTTGACATTATAAACAAAACTCGAGTTTTATCTATTTGAATAGATAAGTTAACCGAAAGAGGCCAATGGCCGAATCCATTTCCCCTTGTGTTTTATTTCTTCCCCCATACTACTTAACTTCACTACTATCATTAATTAACTAAATTAGCTACAACGCTTACAAATGGGCAGGTGTAATCACACGCCATTCACCGTTAGTGATAGAATCCGTAAAGTTAATGGGAGGTACTGTCTTTACTAGATTATACTCGTAGCTAGTTGATTGTTATTGAAAGCTATAGCGGCAGTTCAGAGCTTGTAAACAGACTGCGAGAGAATACTGATTAGAGATTATTGAAGTACATACATACTCGTAATGGCTGCCATCTTTTTCATTTCAATATGTGAATAAATTGGGCTGGTGAATTATCAAAAAAATAAAACCACTTCTGGTGCAGGTTATCGGCTTAATACAATGCACTGCCGAAGATTTGGGATTTCCCCAGTAATTTCGAAATTAATCCATCATGAGGTATGAGGTACCCTAATCAGAAGTGACGGTTTGACGCTCAATCTTGGGGTAAACATATTAAAATTTGTTGTATGAAGTGTATTTTAAAAACAAGAAATCGGCGGTTAGTTCCATTTTTGGTCGTGTTTCGGCAAAAGATCCTTGTACACTATGTTATGTGGTAAATTAAAACGAAGAAGATAAATAAATCCGCGAACTAAAACTAAAGAGTTCTGTAAAATAACCACGGTCGTCAACTGTTTCTAACATTTGAAGTTCTATGTGTAAAGCTGGTATGACATAAATGCTCTTCACCCCCAGGTACGGCAGTCCCCACCACTCCAGATCGCAGTCGGTGAAGGCAGGGCGCTCCAGGACTGGCGAGCGACAACTCCTGGGGCTGCCCCAGCAGAGGGCGCGCGTGGCCTCCATGCCCAACACAGGCGTCGAGGAGGAGTACTACAGGCTCAGGCATTTTAGTATTACTGGTGAGGTTACTTGATGAACGATTTTGATTTTTTTAGAAGATTTATGACGTTCGATCGGCGGAATATTAGGACTTACTGTTACTTGTTATATGTGTATTCCTGTTATATGTGAAACATGTCCATGTCAAAGAATGTGCTACGTAACGTTTGTAGATCTGGGTCTAAATTGTTGCTGACAAAAAGAGTAGCTATATTTTTTTTTAGGAATTGTACGTATCTGCAGGTGCTGATAATCGTCGTTCACAATAGTACAATAATATTAGAGGGTAAACATAAATAGAACAGCCGCCAGCTGCTGGGAAAGCTTATTTTAATCACATCATTTTTAATTTAGGAAGTTGTAGTATAAAATGTGAATCACAGTTCCAAATCAGGGTTGAACCTCATCTGGCAGCTCGGAAACGCTTTTCTATGCACTGTTTTGTCGCTCAGAACCGTCATTTGCTAGAGCGATAAACAGAGTGTGCTGCCGATCGCACCGATGTCGATGCTGCCGCAGTGCCGCGTATGATAGCATTCCCTCTCTCTTTTTCGGTCTAGCAAATGACGAT
The DNA here is from genome assembly GCA_947578425.1 of Eugnorisma glareosa. Classification (NCBI taxonomy): domain Eukaryota; kingdom Metazoa; phylum Arthropoda; class Insecta; order Lepidoptera; family Noctuidae; genus Eugnorisma; species Eugnorisma glareosa. The sequence continues at coordinate 856,422 of OX387967.1, forward strand.
TCTCTTCTTCTTTGCCCTCGTCTATTCCCGTTATGCGGGGTCAGTACCAAATGACGATTCTGAGTTATAGAAAAGTATTGGGCCATGGATCGATTACGTGCTGCCAAATGCGGTACAACCCTAACTCCGTATTCCATAGTAACAGATTACATAGCTAGTCAATCGACGAAAGTACCGGGCCTACCTCAAACAAACGTACCAAAGCACACCCAATCACTTTGCAAACACCTTCGGGCATTCGGGCAATGCCTCAACGCATACATAATTCATTCTATTAATAGACAAACCCTAGCCTGACTCAAAGGGTGTGACAACGGTCTAGATCCAGCTCAGACCTAAGCCAACACTAGACGTTCTCAGAATACACATAGTTTACACTAAGCCTGATTAATCTGCAGTCCTGAGAGTATAGATTTAAAGAGATGACTGAACTCGAAATGTAGATAGACTGGATAATTGCGTTCTTGTAATTGGAGAGGTGGTGTTCTAGCCGTGACGTAGTTAGTCCTAGTAGGAGCCCGTATACATTTTTTTGGGGCCCTTTGAACCCTTGTGCGTCAATAAATGATTTTTGCAGAACTAAGATAACCCTGAGATAGTCCTGACCTGCATTGCTTAAGCTATTATTCATTTTACTAAGAGAATGTGTGAGCGAGCAAAGTATGACAAAATATGTGTACGCCCGCGATCACGGTTTGCATAGAATAGAATAGAATAGAATAGAATAAACATTTATTCGCTAATGGACAGCAGCAACACAATAGAGCAGCACATACATATACATATACTAACAAACAGCTTAACAATTACTTAATTAAAACAGCTCAACTGCGCTGAGCATGCCCATAACGAAAGGGTCACCTACTCAGCATATGCTGGGTGTAAAACACTCAGCGCTGGTTTTCAGTAGGCCCCCCGCAGTGACACACGGATGAGGGTAGTAGGTAGTAAATAAATAACGTTATTCTATTAAATGGGCATTTCTAAGTGTGTAATAAATAAATAACATAAAATAAAACATAATTATATATATATACACTATTAATAGAACACGAAAATACCTGCCAAATAAATAAGAACTTATCCGAACACGAAACACAGTTGATTGACATGACGCACTTCGCGCGGCCGATGCCGCATCGACCTATGCATTTTTAAGTTGCAATACCGCCATATCATTTAGTGAGAGTGAGACTACTGCCTAGTTAATAGGTATTATTTTATTGAGCTAAATAAAACAAAAAATAATAATACTTCCGAGAAAGTGTACAGTGCCTGTAGACTAATAATACTGCGAGCATTGAGTTCAAAAACAAAAATTAGTTTTTACACTGGAATTTGGAATTACAATGGAAGTCGGAGCAAAAGGATGATTGTACAAATGTAACGGTGTGTATGTATGTGTGATTGTACACACACATGGATTTTGGCGATCGCAGACAACGGATTTACCCCCGCCGCGCATCTACCCACATTATCTTCCGGTGAGTTTCAATGAAATAAATTCGAAATAAAAATAAAAATAAACACATACTTATTTAAAATTTTGGTGATTACTATGGTGATTAATGATTCAAAATAAAAAATATAAAATAGTAAATAGCTAGATAATAATTAGATTATTAAATTAGATAAACGATTTGTCAAAATTTATATCATTAAATTCAATTTGTGAATGAATTATAAATGTCTTAAGCCTTAACTTAAATGTATTTATATTGTTTAGGTCCCTAATTGGTGGAGGAATATTATTCCAACATTTCGAGGCTGCATACCGGAAGCTTCCTCGAAAGGCTGCAGTTCTGTGATGTGGTGTAGCCAGCATAGGTTAACTCTTCAATGAAGAGCTAGAAAATTAGAGCAAACTGGAAGGGTTTAAGTTAGTTAAGTCTTCATTGAAAAGCGAGCTAAGCGAGCTCAAAAAGTTGGTGGTTGTGAGAAGGTTTTGTGATTTTTTTCCTGGCCACATCAGGGGCCCTTGTAACTTGAGGGGCCCCATATCATTGGCGATCAATGATATTATAAAGAAAGACTATACGCTACGTACATACTGAGCGGCGTTCAAATATCGTTGCGTTGTTACGACTGCGATAGATAATACAGAAAGAGATAGCTATCGCGTTTAAAGTACTTAAATTATGACAATTAGCTTTATTTGGCTGCAACAATTTGCGCGCGCTAGAGCCATATAAGTAAAAATAAGTAGATACATCTACTTCTTTTAAAAAAAAAACATAGATTGATCGTTTTATAAGACCGAAGTTTTTATACTACCTCACTTTTGAAATTACCAAACGCCATCATTAAATTGTTTTCCCTGAACTCTTGAAAACTCCTAAACATAACAGTTACTGCCAGAGATTACTTTCCCTCCCATAGCTTACAAAGCAAGGGTCTCATTACACGCTCTAGCCTAAAGCCTTGCCATGAAAGTAATGGAGATCATTTTCGCCCTCTTTTCAATTAATTCGTAGCAGAGTTAATCGTCCGTGCAAGGTTGAAGTATCTTGTTAATGTATATGATTTGTTTACACAGGATAATGTAAAAAAAACCTAGTTAGTTTAGCCAAACCAGTGACAGTTACATGCATCGACTATAGAACCTAAAGCCGTTAGCATATCGAACTACAACGTACCCTTCGAAGTTGCCACATGTCCTCGAATTTTGGGTTCGGGGAGAAGCCGGTTTCGTCACGAGATATTTATTCCTCGACCGTTCCGAGCTAAATCTAGTATTAAAATGCAAAGTGTAATTGCAGCTCAAAAGGCTTAATTAAATGTGGCTTCGCGCGGTAAGTTAGTGGCCCGTGTCGTTGTCCGAATAGTCTACGGTCACGTATAACAAAGGAGTCGAAACCGAAACCGAAGCTACAAGACGGGCTAGTAGAAAGACCTAGAAATTCACGAGTTAATTCTGCTCCATTGTTCTAAACGGTGTATTGAGTGAAATTTTGGGAGTATGAATAAATTGTGTGTTTAAATAATATCACGCTGGTATATAAAGTAGTACAAACACATTTCGTCAGTTATGTTTACGTACCAAGTATTTGGGACAGATCTACTGTAGTACTATGTCACGTCGCACTGCTTTTTATGAGTTTCCTGTCAATTTCAAACGCATACTCCAAAAAACCCATGAAAAACAGGCTGACTTACTAATTTCCCCAGTTCAACTGAACCCGAACAAACATCTAAGCCCCGTTCAAGAGCTGTCAGCGTCATAATTGCAATAGAATATTGACACTGACAACTGACCGTTCAGTTCATTGGTGAAATCCACTCTTAATGTGTTTGCGGACTACCTTTTCCACATCTAAGCAGCCTTCTTCCCCACCAGGTAAAGGCGTGGTGAACCGCGGCGACTCGCTCCGCTCCCGTCGCTCTCGCTCCAACACCTCGGTGGCGTCCAGCGCATCCAGCACAGAGGCTGTCACCAGAGCCTCCGCTCCTTGCTCGCTGGCGTCCTCTAGGTAAGAACACACTAATATTATATTAAATGTAATTTATGGAGATGGTGGGATGAGCTGGACTCTTTCTCAAAGGATTGGCCTACAATCGCACTAGATCACGAAATGTGGGAGGAGGGAAGGGGGGCTTTAGCCCTGCAGTGGGACAATATAGGCTTATAATAATAACTCCATATTGCATCTCGCGGTCTCGCCCACTTATAAGAATTGTAAAAATAACGGCATGGCGGCATTTTGGTGGCATTGGGTCAAGATAAGTCACCAAGCGGACGGTGGGAACTGGGACCACTCAGGGGCTGAGCTGAACTGGTAATTACTTATGTTGGGTTGACGCCTGGTTAACAACCAGGTGATGAAGAGAGGTGATGTCGAACAACACATGCATATACTTGTGATTTAATCTTAGAGGCTGAGTCAAAGACAAATTATTTCGGTGAACTTGCCACTAGCTGTAGTATACCGATCTTTACAGAACTAGCCGTCACTAATTTAGGCAAAGGTTGCGGTCACTGTTCGTCCGTCAATGACGGCACTGCTCGCCTTGCGGTTAGACCCAGTTGCTAATTAAGTAAAGTTGGTCTAGTGGAAACCAGCACTACTGCAGAGTATAGAGTCTTGGGTTCAATTCCACAGTCAGGCCATGAGTAATTTCTCAGTAGCAGCCCGTAGCACACTACGGGCTGCTACTGAGAATCACACAATCGGGTACAAATACAGATATTTGTGCCCGATTGATGGGAATGGGCTCATCGTCGCATGGACTTAAACATTCCTGACGAAATCAGGCTTCTCAGTAATAGTGTGCCTTGCGATCAGTAAACGAATTTTTGTCATCGTTTTGGAGATTACCTCCTGCAGTCAGTTTCACAAACTTTATTTCTTTATGATGTTACTACAGGATATTTGGAGGTTTCTGAATTAGCAAATAAAACGATCTCCAAAAAACCATTCATTGTATATTCATATCTTTATTTGCATTCCATAATGTGTGAAGATCTTACAATGGGCTTAAAGCTAAGGTACAATTACGGACCCTGTAGGGCACAGCAAAAAGTAAAAAAATAAATATGTGAAATAAAATTAATACTAAATTAATACAATTTTAAAACATGTGCTTAATATTAATTAACTAAATTATAACATATTATTGCGATCTGTTATAAACCTAAGACATACTAATTATTTTTTTTTAAATAATATTTATCTAGATAAGTATGTATGAGTGTGACACAAATGGAGAGAGATCAGGTGATGACCAACGGCTTAACTATGCACTATGCTATGGCGGCTGAGAGTAAAGGAACAGAGAGTGCACCTGTGCCTGCGCACACGCTTATGCACTATAATATCTCCCGCGCCGATAGCTAATCTCCGCTTAGATTGACCGCCGTGACCGAAAACGGTCAGGAGGACTATTATTATTATGAGTGTGAACTCTAAACGACTAACAATGTCTGGTGTCTGTTTGTGTTAAATATATTTGTTTGTCATGTACGTATTCGTTTATTGTTTAGTATGCTTTTGTAATTAATAATTGTTTGACTTTATTCATAAAAGTTGTATCGCTAGATTCATTTTTTATTGCATCTGGTAGTTTGTTAAATATTTTTATGGACATTACGTAGGGTCTATTGGAATGTAGGCTCTAGTGCGAAGAGGGTAACAATCGGTCGCTATGTTTATCACCGCGGGTTGTCGAAAAGTACGTGTATTTTCTAATAAATTTGCACATTTCCAGGATATAGATGGATGGTAAGGTGAGTATTTTATGTTTTATGAAGAAGGGTTTACAACTATCGGTTTGTTCTATGTTAACTATGACACGCATTAATTTCTTTTGGAGAATGAAAAGTGTGGGCGCGTCCGTGCTATTTCCCCACATTACAATGCCATTTTATTGTCCAGGGACTCATCAGCCGGCCTCAGCTCGTACCGGGTGCTGGTGCTAGGCGCGCCGGGCGTCGGCAAGTCCAGCCTAGTGGGGCAGTTCATGACCTCCGAGTACCTACACGCGTATGACACCAGCATCGGTGAGTTGGAGACATATTTACTGTTTATCTTGCTGATGATTTGTTATATGTTTATATGATAATGCCTCTATTGAACAGACGATAGTTAAGGCGTTGACTCCACTTCAGTAAATAACTAGAAGTTCCTGTAAATAAATAGAAACATTGAGTTTTAGTCGTCGACCAAGGGCTAACACTATCGTCAAAGTTGCCAAAGTCGGAAACACCTGTAGGAAATGTGACAGAGATAAGAAAAGCCTATACCCAGCAGTTGGTGATTCCGGGTTGCAATGATGAAAGCGACGTGAGACCCGATCTTCTCAAAATGAATTTTGAGAAAGTGCCTTACAGTGGTTTGATTAAACGATGTTGATCCTTTCTAACGATAGGGTTCCTGTACGAAATGAGCGCTCGATACAGACCGCGTCACCCAAATGTAGAGCATGACGTTACAGATGACGAGTCGGGGGAGCGCTCCGTGTGCGTGCTGCTGGCCGGCGAGGAGTCCGAGATCACCTTCCTGGATGCGCCGCCGGACAGTATCATAGTGAGTCTAGTAGCTTTTTAATCCTGATTTCCTCCTTACTGAAGATTATTTTCGTCCACATTACCAATTTATCGACCTCACGGTTCATTTTACTATCCTAATTAAATTGTGCTATGTAAAGTGATGGCCTGAAACACAGGTAAACCTAGATCGGGCAGGTCGCTACCAAACATTTGAATTCAACAGTATCATAATTTGCAACTGTCAAATATATTTTAGTTATAGTTTACTTATAACCCTAATTATACCACTGTATGAGAAATAACACTACTGCGCCTAAATGCGCACACAGTCTACACTTTTGTAATACTTTTCTAAATAAATTGTTCTTATTCGTAATAGTAGCTTGACGAGTACTGCCTTCCCTCGAGGCGATATATATTTGCCTTTTGTAAAAAGATTATTTGATTGGAAATAGTGAAAATAGCTTGGGGTATTCACCTGGTATTTGTAATGTCATGTTTATTTTAAACTACATAAGTGGGGCTGAGAGACTGATAGCGCCTAGTACGACTTTATATCAGACGAATTCGTAAAAGTATGTAACTGTCCCTTGTGTGATGTGTACTGAGTCCTATGTAAATATCCTCTCTGGACTTAGCATAGGGTATAACCATGACACATCCTTGACATAAGTAATTCAGGAGGTCCTGAAAGTCAATCACAATCTACTTAGCTTTCCCTAGTGAAAACTCCCCATCCGCCTTCTCTCTTATCCATCACCAGAAAGAGAACAGGAGTCACATCCTCATCTATCTTTTCCCCCTTCCAGACAGAAGGCTGTGCGCACGGCTACTGCGTGGTCTACTCGACGGCAGACCGAGCCAGCTTCATGGAGGCCGAGAGGAGGCTCCAGATCCTGTGGGCAGCTGGTCACACCGCGCGGAGGGCCGTCATACTGGTGGGAAACAAGGCCGACCTGGCTAGGTCGAGAGCTGTTCCTACTGATGGTAAGTTATGAGGAGTTCTACTACTGAGCATGGGTCGCTTTAGGGAGTGACTTTCTGACCCGTTCAAGTGGAATCCGTGACGATGAGTGTGGTCTCTCATAATTCACTGCAAGTTACGAATGATCGGAACAATAATAGCAACAATAGTGCTGACTAAGTACTCTTGGCCTTTTGCTTTTTTATTTGCCTTCATGTAAACATCATTAGGGTCTACAAATGTTTTGAATTAAACATATATAATCTGTTCTTTCATTTAACTTATTATAGGTATTAAACAAGACAATAAACGCAGCAATTACAGCTCAACTCAAACAATTCAAAGCATTACATTTTTCCGAAATGGCCGAAACAAACTCATGATTAAACCCAGATCTCGCCAATTATGTTCGTTAGCACAAATACGTATTTAATTAAATTCTTGACGATTTGTGTACATACCAATTAGTACCGACAGACGCCCAAAGTTAACAACGATATGCCACATTTTGCCAGCAATAATTTACCAGGCGCTTGTAAATGTTATTGAAAAGCCTGATATTTTTCATGTGTGATGTGTGATGTGCATCCCAGTCATTAATTTTCATGTTTTGTAAATTGTTATTGGCTTTTAACGCTCGTGAATCCCAAAATAATAGGTCGTCGTAAATAAACCTGTTCAATTTAATTTGAGCGCCTGCAAAATAAACGAGGATGAATGATACGTTTACATTTTAATTGCTATTAAAAATTTTGACAGGCTTTCTAAGTAAATAATAATCGAGGGTAAAGTCCAACCTTATGCTTCATCATGCGAGATCCTACGTAATCCAGATCTACTATCAAGCACCCTATCTGACAACGACATTGTCATACTTTCAGTAGGTAAACATGATAAAAACCCCTACATGTTGTTAACCAATCTATGTAGTACTCTGTGTAGTTTAAGCAATTGTACAATATTGTTGTTGAATGTATCTCAAAATAGGTATCTCAATGTTAAAAAACTTAATCATGAACTAAGATTGTTTACAAAAAACTTTAAAAATTGTAAGTTTATTGAAGTTAATGAGTTGGATGTAAATTATCAAAAGAAGCTATCAGAATTAGATTTAATTACCTATAAGCTCAATATAGAAATTAATTTTACGCAATATGAAAAAAGTTCCTCAAAATTAAGTATAAGTGATCGAAACTCACTTCGTTATACTAGTAAAAACAACAATACTTTTTTTCGTTCCTAACTCCCCCATTAATAAAACTTCAGTACATAATGACAACTCAAAACAGGATTGCCGACATGGTGAAGTGCGCATCTTACACCAAAATATAGCCGGCATCTGCAACAAACTAGCCATGTTAGAAGTAACTTTATCTGAATTAGTAGAAAACAACAAGGAGGCTGATATACTATGTTTCAGTGAAACTTTTGTTAAAAAAGGCTCGGAAGCTAACATAAAACTTAACAATTTTAAATTAGCTGCAGTATTTAGTCGAGACAAATGTAGAGGGGGGTCTTGTATTTTAACTAACAAGATATTTAACATCAAAACATTGAGTATTCCCTCAAATCTAGCTACAAAATTTTATTTTGAATGCTGTGGCATAGAGATTATTGGTTTAGGCCTGATAGTTGTTAATGTTTATAGAATACCTGATCAGAGAAAGGCACAAATAGGTATCTTTCTTCATAAACTTGACATTTTGTTAAATTACTTGACAGACCAATACAAGAGAAAGAAAATAATAATTTGTGGTGATTGGAATATAGACATTTTAAAACATAACTCTGCTACGAAGGAACTTTTAAGCATACTTCATAACTACAATTTTGAAGCTCACATAAAATCACCAACTCGGGCGAACTCTTGCATTGATCAAATCGCCAGTAACGTTAAGAATGTTCAGTCGGAAATTCATCACTTTGGCCTGTCAGATCATGAAACAGCACAAACGATTACTATAAAAGCGGAAAAACACAAAACAATAACTTGTTGGTCTGAATTGAAACGTGACTACTGCTCGGACAATCTCGATAAATTTTGCGAATGTATGTCTTCTCTTTCATTTTCGGAAACACTTAACTCTGACACTCTAGCGGAGGCTTTTATTTTATTTTATGAAACATTTAATTTATTTTACGATCTGTGCTTTCCGGTAATTAAGGTTAAAGTTAATAATAAACCAGTCACACAAAACTGGATAACGAAAGGCATTAAAAAGTCTAGTAAAACGAAACGTCGGCTATATCTAAAATTCATAACTAGTAAAATTAATAAAAAACACAACGCGAAAAACTATAAACTTTATACCCATGTATTTAAAAGATGTGCACAGAAAGCACATAAAATTGTGATGACAAGGCGTATACAAAAGCACAAAAATAAATGTAAAGCCACTTGGAATGCTATTTCTTCAACTTTAAGTAATAATGACTTATTTAAAAATGACATTGACGAAATAAATTTAAATAATGTGACATTTAACAATCCATTAGACATCTGCAATTTATTTAATAACTATTTTATTAATTTGACATCCAATCAGCCAATAAATTCTAATAATATTAAGCTAAATCAAAATAACAAAAATTTAAATACCGTCTTCCTGAACCCTGTAGATGCAATAGAAGTTTATAAAATCATTATGTCCCTAAATAATAGCAAGACAAGTGGATATGACGGCATTACCACGAAAGTTTTGAAGGCGTGTGCTACTTGGATATGTCATCCAATGGCACATCTAATAAATTTATCTTTCTTGGAAGGTGTATTTCCTGAGCAGCTAAAAATGTCTGTCGTGAAACCACTTTTTAAAACGGGAAAAAAGTCAGACCCTAATAACTACCGTCCTATCACCATAGTACCCATTATGTCTAAAATTTTTGAAAAGGCAATGCTTATTAGGTTAAATAATTTTCTCTGTACACATAAAATATTATGCAAAGAGCAATTTGGGTTCCGTAAAGGTAGTTCAACTGCTCTTGCAGTCTTTAACTTAATGAAACTTGTTACAGAAAGCATAAACAATGGCAATCCACCGGTGTGTCTCTTTTTAGATATGAGCAAGGCCTTTGATTTTGTGAATCATTCGAAGCTCTTAAACAAACTAGACTTCTACGGCATAAGGGGAAAAGCACTTGAATGGTTATCCAGCTATTTAAATAACAGGGAACAGTGTACCGAGATATCCAAAGTTGTAAAGAAAAATGACAAAACTTATACCAAAGAGAAATTTACTTCAATAGCAACAATAAATAAGTGTGGTGTGCCTCAGGGTAGCATTCTCGGCCCTTTACTTTTTTTGCTTTATATAAATGATCTTCCGGAGGCCACTTTGCAGAAATGTATCCTTTTTGCAGATGATACTACAGTTATTATAAAATGTCAGGATAAAAAAGATTACAAATCAGTCACCGAAAAGACCCTATCAGATATAATTAGTTGGATGGAAAGTAATACTTTGAATATAAACATAAGTAAGACAAAATTAATTCAATTCAATTCCTATAATACCAAACAATTACCTTTAGACATTATTTGCAAGGACGAAAAAGTACATCAAGTCAATGAATTAAAATTTTTAGGGCTTAATGTAGATAAACATCTAAATTGGAAATGCCATGTGGAACATATTTGTCAGAAACTTGATAGGTTTGTGTTTGCGTTGAAAAAGTTAAGGCAAAATGTATCTGTAGAAGCTGCTCTTTCGGCGTATCATGGCTATGTGTCATCTGTCCTAAGCTATGGACTTATAATGTGGGGCAACTCGACCGATTCTGACAGAGTTTTCAAGCTTCAAAAACGTTGCATCCGGGTTATAAACAAAGCATGGTTCTTGGATAGTTGTAAACCTCTCTTCCAAAAATGTAACATTCTTCCACTACCCTGTATGTATATAAGAGACATCTGCATTTTTACCAAAAATAACATGCATTATTTTAAGCAACGTAGTGAGATTCTACCAAGACAAAAAAGGGCCAAGTTTCAGAATCTATTGTATCACCCACCTAGTCATAAAGATATTTATAAAAAGAATGTGTTTAATATGTGTATACTGATTTATAATAAAATTCCAAATGATTTGAAATTATTGCAGAGTAATATATATAAAAAAAAATTGACAGAGTGGTTACAAAACAGTTGTTTCTATAGCGTTAAGGAATTTATGGAGTTTAAAAATTAATATTAATGATGAATGAAAATGAATAATTGTATTTTTTTTAATAATTGTAATAATATTAATTGCATGATAATAATGACATAAATAGATGTACTTAAATAATTTGCACGCTTGCTTGCAGGCAGAATACAATGACTTATAGGACATAAGATCTTCCCTTGTAATTTGTACCTATGTATTTTCTTGCAAATAAACATTTTTGATTTGATTTGATTTGATAAATTCATTTGTCAATTCTCATTTTAAAGGCCTAAGTTGTTTTCGAACACAAAAGTTGTAGATTGGGTAGATAGGACTCGGTTTTATTAAGTTCTTGAATCAAACTGTCCATAATCTTTGACAGCAATCTTTATTTGAAATCCTACCATATTTCGTTACTTTCCTAAATCTTGATTTATTCTTACAAACACGATATATTTACCTATTTGTATAGTAGTACTATTTCTGCTTTGCTGATAGTACAAGCACTAAATACTTATACTATCACCTAACCTTAACACTTAATACGTAGGTATCCTGCGTTTGATGTCTCTCCGATGTCTCTCCAAGATAGAGCACCTGTGTCTGCGTCCACGTCTTGTGCACAATGTTATATTCTGCATCGATGGCATCGCTGAGTTAAGCTGCCATGACAGAAAACGGCCAGAGTATTTTTCTTTGAACGGGAAGTGTAGGTACTTACAGGAGTCTGGTGCAAGAATAAAATCTTAAAGTAAAGCAATTTAACACTTTCTCAATATCTCAGCTGGATACACACTAATAGGGGTTAAACCGAACATCCATCCGTTAGCAACAATTCAGCCATTTGTTCACTGACGCACACTATTTAATTTCCTTTTGAACTTTCGAACCGCTCGACTGGACTGGAAGTCAAATTAAATCTGATTTATGCCGATTTTCACTAAAACTAAGTGGCACCTACGAGATTCATTGGATTTTCAACCCTCGACTCAGCACCGAAATTTGAATATATTCTTAACTTCTTCGTATTGCTGGCACGACTAGCCCAAAACTTCGCCACCTCTCTCGTCGGTGGCAGCGCAAAGGTCATTTCGGCTTCATGTTAAAAAACATACTGCGTACAGTATAGGTTCTGTGGTGTACTTAAACCAAAATTGTAACACTGCTTCTTCACAATATTCATGAATCAAACGGATACGGATTCCAATGATTGCATTGAAATCCGTATCCGTTGTTGGGAACACACGAAATTACAGCGGCACTATACTCAGTATTACGCCGGAACGACTAGACGAATTAAGTGCTTCATTTCAAATGCTTATTCAGGGAATTTTAGCGTAAAGCGTTTACGAGGTGGTAATTGCAAAGGGAATTAACGATAGTTCCGTAAGAGTTATGTTTATTGGACAAAAGGCAATTTTCCGAATTTATAGTATTTTTTATTCCCCCACCGACCACATTTTTACCGCGATTTTACATTGGTTTAAATCATAAATATTTGAATGTCTTTGGTTTATATTAAGTTTAAGTTTCGTGAGCGGCTATTTGATCATGTTGTAGAATTTTTGGCAGAAATTAGAGAAATGGTGTTTAGCAAAGGTGGTATTGTGTCTTATAGGTGGGAAAACAATATAAGCTCGACGTGTTTTGGTACGTAATGTCATGAATTGGCAGATAATATAACATTATTTTATTGTACATAGTATTTTGATATAGCTCACAATATATCAAGGCGACATTGTCTACCATTTGTTTTCGTCGCTCACCGCTTGCCGCGCCCCACGCCGCGCCGAAATCCGCGCCGCGCTTGGCTGTGGCCAGCAGGTTACTGTGAGCCAAATTGGAGTGGGGGTCGGCGTCCAGTCCGTGTAATGTGCGAAGAGAGATGCTTATCCGGTGCAGTGCTTTATTCTGCTCCAAATGTATCTTGTTTGCAAATAAATATTTAAATTTCTAATATTCCAGAGGGCAAGAACCTAGCAACCTCTTACGAGTGCAAGTTCATAGAAACGTCGGTGGGCATCAACCACAACGTGGACGAGCTGCTCGTGGGGCTGCTCACTCAGATCAGACTGAAGCAGCAGCACGCGGACAGAGTGAGGTGAGCACATACCCGGCGCCACGCACCTTTCGCGTAGTCACTGCCTTTGCAGGGTGGATTTTTGGGATGGGACAGTAAAGCTACCTTAAACGTTGTGTAGCTACAGGAAAGCCATCTTAGGAGATGAACTTAATTTTTGGGAATTTTCTATCTGTCTGTATTCACAGATTTTTAAAAAGTGTAGGCAGCAAGACAGCCAATTTTCACTGAATCAGTTTTTGGTGCCAATCGGCCGGACCTGTTTCTTGCAAGGATAAAAAAATCTGTGGGAACAACTGTAGTTTCAGTACTAGACAAGTTTAAGACTTTTCTATCGCAAAAAAACTTTTTCTGAACTTCACTATAACACTACGTAGACACCGAAGCAAAGTGTTTTTGATGGCATGTTCCAGAAAGCGCAGCAGTTCGCGCAAGAACCGTGCGCGCGCGCGCTCCCCGCTGGAGGCCGAGCCCCCCGCGCCCCCCGCACCGCCGCCCTCCGTGTCCGCCAACAGCACGCCGCGCAAGCGCACCAGGCTCTCCGCCAGCGTCAAGGTACGTACATCTACAGGCCGAGCCCCCCGCGCCCCCCGCGCCCCCCGCACCGCCGCCCTCCGTGTCCGCCAACAGCACGCCGCGCAAGCGCACCAGGCTCTCCGCCAGCGTCAAGGTACGTACATCTACAGGCCGAGCCCCCCGCGCCCCCCGCGCCCCCCGCACCGCCGCCCTCCGTGTCCGCCAACAGCACGCCGCGCAAGCGCACCAGGCTCTCCGCCAGCGTCAAGGTACGTACATCTACAGGCCGAGCCCCCCGCGCCCCCCGCACCGCCGCCCTCCGTGTCCGCCAACAGCACGCCGCGCAAGCGCACCAGGCTCTCCGCCAGCGTCAAGGTACGTACATCTACAGGCCGAGCCCCCCGCGCCCCCCGCGCCCCCCGCACCGCCGCCCTCCGTGTCCGCCAACAGCACGCCGCGCAAGCGCACCAGGCTCTCCGCCAGCGTCAAGGTACGTACATCTACAGGCCGAGCCCCCCGCGCCCCCCGCACCGCCGCCCTCCGTGTCCGCCAACAGCACGCCGCGCAAGCGCACCAGGCTCTCCGCCAGCGTCAAGGTACGTACATCTACAGGCCGAGCCCCCCGCGCCCCCCGCACCGCCGCCCTCCGTGTCCGCCAACAGCACGCCGCGCAAGCGCACCAGGCTCTCCGCCAGCGTCAAGGTACGTACATCTACAGGCCGAGCCCCCCGCGCCCCCCGCACCGCCGCCCTCCGTGTCCGCCAACAGCACGCCGCGCAAGCGCACCAGGCTCTCCGCCAGCGTCAAGGTACGTACATCTACAGGCCGAGCCCCCCGCGCCCCCCGCGCCCCCCGCACCGCCGCCCTCCGTGTCCGCCAACAGCACGCCGCGCAAGCGCACCAGGCTCTCCGCCAGCGTCAAGGTACGTACATCTACAGGCCGAGCCCCCCGCGCCCCCCGCGCCCCCCGCACCGCCGCCCTCCGTGTCCGCCAACAGCACGCCGCGCAAGCGCACCAGGCTCTCCGCCAGCGTCAAGGTACGTACATCTACAGGCCGAGCCCCCCGCGCCCCCCGCACCGCCGCCCTCCGTGTCCGCCAACAGCACGCCGCGCAAGCGCACCAGGCTCTCCGCCAGCGTCAAGGTACGTACATCTACAGGCCGAGCCCCCCGCGCCCCCCGCACCGCCGCTCTCCGTGTCCGCCAACAGCACGCCGCGCAAGCGCACCAGGCTCTCCGCCAGCGTCAAGGTACGTACATCTACAGGCCGAGCCCCCCGCGCCCCCCGCGCCCCCCGCACCGCCGCCCTCCGTGTCCGCCAACAGCACGCCGCGCAAGCGCACCAGGCTCTCCGCCAGCGTCAAGGTACGTACATCTACAGGCCGAGCCCCCCGCGCCCCCCGCGCCCCCCGCACCGCCGCCCTCCGTGTCCGCCAACAGCACGCCGCGCAAGCGCACCAGGCTCTCCGCCAGCGTCAAGGTACGTACATCTACAGGCCGAGCCCCCCGCGCCCCCCGCACCGCCGCCCTCCGTGTCCGCCAACAGCACGCCGCGCAAGCGCACCAGGCTCTCCGCCAGCGTCAAGGTACGTACATCTACAGGCCGAGCCCCCCGCGCCCCCCGCACCGCCGCTCTCCGTGTCCGCCAACAGCACGCCGCGCAAGCGCACCAGGCTCTCCGCCAGCGTCAAGGTACGTACATCTACAGGCCGAGCCCCCCGCGCCCCCCGCGCCCCCCGCACCGCCGCCCTCCGTGTCCGCCAACAGCACGCCGCGCAAGCGCACCAGGCTCTCCGCCAGCGTCAAGGTACGTACATCTACAGGCCGAGCCCCCCGCGCCCCCCGCACCGCCGCCCTCCGTGTCCGCCAACAGCACGCCGCGCAAGCGCACCAGGCTCTCCGCCAGCGTCAAGGTACGTACATCTACAGGCCGAGCCCCCCGCGCCCCCCGCGCCCCCCGCACCGCCGCCCTCCGTGTCCGCCAACAGCACGCCGCGCAAGCGCACCAGGCTCTCCGCCAGCGTCAAGGTACGTACATCTACAGGCCGAGCCCCCCGCGCCCCCCGCACCGCCGCCCTCCGTGTCCGCCAACAGCACGCCGCGCAAGCGCACCAGGCTCTCCGCCAGCGTCAAGGTACGTACATCTACAGGCCGAGCCCCCCGCGCCCCCCGCACCGCCGCCCTCCGTGTCCGCCAACAGCACGCCGCGCAAGCGCACCAGGCTCTCCGCCAGCGTCAAGGTACGTACATCTACAGGCCGAGCCCCCCGCGCCCCCCGCGCCCCCCGCACCGCCGCCCTCCGTGTCCGCCAACAGCACGCCGCGCAAGCGCACCAGGCTCTCCGCCAGCGTCAAGGTACGTACATCTACAGGCCGAGCCCCCCGCGCCCCCCGCGCCCCCCGCACCGCCGCCCTCCGTGTCCGCCAACAGCACGCCGCGCAAGCGCACCAGGCTCTCCGCCAGCGTCAAGGTACGTACATCTACAGGCCGAGCCCCCCGCGCCCCCCGCGCCCCCCGCGCCCCCCGCACCGCCGCCCTCCGTGTCCGCCAACAGCACGCCGCGCAAGCGCACCAGGCTCTCCGCCAGCGTCAAGGTACGTACATCTACAGGCCGAGCCCCCCGCGCCCCCCGCGCCCCCCGCGCCCCCCGCACCGCCGCCCTCCGTGTCCGCCAACAGCACGCCGCGCAAGCGCACCAGGCTCTCCGCCAGCGTCAAGGTACGTACATCTACAGGCCGAGCCCCCCGCGCCCCCCGCACCGCCGCTCTCCGTGTCCGCCAACAGCACGCCGCGCAAGCGCACCAGGCTCTCCGCCAGCGTCAAGGTACGTACATCTACAGGCCGAGCCCCCCGCGCCCCCCGCGCCCCCCGCACCGCCGCCCTCCGTGTCCGCCAACAGCACGCCGCGCAAGCGCACCAGGCTCTCCGCCAGCGTCAAGGTACGTACATCTACAGGCCGAGCCCCCCGCGCCCCCCGCACCGCCGCCCTCCGTGTCCGCCAACAGCACGCCGCGCAAGCGCACCAGGCTCTCCGCCAGCGTCAAGGTACGTACATCTACAGGCCGAGCCCCCCGCGCCCCCCCGCACCGCCGCCCTCCGTGTCCGCCAACAGCACGCCGCGCAAGCGCACCAGGCTCTCCGCCAGCGTCAAGGTACGTACATCTACAGGCCGAGCCCCCCGCGCCCCCCGCACCGCCGCCCTCCGTGTCCGCCAACAGCACGCCGCGCAAGCGCACCAGGCTCTCCGCCAGCGTCAAGGTACGTACATCTACAGGCCGAGCCCCCCGCGCCCCCCGCGCCCCCCGCACCGCCGCCCTCCGTGTCCGCCAACAGCACGCCGCGCAAGCGCACCAGGCTCTCCGCCAGCGTCAAGGTACGTACATCTACAGGCCGAGCCCCCCGCGCCCCCCGCGCCCCCCGCACCGCCGCCCTCCGTGTCCGCCAACAGCACGCCGCGCAAGCGCACCAGGCTCTCCGCCAGCGTCAAGGTACGTACATCTACAGGCCAAGCCCCCCGCGCCCCCCGCACCGCCGCCCTCCGTGTCCGCCAACAGCACGCCGCGCAAGCGCACCAGGCTCTCCGCCAGCGTCAAGGTACGTACATCTACAGGCCGAGCCCCCCGCGCCCCCCGCGCCCCCCGCACCGCCGCCCTCCGTGTCCGCCAACAGCACGCCGCGCAAGCGCACCAGGCTCTCCGCCAGCGTCAAGGTACGTACATCTACAGGCCGAGCCCCCCGCGCCCCCCGCACCGCCGCCCTCCGTGTCCGCCAACAGCACGCCGCGCAAGCGCACCAGGCTCTCCGCCAGCGTCAAGGTACGTACATCTACAGGCCGAGCCCCCCGCGCCCCCCGCGCCCCCCGCACCGCCGCCCTCCGTGTCCGCCAACAGCACGCCGCGCAAGCGCACCAGGCTCTCCGCCAGCGTCAAGGTACGTACATCTACAGGCCGAGCCCCCCGCGCCCCCCGCGCCCCCCGCACCGCCGCCCTCCGTGTCCGCCAACAGCACGCCGCGCAAGCGCACCAGGCTCTCCGCCAGCGTCAAGGTACGTACATCTACAGGCCGAGCCCCCCGCGCCCCCCGCACCGCCGCCCTCCGTGTCCGCCAACAGCACGCCGCGCAAGCGCACCAGGCTCTCCGCCAGCGTCAAGGTACGTACATCTACAGGCCGAGCCCCCCGCGCCCCCCGCACCGCCGCCCTCCGTGTCCGCCAACAGCACGCCGCGCAAGCGCACCAGGCTCTCCGCCAGCGTCAAGGTACGTACATCTACAGGCCGAGCCCCCCGCGCCCCCCGCGCCCCCCGCACCGCCGCCCTCCGTGTCCGCCAACAGCACGCCGCGCAAGCGCACCAGGCTCTCCGCCAGCGTCAAGGTACGTACATCTACAGGCCGAGCCCCCCGCGCCCCCCGCGCCCCCCGCACCGCCGCCCTCCGTGTCCGCCAACAGCACGCCGCGCAAGCGCACCAGGCTCTCCGCCAGCGTCAAGGTACGTACATCTACAGGCCGAGCCCCCCGCGCCCCCCGCACCGCCGCCCTCCGTGTCCGCCAACAGCACGCCGCGCAAGCGCACCAGGCTCTCCGCCAGCGTCAAGGTACGTACATCTACAGGCCGAGCCCCCCGCGCCCCCCGCGCCCCCCGCACCGCCGCCCTCCGTGTCCGCCAACAGCACGCCGCGCAAGCGCACCAGGCTCTCCGCCAGCGTCAAGGTACGTACATCTACAGGCCGAGCCCCCCGCGCCCCCCGCACCGCCGCCCTCCGTGTCCGCCAACAGCACGCCGCGCAAGCGCACCAGGCTCTCCGCCAGCGTCAAGGTACGTACATCTACAGGCCGAGCCCCCCGCGCCCCCCGCGCCCCCCGCACCGCCGCCCTCCGTGTCCGCCAACAGCACGCCGCGCAAGCGCACCAGGCTCTCCGCCAGCGTCAAGGTACGTACATCTACAGGCCGAGCCCCCCGCGCCCCCCGCACCGCCGCCCTCCGTGTCCGCCAACAGCACGCCGCGCAAGCGCACCAGGCTCTCCGCCAGCGTCAAGGTACGTACATCTACAGGCCGAGCCCCCCGCGCCCCCCGCGCCCCCCGCACCGCCGCCCTCCGTGTCCGCCAACAGCACGCCGCGCAAGCGCACCAGGCTCTCCGCCAGCGTCAAGGTACGTACATCTACAGGCCGAGCCCCCCGCGCCCCCCGCACCGCCGCCCTCCGTGTCCGCCAACAGCACGCCGCGCAAGCGCACCAGGCTCTCCGCCAGCGTCAAGGTACGTACATCTACAGGCCGAGCCCCCCGCGCCCCCCGCACCGCCGCCCTCCGTGTCCGCCAACAGCACGCCGCGCAAGCGCACCAGGCTCTCCGCCAGCGTCAAGGTACGTACATCTACAGGCCGAGCCCCCCGCGCCCCCCGCGCCCCCCGCACCGCCGCCCTCCGTGTCCGCCAACAGCACGCCGCGCAAGCGCACCAGGCTCTCCGCCAGCGTCAAGGTACGTACATCTACAGGCCGAGCCCCCCGCGCCCCCCGCACCGCCGCCCTCCGTGTCCGCCAACAGCACGCCGCGCAAGCGCACCAGGCTCTCCGCCAGCGTCAAGGTACGTACATCTACAGGCCGAGCCCCCCGCGCCCCCCGCGCCCCCCGCACCGCCGCCCTCCGTGTCCGCCAACAGCACGCCGCGCAAGCGCACCAGGCTCTCCGCCAGCGTCAAGGTACGTACATCTACAGGCCGAGCCCCCCGCGCCCCCCGCACCGCCGCCCTCCGTGTCCGCCAACAGCACGCCGCGCAAGCGCACCAGGCTCTCCGCCAGCGTCAAGGTACGTACATCTACAGGCCGAGCCCCCCGCGCCCCCCGCGCCCCCCGCACCGCCGCCCTCCGTGTCCGCCAACAGCACGCCGCGCAAGCGCACCAGGCTCTCCGCCAGCGTCAAGGTACGTACATCTACAGGCCGAGCCCCCCGCGCCCCCCGCGCCCCCCGCACCGCCGCCCTCCGTGTCCGCCAACAGCACGCCGCGCAAGCGCACCAGGCTCTCCGCCAGCGTCAAGGTACGTACATCTACAGGCCGAGCCCCCCGCGCCCCCCGCACCGCCGCCCTCCGTGTCCGCCAACAGCACGCCGCGCAAGCGCACCAGGCTCTCCGCCAGCGTCAAGGTACGTACATCTACAGGCCGAGCCCCCCGCGCCCCCCGCACCGCCGCCCTCCGTGTCCGCCAACAGCACGCCGCGCAAGCGCACCAGGCTCTCCGCCAGCGTCAAGGTACGTACATCTACAGGCCGAGCCCCCCGCGCCCCCCGCGCCCCCCGCACCGCCGCCCTCCGTGTCCGCCAACAGCACGCCGCGCAAGCGCACCAGGCTCTCCGCCAGCGTCAAGGTACGTACATCTACAGGCCGAGCCCCCCGCGCCCCCCGCGCCCCCCGCACCGCCGCCCTCCGTGTCCGCCAACAGCACGCCGCGCAAGCGCACCAGGCTCTCCGCCAGCGTCAAGGTACGTACATCTACAGGCCGAGCCCCCCGCGCCCCCCGCGCCCCCCGCACCGCCGCCCTCCGTGTCCGCCAACAGCACGCCGCGCAAGCGCACCAGGCTCTCCGCCAGCGTCAAGGTACGTACATCTACAGGCCGAGCCCCCCGCGCCCCCCGCACCGCCGCCCTCCGTGTCCGCCAACAGCACGCCGCGCAAGCGCACCAGGCTCTCCGCCAGCGTCAAGGTACGTACATCTACAGGCCGAGCCCCCCGCGCCCCCCGCACCGCCGCCCTCCGTGTCCGCCAACAGCACGCCGCGCAAGCGCACCAGGCTCTCCGCCAGCGTCAAGGTACGTACATCTACAGGCCGAGCCCCCCGCGCCCCCCGCGCCCCCCGCACCGCCGCCCTCCGTGTCCGCCAACAGCACGCCGCGCAAGCGCACCAGGCTCTCCGCCAGCGTCAAGGTACGTACATCTACAGGCCGAGCCCCCCGCGCCCCCCGCACCGCCGCCCTCCGTGTCCGCCAACAGCACGCCGCGCAAGCGCACCAGGCTCTCCGCCAGCGTCAAGGTACGTACATCTACAGGCCGAGCCCCCCGCGCCCCCCGCACCGCCGCCCTCCGTGTCCGCCAACAGCACGCCGCGCAAGCGCACCAGGCTCTCCGCCAGCGTCAAGGTACGTACATCTACAGGCCGAGCCCCCCGCGCCCCCCGCACCGCCGCCCTCCGTGTCCGCCAACAGCACGCCGCGCAAGCGCACCAGGCTCTCCGCCAGCGTCAAGGTACGTACATCTACAGGCCGAGCCCCCCGCGCCCCCCGCGCCCCCCGCACCGCCGCCCTCCGTGTCCGCCAACAGCACGCCGCGCAAGCGCACCAGGCTCTCCGCCAGCGTCAAGGTACGAACCTACTACAAAAATGCTAATGCTCTTTTTCTACGATAACGCAAGCTTAACCAGAAGGTCTACATAAACTGACATTCTATCTGCGAAAACGATCTTTGAAAATTCAATAATGCTTTGAATTAACTATCAATTCTCAGTCAATTCTTTAAATTCATTGTAGAAATATGAATAGACCTGTTTAAAAAGAATTCAGGAAATAAGTAGTTATCGCAGTTGCGTTCTTCCAGATGTCTCTCTGTTGTGTTGTTGATGCTATCGCATCAATTCATGTCACACCTGCAGTCCTCCACCAACTCGTCCAATCCCTTCAAACTGAAACTCAGCAACAGTAGTTGGTGGCTATAATAACGACGGTGGTAGCACAGTCTGTGACCAGCATTACTTGACCCTTCTTCCCCTAATCTTTGTTAGAAGCGTCAGATTACGCAGGCCGCTGACGGGACTTGCCAGAAGGAGGTCTTTCACAAAGAGATAAACGCGACAAAACTAGAGTTGTTATTGTTAAAAAATCTTGTGCCACGAAAAACACTAGAATAGTTTTTAACATTGTTTTCAAAGTTGCGCTTATTTGATTAAGTATAAGTATTTAATAGTCATTGCCACACTATTGAAAAAAAACGTTGGAAATTATTTTATTAGATAAACGTCGAAATCCGGAGAAGTACGAAGGTCTTCGACACAAAGTGACTCTATATACACACTATCAACAAAGCAGACAGCAGTCGTAGTGTCGCACTAACGCCATATATTTACTGCTGACAAGCAGCATTGCAGTATTCTGGTAAAACAAGTACCTAATTCGACAGAACTTTATCCCTAGTCTTCCCGGAACATAAAATGGTTTGAAATTTGACTACTTACCATAGGGAACACCACCAGCTTGTCCCTTAAAAACGATCCGATAATATGAAAACACCTTTTTATCTTCAGGTCCGAGGCCTCCTGGGCCGCGTGTGGGCGCGCGACTCCAAGTCGAAGTCGTGTGAGAACCTGCACGTCCTCTAGCACTCGGCCGCCGAGTCCGTCGCCTGCTTCCCGTTCTTCGACTGTGCCGCCACCTACACGTGAATGTGTGGCGGCTTGTGGGGGTGAGGTAGACTGTATGGGGGTGTAGTGTGAACTGACATTTTAGTTCTCATAAGGTCAAATTTTACAAATGAAACTGAACTCAACTAACACATTAATTGAAACTTCGTTCTGAGTCAGCATCGCTACAGAATATTGTAATTGACCCTTAGACGCGCTGTAAACTTACCATGTAAAAAGTTTAGTTGATACTATTGTAATAATTGAGTTCTGACCGCCTTTAATCATATAAAGTTAGTTCAGAAATCTGTATTGCTATTTGACAAATTGTGTACCGCATTAAGAGATTTATTTATTACTTTCTTGATATATTACAGTCAGTTTTTGAAAAACAAAATTTTTTTTAGGTACGATACAACAATCTTTACAACATTTTAATTTACATTTTACTAAGCTATTTAAATTATTATGTGTTCACACTACATCTAGTGCAGTCTAGTTCACAACTCGTCTTTAAAACTATTGTCTGTCTACCCCATAGCACCCTTTGTAGCGAGAACCCCAACACCCTAATATTCCTGCGAGTCATATAGAATTATTGTATTTAATCTTCTCGTCGATAGATGGCGTTAAATTAAACGCCACCTGTTGACGTTTGGTTAAAATAATATTTAAATTAGAACAATAAAACCAATTTATATATTAAACCAAACTAATTGTCTTCATTTTTCTATAAATAAAAGGGTTTTTAGCAGTCTCCTAATACTTTTACCCTCTTATTAATAAACACGGAATAAAATTACACCAGGAATAACAAAGGAATAACCATACATTTTCAAAGGTTTAAACTTGGAATAACTTTAGTCTGTGTTTATTAATAGGAGGGTTAGAGCTTCTGACTTGTAGTATACTGTATATTAAACTTGCTCTAAACAGTTAAACGGGAAAAATAGATAATCTTTCGGGAAATTGACGGATCGGCGGTAAACAAATAAATATTTAATGAATTAATGAAGTTGTTAACAAAATATATATGTTGGAGGACTGAATTTAAATAAACGGTAGTAAAAATAAACTACTAAAAGTTTTTGGAGAGTGTGACGGCGTTGCTAGCATTGTGATGATAGATAGCGTTAACTATAATTGCATCAAGAAATGAGTCAGAATTCTCAGTATTTATTTCATAAATCGATTGAATCACTTACTTATAGTTTATAAGACACGACAGTATTTAAAACTGACAAGTTTGATTACACGCCATCTATCGGAATTTTCTAAACCAAACGCTCGTCACTTAGTAGAAAGGTTTTAAATTTTCATTTCAATAATAAGAAATTGGGAAAGAATTTTAAAAATATCGTATAGATATTTGTAAACGATGGTATTATTCAAAGTAGTTAGAGAGGCTTATTGAGTATTAGCTAACGAATGACTAGAAATTAATAAAATATATAATTGTGATCCCGGTGTGTCTCCTAAAATTAATGTTTGTACTCCAAATAGATGTATGTCATTTTATATATTATAAATAAATAATTATTATGTGTGACTTTGGATTATTGCAAATAAAATTACATATATTTTATGTATAAGATGGAAAAGCTGTCATTAAATTTTAAATGTTTTTTTCTAATGCAAACTGTATGTAGCAATTTAAATTATTTATTTTATATATAATTATGTTTTATGTGATATCGTTTATCTAGTCGTAATTTTAAGAATGAATATTCGCTGTACATTTATTCAAAAATCAGACATTATAGTGATCGTAATTAAATAAATGTAAAAATTATGTAAAATCCCGAAACTCATTGTGTATCTTCCAATAAGTGTACCCATACCATTACCTATGAAATATCTAATTATTATGTAACCTACAAACGTTATTATTATTATTAGCCAAACTATTAAACATTTTATACTAATCTCAAGTAAAATAATCTATGTCTATTGTCCAATTATCAGAATATGTATGATTTTTTTCCTAATTTTATGATATTTTAAATGTTAAAATTAAGTGTACCTACTAGCAAAAAGACGTAAATAGGCTTACGACTTTAAAGGACGTAAGTACGCTTACGGGTTGAAAAAGCCGTAAGTACACTTATAACTTTATACCGCTTCTTATTTCGATCATAAGTATCTTTTATCATTTTTCTAACAATCGTACATTTCAAATTCAGACATTGTATTCACTTTCATGATTCACTTGTAAACTGAGCTTAGTTCTGCTAAAATGTACTAACCCACATCAAAATCTCTTTCATTTTCCAAAGTAATTGATTTTCGCTGATTAATTTCAAATCTATTGTAAGCGTTTTGGGTGTGCCTGCATTATGGGACTGTTTTACTGAACAATAACATTATACCACTTTAGACTGTTGGATTAGTGTGAGATATATAACTGAAGTTAATAAGAGATACACCTTTATGCACATCTCCCTAACCCTTGTCATATAGTATGTAATAAGAAATTGTGCGCTGACTCATTTTGGCAGAACAAAGCCCTTACTACATAAATATATCAACAAAATATTTGGGTCCACCGCTGCAAAATTTGGCGTAACGAATTAAATTAAGGCTATTGTTTGTTCATATCGTGGAGAGTACATAGCTAGGTAGAATAGAGCGACGTCATTGATTTAGTCATCAGCTGACAACAGGGCTAGAACGTATCGCTTAGCGTAGCTTAAACATAGTGCTGTTGAGCTAGGATGAGGGAAGCTGGTTATTTTGCTCCGTGCACATCTCGGGGAGTTAAATTCGTCTTTAGACGAAGAAAGAAAGGATTTTCTTTAGATTAAGAAAGGATCCTTGAGCTGCGGTCAGATGTGTGTAGGTATAGTCAGATCTGAACACGTAGGTAATATCAGATTCTGCAAATTGAAGATCAAGTGAAATGGGAAACCATCTTGTGAACATCTGACTACAGTTAAAGGATAAAATATTGTAAATGATGGCTGAAACTAACACCAATATACGAAAAGTATAATTAAATTAACATTCGAAAAGATTACGAACTCAACAATATGAAATAAGGAATCAGAGAAGGAACAAAAATTACGAATCCATCCAAAACATAGATTGCCAAAGAAATATTACGAAAAAATTACAAACAAATGTATGTTCCTCAAAATTATTAGGCGGAAGTTTGTACCAGTTATTAGAAAACCCGCATAGTGTTTTTGTTTCCCCTTGGAATCGACGCCTTAGAACTTAGAGCATGTAGACTGGAGGAACAGAAACCGAAGAAGCAATAAAACGAAAAAACACAAACAACGCACACATGCGCGTAAGGACACAAGCACAAAGTACGCCCAAATGCGCAAAGAATACAAAAATGGGCACAGTACGCCCAAGTCCGCGCAAGAACGTCCCAAAACACAAAGTACCCCAATAAAATGCTGAAAATACGCCCAAATGTGGGATCAAATATTTTTATAATAATGTTGACTCCAGTTTAAATGCTACTAGCCTTAGATTTAGCAACGTTATGTTAAAGGAAATGATTTCAATTTGAGTGCCTGATGTTCGGAATAACAAGATTATTTGATCCCTCCGTAAAACCTGTTTGCCTTATTTTATTAGAGTCGTGTTAATTTCATAGGTGGCGCGTGCTAGGTATACATACCTAATATTATATTATATATTAGTATTATTGAATTACTAGTCGTTAACGTAATTTAGATGTATTTTTAACTTCTCTACTCGATGTTAAATTATAATTCAGTATTGTAATTATTAGTATTTTGTTGAGTTTTGATACTGTGATCGACTTGGTGGTTATCGTAAATCTAGCTTATTTTTGACATCTAACAGGTTTAAAAAATAATAAAACGGCTTGCTTGTGCTACAAACAATTCAGATTACTAAAATAATCCTAAGAACCTCAAGTCGATCAAGAAACCAAAACTAACAAAATAAATATGGACGTGGAAGTTTGTAACGCTTCTAATCGTTTACCTTAAGACATATTTATAACCCCAGGGTCCAAAAAAACACCAATTTCGCCTCACACTTGGACTATCCTGGCCCATCCTAGACCACCCTAGACCTTCAGCAGTAGAGTTCAGTCGTTCTGAGGAGTTAGGTTACTGAAATATTGACTATAACTAACGTATCTACAATTTTATAAACATCATCAACTGTAAATTAAAAAATATGCGAAAAAACATTTATTATTAATAAGAACATTAATATTTGCTAGAAAAGTTTTCTCGCAGTTCATATTACAGATTACTTCGCGTTTTTTTCCACAAAACCTTACTTTATATTCATTGCCGGAGCAAACAAGGATCCTTGTTTGCTCCGCCAATGAACATAAAGTAGGGTTAATTCATCATCATCTGAAAGCACGTTATGCCGTTGGTCTCGGCTGTCATCTGTAAATCTTTGACAGTCGTTACAGGTAGTCAGTGGCTCATAAAGTCTAACAACCAGTCATACCAAAGGGTATTGTAATATCCGGTACTAACTGGGTCAGATAGGCAGTCGCTCCATGTAATGGCTAAAGGCTAAAGGCTTGGATAAAGGCTAGCTAGGCAGATGATGGATCTAATATTATTGCTCTTAAAATCCAAACGCGAATCAATTTGTAATAAAGTATTCGTTTTACAATTTTCATCTAAAACGCCTGCTTTCACGACAAATGACTAAATGCACTTAGCGC
Source organism: Eugnorisma glareosa (assembly GCA_947578425.1). Taxonomy (NCBI): domain Eukaryota; kingdom Metazoa; phylum Arthropoda; class Insecta; order Lepidoptera; family Noctuidae; genus Eugnorisma; species Eugnorisma glareosa. The sequence continues at coordinate 883,162 of OX387967.1, forward strand.
TAAACGTTTAAAACATCATTCTGTCTCAAACGGATCATCAAACGGATTATTTGTAAACGGGGATTTTTTTAAACATTTTAGGTACTTACCTAAAGGCATTTAGTGATCTGTTCAAGTGGACCTAACTGTATGAAATAAAACTAATAAGCTGCTAGCAGTATCATGGGATTAGTATCGGAGCTACATATAACTAAGGAAACTCTAGAAGAGACAAAGTTGTATCCAGGGAAACGACAATAAGGTAACGCGAATTAGAAGAATCGTGCCGTTTGACGTTTCTTTAAAAATATTTATTAATGCATTTATTAGGAAGTAAGCTTCTTTATTTAGCTTTGCTTCCGCAACTGGGAAGAAAAATAATGTCACTAACAGTTTGTCAGAAAAGCCTTAATAATATGTCAAGATACGTCCTTTTAACAAAACACGAACAAAGCAAAACAACAACGTAAAAAGTCGTAACTACCAGTTAAGGCGGTATTCACTTTCACGCATCCGAATTGGCGATTGAAAAGCGATGTAGGCACGTAAATAAAACGTTAATTTGACAATGAATGGAGTGTGGAGCTAATTCTACTGCTGTTTCCTTTCTCTTTCCCTCGCTTGCTTTGCGACATTGTTCACACTTGTGCGGGAATGACACTTTAGTGACGTTCTTAGCCCAAGTCGTGGGTCGAGCGAATGTGGAACATGGAATTTCGATTAAACAGGACATCTGGGCACATCCGGCCATCTACTTACAGTATAGCCAAAAAGGGAGGTGGTCAAATTAATACCAACCATCTCTTCCAAAAGAAATCAATCATTCAATGGCGATTAAATCTTAATCTTCGGTAACGAACTTACCGTTACAGATTACCTCATCATAATTGTCACAGTTATAACTATAAAAGCAGTCACAGTAGACAGTGTGGGTAATTCTGAAAAAAAATGAAATATTCAGAAAAGTTCATCGCGTCGAAGTTTGATCGAAATTCCATAATGTTTAGCATTCATATTAGATTTTATTAACCTTAATAGGTTCACGCCTAATTATAATAATCCCATCGGACCACGTTAAGCAATATATCTATATATTTGATAGGCCCGTAGATATTTCATAGATTTTTAGTAGGCGTAGCTTACTTTAGAATTTTATATTTAAATAGTAAATTATATTACTATAGTCGATGTCTCCATGTGAAGTCATTTTATGTGTGTGTATTATTCACGATTTTATATTATAATATGTGTTATTATCTAATATTAATAGGTAGATGACATTTTTTAATCTGATATTGTAAAAAAAAAGTATTTGGAAAAAAAAAGTTAAAAGGTAAAAAAAATAAAAATAAGAGACGACGATTTTAAGACTTATTGACGGAACACCAAAAACTTTTTTCTAGAAATAATAATTTACAAATAAGTATTTTTACAATATCAGATAATAAATATTTATCAGTGTATTATTAAACAACATTTTAGATAAATACATTTATCCATATTGCATTTGAAATCTTTTACTGGTAGTAGAAAAAAAACTGTAATTTTGTAACAATAAACTTTTTGGAAAAAATGTACCTACACACTCAGCCCAAGTAAAAACCAACACAGAGTGCTGCGAACAATACAGTGAAGCATGCGCAAAACTACGCCTCGCTCTGTGCATACACGCTCACACGCACACATTCACATCAAACTACAACTAAACTACTCCTCAATAAGTGCACACATGTTTACGAAACCGGCCTCACGTCACTGTTGATAGCGCTCAGTCTTGGTTTTTTATTTGGTCTGAGCCTACACATTGTAAAAAATCTTGTGAATTTTGTCTATTTACACGTAAATTGTGGTCTTTACAAAAATAGTCAAGGACTACTCGCTGCAATTAAACATTTACCATGTAATTTAGTAACATTGAAAACTAATCGAATATAAATATCGTTTTATTGCTGTCGTAAGCTAAACATACGTACAGTACTTATCGAAACAAAAGTTCTGTCTCTTTCATCGTCTTACGTTTGGGAGAAACAGAAAGATGTCTGAAATACGATTAGCATTAAACGCATTTAATTATATGGTGCAAAACTCGTTTTCTACAAATTATTTGTAAAAAGACAAAATGATGATGCTTTAAAAAAATCGTGTATCGCAAATTCTATAGAAAAATACTTTAAATAATATACGTTATTGTAGTCATCATAATATAAATCGCCAATTGACTGTCTCATCGGAATATCATTTTGAACTATAATATTATTAATTATTACATATCCGATATACACAATTTTCTGAAATATTTTTACGCACAAAATAATATCAAGTTAACAGTTTAATAAAGCTCAAAAAATGAGCAAAATTTTTGTCTTGGTTTTTTTAAAATTATTGTGCAGTAAATTAATTTTTTATCCGTTGTTAAATGTAATTTCGAAATATATTCTGATGTTTTAATATATAAAAATAAATTATAGTTTTATTTAGAACCCCAAAAAATCCTCGTTATATTTTCTAATACAGCAAAGTAAAATGAAACAATTTTTTTGTATTTCCAAAATTATTATTATCTATTTCGTTACAAAAAATCTTAAAAGTAACTTATTGGTACACGTCTTTTTCATAACGAATGGGAAATTGTCTCTTACGCAATAAATAGGTATTAAAACTTAACTATATTTTATGTACAATAATGTAAAGTTTTATTATTTGGGCAAAACAAAACATGCAAAATGCATGACAGTAGAAAAATGGGAATCTCTAAAAAACTTAGGTGAATTTGCACTCTTCGTTTGTTTTTGTAAAATGCAAGACAAAAGGGGCAATACATTGTCTAATTACAAGTTATAATATGGTGGGAAACAAAAACCCACACACATACCTACATAAAACATAACATTCCAATTTTCGGCAGCCGTGGGAAAGCTCCGACACGTTTTGATCCAATTTTAATGTTTCTTTATTATGACTGCACGCTGTTTCACACTAGTACACTTGTATCTAACCTTTCAGGCATTACAGGCTTGGTGTTATGTATCCTAACTGCTGCATGTTTGTTTGGATCAGCGGCTTTCCCAGACTTCTAAATTATCACAAATGTTTCTCTTATCATGGCGGTCTCTCCCGTATCTGGTGTTGTTATGCTTCTTTAATTCAATGATTAAGTGATCAGAAGGTCTCATTATCAAACCACTGCCACATCCTCGGCTTTGTGTAGTCCAGCTCGTATTCCTCGCATTTCTGCCCGGTTATCCTGTGGGGACAAACAACAAATAAGTATGCTGTAACATCAGGCCTAGCTAATTTTCTCTTAGACTGATAGATACTTTTCCAAATTCATATCCAGCTGCATTTGGTTAGGCTGGATACCGAGCCCAACAAGTTGGTAAAAGGCAGATGATAATGAACGTGACTCCGATCCGAGCTGACACCAGCTAGTTAAATAACCCTTGATAAAGAGACACCTCACTTGGTCTTTACAAGGCAGATGTGAGTGGCAACACTGGCACCTCTGGCAGGGGACGCCCTGGAAGGACATACACTGACCATAATGGTGATTTTCTCAAGAAGTATGTAAGGGTCGTAGCAGGTGGAGTTCTGTAGCTCATTCCTCTGTGAAAAAAGCGTGTATGTGTGTATCTCACCTGGTCTTCCTAACGCACTTGACGATGGGGTGGGTATTCCTGAAGCACTGGGGCCCGAGGATGTTGAAGTACGTGACGCCGATCTGAGCGGAAACCAAGGAGTTGGTCTTCCGGAGACACTCGCGGAATTTGGCGTCGCAACTGCAGTGAGACCTGTTGGAAAGAAGGGGATTAAATATGAATAAATCTTTATTGTTTAATGATTAACCACCAAACTGCTAAGTTACATTTACAATGTACGTGTATGCAAGAAATACAAAACTTCTTTTTTTTCTTAAAGATGCCTTGTATTGGACCATAAAAACATTGTAATACACTTGTTTAATTCTCTAATACAACACTTATTTTACAATTTAATATTTTATTTAGCGTGTTTTGGTGAAACGGAACGCAAACACAAAACGCATCGATTCCGGTAGTGACGTCAAAATCCATATGTCAAAGAAACACTTTTAATTGAAAAGTACTTAAAGTTTCACTAAGATTTTACTATAATATTGTTATTGCAATTTTTGCTTAAATAAAGCACTTACATTTTAGTAAAACTAACCTACTAAGGGCATAAAATTAGATTTAAACAAGGCAGATAGAGGTAAGTGACATCAAAGTCCTGACATGAATGGCCGCGATAGTCATGAACGTTTGAACTGTCGTAGAAAATTGTAGGAGTTTAATGTTTTTTTTGTGCGACAAGCAGTAGTTGAAATTAACTTTTAATTATTTTCTTGGGTTGATAGTACTTACTGCATAATGGCTTATTGATTTAAGTGAAAAAAAAATTAAATGCATATTCCCTATTACTTTTTTAGGAAAGGACTAGTATCTCAAAACCTCAGATCCACATTGACGTTCGACACCAAATTTTTCAATCCACGTTGATATAAATCAGCTAAGTACCTAAGTGATCTACAGATCTGACGTTGTAGCATAGAATCGTATATTTTGTAAATAAATAAATAACAGGACACATGAGTCTAAATTATAATTAACTAGCGGGTGCAATGTTATACATATAAACCCTCCTCTTGAATCACTCTATCTATTAAAAAAAAACCGCATCAAATCCGATGCGTAGTTTTAAAGATCTAAGCATATACAATGTGTAACAGAATAAACGCACAACCTCTTAAGGGGTCATTGTACTCATCATTATGAACAACTTTCACTATGGGACTAACCCCGAAACGCAAAAAAAAAAACAGCTGTTCAGTACATTTTGTCGAATTATGCGCACAGAAATGTATGGGGCAGTCGATTTTTTTTTTGCGATTTCAGTTTTGGTCCCATAGTGAAAGTTGTTCATAATGATGAGTACAATGACCCCTTAAGAGGTTGTGCGTTAATTATGTTACACATTGTATAGGGACAGACAGACAGAAGCGAGTTTGTTTTATACTATTTAGAGAAGTAGAAAGTAGCTTTTAACTTAAGTATAACATTTCATTGTTCCATTCAAAAAGTAATTATTGGTAATCATCCACAATTATAAACGCTTGCCAATTCAAATCAATTCCACTTTCAACTCTTTCAAGTTCAAGAATATAATCGTGCTTTTAATTAGTAATTATTAACATTGCATCGTCATTCACAACGTCACCGTGACATTGCAGCTTTCTTCCAACTACAGATGTCTGGTCTAAATCCAGATGGTTAGATAATTATCAACCTTGCTAAAATGAATTAATTACAGTGTAGTGACTCGCTGGCCGGTATATGATATCCGATAACTACTTTAGTAATTATATAACAACATCCGTAATGAGTAAAACACATTACGGATATATTTACATGTGTCACATCCTAGGTAAATCTACATATTTTCTAGTTTAAAGTTAACTCAGATTTACGATACCAATAGGAGACGATCGTGAGGAAATGCTATACAGCGTGTAACAGAAAGGGTATAATCATATGGAATACTGTGGTACGGACCATCAAACTGAACAACTTTCTATATGGAACCACCATGGAAACCGTAAAAAATAATCAGCTGTCGTATACTAAATTTCAATACCTACTCGATCCAAATGTGTGGGACAGCTGATTATTTTTTTACGATTTCCATGGTGGTTCCATATAGAAAGTTGTTCAGTTTGATGGTCCGTACCACAGTATTCCATATGATTATACCCTTTCTGTTACACGCTGTATAGTTAAGTACTTCAATGGCAGAAATTCGTCACAATACACTAAATTGGTAGACCGATGCCTACTTGTTAAGGCGATTCATTAAATTGATATTATACAGATTTGAATAAAGTATGGTAGGAAACCGCTCTAATTAGTCAGTAAACAAGAATCGGAACAAGTCACCTTGCCATATCTTTATGTTAACTGTACTTCAGGCTACCCCAATACATCAAGCAGCTCAGATATCATGATCATTCTCCTGCCCTTAAACCAATCTATTTGTGTTCGGCGCAGCTTGTCTTCTTCCATGCTTCTATTACTCGTCACCTCAGCAGTCACCTCTTTTTTAACCATATCATCCTTCACACAGTCCATCCATCGTTTCAAGAAGCTCACGGACACCTCTCGCTATACTAACAAGGGGGTACTAGGGAGGTAGGAGACTCATATTTCTGCGTACCCCAGAACAGCAAGCAGCTCACAGATGCGTCTCGCTGAGTACTTACAAGTAACAAGCGTGTAGGTAGGTAGGTAACTTTCTCCGCGCGCCGATCACTTGCGCAAGCGCTTATCTAATGATGCAGATGCTTAGTGCCATTTACTGCTCCACGCTTGTAGCTGTGATGTAATTACTAATTATTGAACACAAATTAAATTATTTTTTATTCTATAATTATAGAATACAAGCTTAGGGCACGGCTTCGCCCGCGTGGAGTTCGATAATTGTCCCACGGGATTAAAAGTATCCTATGTGTTAATACAGATTATAGACTACCTACCTGCGTGCCAAATTTCATCCAAAACTGGTCAGTAGTTTTTGCGTGAAAGAGTGACAAACATCTAGACATCCATACATACTGACAAACTTTCGAATTTAAATATTAGTAGGAAGAAGTAGGATTGAAAAGATTATGAAAAAGTTAGGAGTCGAGAATTTGTTAAACCAAGACCAATAGTATATTATTGAGAAAGCAAGGTACCTAATAATATCCTAATAATATGCCTTTGAAGTGGCACAGTTCTGGTCAAAGCTCATCTAAAGGAATCATTGACACACAGCAGAAGAAGAAGAGATCACAGTTCCATAAACATGGTGCGGTGTTCATGAAAATGTGAAGATACAAAGTTAGGATTAGTACAATAACGCAATGTGGTATCCCGCATGATTTCGCTGGATGTGGTATTCAGCATAAATTAAGCAAAACTGCAACATTTATGTTAAAATAGAAGGAAAACGTATTGTGCGTCATTCAGAATTAATCCACCTATCAATCAATATAAACGAATCTCACGATCATACACCACGACTTCCAGATTATTTAGGGTTTGCCCTTTATATCTGTCTGAACATGATGCAGCATTTGCTAGTGGAAGAGTATCATGTAGGTGCCTGCTCCACTAGTTAGGAGTACGGTGTTCAGATACTTATACCTCAAAATCATCAGCATCATTCTTCTGCCCTTATCCCTATTCATTTGGTGTCGGCGCAGCATGTCTTCTTCTTCGATACTTCTCTATTACTCGTCATCTTAACAGACATACAGTGTGTAACAAGACCCTTAACGAAGCCGTCAACCGAGCATTCTGTACATTAAACTAAGTAGCTTTACGCAAAAATTATTGCTGGGAAATGACTTTTTTTTTTGGGGAGCAAAGTCACGTTTTACGGTAGGACTCAATGTAACGCACTCAAAACATTATGCTGATGGATGGATTGAATAGTACGGGGGTTATGGAGATGTTTAAAGGAAAAATCATACATTAAAAACTTGTGAAAAAGTTGGAACTTTGACCCCCAACATCTCCGTAACTAGAAGTTTCCCAGATATGGTCAAGAACAAAAAAAATATCGCAATGACGAGGAGAACAAGTGCCTTTCGGCTTTGTTAAAGGTCTTGTTACACCCTTTATAATATGCACTTATCTTTACCTCAAAATGTTGTTAATAATTATCATTAGCTTTTCCTCTTTAGCAGAACACCCGAAAACCTATTATATTTGAACCTCTAAACCACAGAACCCACAAAAACGGTTAAATAATTCCGCGCATTCCTCTCCAGTTCAAAAGCCACAACAGCGGCTTCGTTTGACAATTAACTGTTATTCAACTTCCGGCATTCGTTACACAAGATTGCGCAAGCGGCGCTTGTTACGAACTAACTTAATCACACGGCTACGCCTCGGGAAGTCACAGCGCGTTGTATTTAAGCGTGTTAGTGACAGTGAGGTTTAATTTAGATAGTGCAAGATTATTGAAAAATAAAGACAATTGCTTGGATGTTTTAAATACTTATGATTGATTGAGCATCATAATTAAGGAACTGTAGCAAAATACGTAAATGATTGATTGAAACATTTTGATGGAGGTCAACTTTCTCAAATTTTTAAACAATTGACAGAAATGAACGCTAAATGTGATCAGTGTTTGTTCGTGCAACAGATCTTTACACTTGATTCAAGATGTACTGAAGTCTAATTATGCTTATTAAAAAAACAAATATTTGGTTCTCGTTATAACCACAGGGATGATATCGATTTCTTACAAATACATTTGGACTCTGGGTAGTGGGTTCGTTTCCCAGGACGGCCAACGTGTTATTAGGTTTTCCCATCAGGAATATCTCAGTAGCAGCCAAGGAGCCTGGATTTGTGCCCAGTTGATGGCAATGGGCTCACCCTCTATTACATAGGACTTAAACATAACTGGCAAAATGTGGGTGTACCTACTCATTATGTACACCTCTGCCTATCCCTTCAGCGATGAAAGGCGTGATGTTACATCTGGACCCTTCGTAGCATAGAAAAGAAAAAAGATAATACGTTCCGGTTTTTCAGCCATATTCAGTCCCGTATTGCAAAACAACCTTTGTAATAATAATTTGCCAACAGCTGATAATGAAAACGCACAGTTGTAACAATCAATTAGTAACCGGTTGCTAAGACGACCGGTTAGCAAAATAGCAACTGCTGAGCAACCAGTCGTATCTTGTTACTACATCTTGCAATGCTACAGGCTTTAGGTCAAATTGTTCCTACATTATTGCCGAACGTTACAATATTGAAATGATATACCATAACAGGGCCAAAATACTCGTATAAGTCGGTACGTAGATGGTAGATATCGGTTTTAATAAATAGTAATCCAATAAACTGCTTTTATATATCATCAATGGTTTGGTTTAGCTGTTAGCAATCGAAAATTAAAGATAAAGCAATCCTTACCACGTCGTGATCTTGATGTTTACCAAAGCCGAAAAAAATCGTAACCAAAACTTGTCACCACTTAGTAATGTGTCAAAATCGAAAATGTTCGGCATCAAAATTTTTATATGTAGGTACCTATATTTTGGGAAGAAGGAAGCATATTGTTTGGGACGACCCAGGAATTTTGTATGTGGGACGAAACTCAGTGGGCCGAACGAAGTCTATTCCCAATGTCTTCGCTATAAGTCTTCCATATCACTTTGTTGTTTGCTAAAAAAATCGTATCCGTCCTTCATTCGATATTTGCAAGCTCATTCTTTTCAGAGCGAATATTTTTTTCACAAGACTAAGTGTGGTAAAAGCATTTTAAATCTTTGTTAAAAACGCTCGGAAATCCACATTCATTACATCGAAACCAAAAACCAAACGTTAGTATTTTTTAATGTCTGTTGAACATAATTATGTCTACTGCTGACCACATTACGTCCCCATACAAAGGACGGTAAATCAACGCTCATGGCAGACTGATTTGTGACCACAGTTAATAATAAATGATGATAAGCTGACAGTCACTGATTACCCCGCTTACACAAACACCAAGCAGCTTCTAAATATGGTGTCGCCTGTCATTATCTGTCTATTGCCTTATTCCATAGTACATTTTTTTTTTTTTTATCGACGGGAAATCATCAAATAACCCCTCCCGCTCTGGGCTGAGCAGGAGGGAGTGTCAGACTTTTACTGACTAAAACCCATCCATGTTCCTTCCTTTGCCCTTTGTGTTCCAGGGCCGCGGTATCTCTTTCAAAAATTCCATAGTACATAGGGGTCGGCTTCAGTCTTGGTAACAGGGTGCAGCAGAACCGCCGCACCCAACTAGTGGGTAACACAATACTCCTGGGCAATGCCGTTTGTCAGACTTTCGAGCTTCTGAAGTTCTAACTAAACATAACGACTGTCAAAGATCTACGAACGACAGCCGAGACCGACTGCTTCAAATGCTTTCAAAAGGCTTTCATTTACAAATGTACTCGTGTGAAACTAACATTATTTCTAAAGAATCATTCTGTATGTCGTACACCATTGCGAATATTCTTCAAGCTCATTCTATCCTCCAATCAATTGATCAATTCAATATAATCATCTTTGTAGACACCGAAGTTAGGCAATATTGCCCACTCAACCATATCGTTGCATACAAACTTATACAAATTAACACACGGTAATATCACCCCTATCTCACATCAAATAAGGTCCATCACAGATGTATGTATGCCTTGGTAAGGAAGTACATATTAGCAGTGTCCGCTACATTGGTTCATATTTGATAGGAAGTTTCTAGTGTTATAATGATTTGTTTGGTACAATTAGCTCGATAGGCCGTGTCAATAGCAATTACAGGAGCCGACATGACGTAATGTTACGTTTGTGAATCCGGGAAACTTGGGTTGGGGTTATTGCACCGTTGTTAGAAATAAAATCTTCAAAATAGGAGAAGCCTAGGCATCACTAGTGGAAACGTTTCTTGTAAAAGGGGCCAAACAGATCCCACTGTCAAGCAGCTGATTCTTCTTACAAGAGAGCTTGTAAAGTTGCGCTATGGAGCGGGCTGTGCTCGGATTTTCTTTGAAGGATAAAATTTGGAATGAAATTATCAGGAATAGATCTGGAGTATCCGGCATAGCTTGCAGAATAGGCATGCTGAAGTGGCAGTGGGCTGGCCATGCCTGTTGACGAATCGTCGGAAGATGGAGCAAACAGTCTTGGAGTGGGACCGCGTATCGAAGCATAGCGTGCGGAAGAGTTCGTGAGTTGAGTAGATCATCTGGCACCAAATGGTCCCAGTTAAACCGATTTGAGTCCCGCCGCAACTTTACCTACATTCTTAATCTTATATCATGTCATGCTCTAAAATCAAAGCCCCACGTAAACTTAATCACCACCCGCAGTTCATTGACCACCACCTCCGCATACCTTCCTGGTACCAACACGCGAACACGCGGCGCACGCAACCATCCACAATATGCTATTAGTTAAACTAAACGTACGAGTTCTCTGCATAGTGCCCTTGAACATGCGCAAGCGCCAGCCGAGCATTAATGAGTTCTGCGTGACCCAGTAACCAATTTGTTTCTGGGCTTCCGAAAAAATATACGCAAGCTGATAACGGTGGGAGATGAGGTAAGCAATAAGCAGAATCTAGAAGAAAGAAACTTCGCGTAGAGTGCGGCCTAGCAGTGAAACATTACAGGCTGATTATGCTGTGTGATTTATTTGAATAAAATACACGAGTATGTATGACGGCCAGCTGACATGTTTGGCAAACATTTAGTAATCCCGATAAGGTCACAGTTTACAAATCTATGTTTGCTGCATGTTGTCAGTATTTCTCAATAGTTTCTACTAGATGCTGTAGTGTCACTTAGTGGTCCACTTGTTGTTGACGCCTTCTAACTTGGAAGGTCTACTCAACTCTAAGCCCTACTACAAATCTGACATCTTGAACTAAGATCCTCGTTGGTCTAGTCGGCGCAAGCTCTAATGTTCAGCATGACCTAAATCGTACTCGCGTTCCTAACACAATATTGACAATTGAAAAATATTAATTGCGTGATTGACTGTCGATCAGACGAATTTTTCAAACATCTAAAGCAATGGATTAACGAATTTCCTTCAAAATCCTTCGATTGGTGTTTCGAGCAGTTAGGATGTAGTTTTTCAGAAACATTTAATAGACGAGCTGCAGTTGGCAGTATTTGCTATTTTAGTAAGTAAGCGGTCGAGAGTTCTTATAGGATGCCCAGCCACATGACTCCAGTTTTACAATGCCCAGGGTTCATACTATGCTTGCTAAAGTTGTTACAAGCAAACAGGAGGACGTCACTACCTCTTCCATCCTAATCAAAATCATAGCTCTTCTTAAAAAAATTCAACATGCAATACAATTGAGGCATTCTTTCAAAATTATTTTTCCTATACCTTTATCAAGACGAAGACAGGCAGCAGACAAAGATATACAAGACCACCAGTGGAGAACTGCATGGTTACTTTCAAACCTATTGTTATTGAAATAAACGGTATACTTTCTATCATTGTGAATGTCCTTCGGTCCGTTAACTAGGCTGTATCTATGCCGACTATTCAATAAAAAGAAAACTACAATGAAATCTGTAGTTTCGCGGCAATTACTCGATTGTTCTAACTTGAGTGCGCCTGAGTGGTGTAATGGTGTATTTTATTTAGGTATGCTTTTTATTCATTTATTGCAAGGTTTCTGTCTAGTTATTGATAGTTACACACTTTTTATTTTCATCAACTTTCAATTTATATTGCTTTCCATTTTATTGCCTATTTATTGGTGTTGCTGTTGGAAGAGTAACTAACGGCACGGTTGGCGCAGTGGCTGAGCGATTGGCTGCTGAACTGAGTGTCGCGGGTTTGATTGCCGCACGGAACAGTTGTTCCGGGTCTGGCTGTTTGTGTACGTGAGTTAAAATTTTTGTAAATGCACCCTACAGGAGAAAATCATTGCGCGCGGCAACGTTTTTTTTTTTTTTTTAACTGCCTTATTGGCCTTACTGCTGGCCTGGGGTGCTGGGTTAAATTCTCAGGTCTGGTAGTGTTAATGTAAAGAGATGTCAGCAAACGGGAAGGGGTCCGAAAGGACCGATGCCTGCCAGGGTTGCGGGACAGGAACACAAAGGGCAAAAGAAGGAATATGGATGGGTTTTAGTCAGTACAAGTCTGACACTCCCTTCCGCTCCGCCCAGAGTGGGAACATTAGAGCCATTAGGTATTATCATCATCATCATCATTTCAGCCGAAAGACGTCCACTGCTGGACATAGGCCTCCCCCAAATGTCGCCACACTGACCGGTCCCGTGCGACTCGCATCCAGCGGATCCCCGCAACCTTCACCAGGTCATCGGTCCACCTAGTGGGAGGCCTTCCAACGTAACGTCTTCCGATTTGCGGTCGCCACTCCAGAACTTTTTGGCCCCATCGGCCATCCGTTCTGCGAGCAATGTGCCCTGCCCACTGCCACTTCAGTTTGGCAATTCTTCGGGCTACGTCGGTAAACTTGCTTGCTCAGAAATGAAGATATCCGTCTTCATTTCTGATTCGATCACGCAAGGAAACTCCGAGCATAGCTCTCTCCATTGCATTGACGCAGGATCATCTATTAGGTATGGTGGGTCTTAAAACGTAACTGGTGAACTTGCTGTCGATGTAACTGCTATAAGTACAGATGGTATGCTTTGTTAAGCTGGGGTAGTGTTATGCTAGTCTCTAAGTATACTTTACTATTGTAATTTTAGTTGTACTTACTATTTCTTAAAATAGTGGTTTCAAATTTAGAATGTCAGAGAATGACAGACGATTTCACACGTAAGAAGTGTTGAAAGGTGAAATTAACTTGAAACTCTTGTCAAATGGCAAGTTAGGCAATATCTAATGTTCGTAACAAAACGTTCCGTTTTTGACAATAGAACGGGCTGAAGATAGAAGTTCTCTGGTCATTATCATTTTTCTCAAAACAAAGTTTCACAACTAACACTTTATTTGCCTAAATCATCGCATTAAGGTCATAATATTACCATTATGGTGTCTAATGCCATGGGTTCCGCAATTCCTTGATATTTTGTGGTTAAAATTATGGTTACACCATCGATGGGACAGTTGACACAATGGGCCATCAGTGACGGGTTGACGATGACGGTTGTAGTTACGCTTTTATCTAAGTAGGACACTGGTTTCCACTATATATATCGCTCTTGCGCTGCTTGCAGAAACAAAGAATAACTGCAATTACTGGACAGTGGACACACTCAGCTAAAATCAATATCCATCAGAACTGTTACAATACAGACGCTGTTTCCAATTCTTGACATAGTCTTTTAATATTTTTTATGACATCCACAGGGAGAGTATGAAACTACGTCCTTTCACAGTTATTGTACCTATGACAGCTGCTACCCAACAACAACCTTATACCAACCATAACTAGAATAAAGCTCAAAGTGATATTGGCAGTAATGAAAAACCATCGGGAAAATAACTGTAGTACAAACTTCTCGCAGAACCTCACACGAAATTCTGGACACTGTTATATCATAACACTGGTTCTTGTTAGCTTTCTCTCTTAAAAACATCGTCTGATCTCACCTGGTAAACAGCCCAGTATTGGTGAGGCCGTACTTGGACTCCCCCGCGCGGATGTACAGCTTGCAGGCGTCGTGCTGCCGGCAGCAGGTGTCCGTGAAGAAGAACAGCCCCAGGTCGCTGGAGCGCGCCGTGGCTGAGCGCCCGTCACCGCACCACACTGTGCCTGGGAGTGAGGAGACGTTGATAAATGATAGATCACGTTAACCGAATGGCGTCCATCGACTGGGAAATGAATTCTTGGTCGTGCGGTGGCCAGATCTGACGACATTGTAACTAGCGCAAACCTGTGTGAGGCTGACACAGGATCATGGAGATTGGTACAAGCACAAGGCCTTTGCCCCGTGTGGAAGAAGTCAGACTGTGGAAGATGATGATTAAATGAAGTGGTGTTTAATATCTGACTCGTCTGAAAAGAAACATCGAAACCAACTCAGAGGTCGCCATCTCTTAAACTCCAGACATTGTCTTAGTCAGATCATGCAGGTTAGCTTCTGAGATCATCTTTGGAGAAAAGAGCCACACAAATTTGACAGTACATGGGTCATACACAGACGCATGTTCAGGTGCAATAACTTAAAAAGAAAAAACTGTAAATGATCACCTTGTTTTAAAAATGTTCAAAAACTAAACCTGTTCCTAAAGTAGTAGACTCAAATTTGTAATTCTTTAATTTTTATTTTTTTTGCTTGAATTTTTGTTTGAATGTCCCCTTCTGTGGACTGTTCAGATCAGCTATGGTTATATTTGAAGGAGCCATGCTTAGTTTAAATAGGCAAAATTTTAAAATACGCTTAATTGTTCATTGTATTATATCGTAGCGTATAATATTTTATTTTTTGAGTTTAAAAATTATTACCGCAATATATTGTTCAAAATTTCAAATAAACATTCGGTTATAAGGATTTGCATCTTTTCTGTGGACATAAAAATTCAAGCTATTTTTTTTGTACGATAACTACCACAAAACATATATTTTTGGTAATGGCAACTCTGAACATATGGCACTTGCCGGCGTCGACTGAGTGGAGGTTATGTACGCCAGCTGATTAATTTACATTTTAATCTAAGTTACATTAGTTTTGTTATAGATCAGTGCTACTTCCCTGTTCCCTGTATTGCTTGGTAGGTACACTATTATATATTTAAAAAGAGACATCCTTAATACCTTCCGGGGAGTATTTTCTAAATCCATTAATACTTGTATTCTAACTTCAAAAACAAAAACACCGTTGTTCATTGTAAACTCGTCAGTCTCTTCTGTGGACATCTTTTCTGTGGTCTCAAATGTTCCTAATTCATGATGATGATGTTCATGTTTCCCAAAAACGATCTTGTTTCTCATTTCCATTTTATTATATTTGTTGGTACCTAATAAATAAACATTATTTTGTAACAATTTACGACCTTTTTATTTTATTATTTTTTTAACTGCGTTTTGTGTATGACCCACATATCCAGTCAGTGCAATTTTTGTCAGTAATCGTGTAGGACACTCGGAAGGAAACAAAAGGCGGTCACATAAACATACCTGGATAAATCGCCTGCACCCGATCCTTGAACGAATCCACAACAGAATTAGCCACGTTGGCCACGCTGGTGACCCCCGAGGCCAGGCTGGCCACGAACCCGCGGTTGGTGTCCAGGGAGCCGATGTCCCGGGCGCCGGCCATCAGCTGGCTCAGCGGCATGCTGATGCCGGAGGAGATGGTTTTCAGGATGCCGCGCCCGAATTGACCTGGGGAAGAGAATAGGAGATGTAAAAGCTGGTCAAGTGCGAGTTGTACTCTCGCATGAACGGTTCCATACCGTCGTAGTAGAGCCCTGCTTAAATATTGATTTTATTCTGTTTTTAGTATTTGTTGTTATAACGGCAACAGAAATACATCACCTGTGAAAATTTCAACTGTTTAATAGCTATCACGGTTCATGAGAAATAACCTGGTGACAGACAGACAGACACACGGACAGTGGAGTCTCAGTAATAGGGTCTCGTTTTTACCCCCTGGGTACGGAACACTAAAACTCATCAGCTGCCTCACCTGTCCCCAACTATGTGGGGGTCGGCTTCCAGTCTAACTGATGCAGATGAGTACCAGTACTTTACATGGTTTTAAAAAGATTTAAAAAGGGCATTTAAAAATTTCAGTGTCCGATGACAGGCTGCGTCACCCCAAATAAATTGGGCTAAGGGCAGAATAATATCCAGGGTTGCGGGACTGTTCGAAAGAGATACCGCGGCCCTGGAACACAAAGGGCAAAGGAAGGAACATTGGTGGGTTTTAGTCAGTAAAAGTCTGACACTCCCTCCTGCTCAGCCCAGAGCGGGAGGGGTTATTTGATGAATTCCCATCCGAAAAAAAAAAAAAAAAAGGGCAGATGAGTACCAGTATTTTACATGGTTTTAAAAAGATTTAAACAGGTGATTTAAAAATTTCAGTGTGTGTGTGACATGTAACTAGTAAAAATCGAAAGACTGATTGTACAGACGCCAGCATATCAAGCTAACCGAAACTGTCAAATGTTCCCAATCAACCTTGAACCTAATGCTTTAGGGATAAAGTTGAAAATCTATTAAAGAAAGACACATTGTAGTAACTTGTCCGTACTGTTGAAAAAATCTTATGGCAAGGAATGGATAAGAAACAAACCATTGTGCGTAACTTACTATTGTATACGTCTCCTCGAGGGTCGTAATGGGGGACTACATTTAACAATAGCTATGACCCCAACGCCCCGGGCATGGACTCACACTTGTTTACATACAAACCCAAGAGCAGATGATTTCTTTAACCGCAATTATATTCCACATTAATAGAAAATGTGGCCCTTAATAGTACAGTTATTGTAGTGTATCTATTTAATAGATATGGTAACACTGTCTCAGAGCCACACTGTATTCAGCTAGCTGTCACTAATGACAACTGTCAGTCACCACGAATGGCGGGAAGTTGGAAGGTGAAGCGTACCCTGGACTGGGGCCTTGTGGTGTTGGTGAGCCTGTGACATAGTTAGTAGATTGTGTTATCAAAATATTAGCTCTGCTACAAATGGATACTACAGTTATAGTAACCTATGAGCCTTGACTCTTCTACATTCAATAATTATTATGTATTCTATTAAATAATAAATCCAAGGTCAAAGCTAACGAATGCCTTAGTTAGGCCCTTGATCTTAGTTTAAATTTATGATCGGAACCAAAAGGTATAAAACACGAATAAAATTACAATACTGTGTTTCCCTTGACTCGATCAACAGATTGTGAAAGAATACTATGGCAGTTAGTGTTTTCAAGGGAGCGAGGTTTTCAACATTTTGATTCAAAACACGATACTGATGCAATATATGAGTAGGTACATGACATAGCAGTTTCACACTCAATCTATAGAAATAAATATAATTGAAGTGTCTGCTTGTAATTTCAAAATAACAGCGTTTTACTGAATGCGAAATACGACAAAAAACATTTTTTCTTGGTCTATCGGTTTGTTCCGGCTAATCTCCGAAACGGCTGGACCGATTTTGACAGAACTTTTACTGGCAGATAGCTGATGACGAAAATCCGATTCAAATAGGGAAGTTATATTTTTATAAATAACAATTCTACGGACGAAGGGCAGTTAGTTCAGTTAGTTACGGCCAGTTAATTGCGGTACCGTAATTTATATTTTAAGATGCCAGGATGTAGGATGCAGGATGAATGTTTATGGGACCTGTTGACAATCCAATCTCCTTTCGATTTACATAAATCTTGCATCAATGGGCCCAGCACAAGCGCGTTGACTTAATCTAATGTTAAAATAAAATTATCCTTTCGCATAATACGTGCTCAGTTTTAGGACTTTATTTATAATATCACAGAGTGATACTTACACCAGTATCTATAAACAAGTCAAAGTAATTATTTGAGTAAGCAGTAAAAGTCATTCAATTCTTGTCTATTGCATAAAATGTTTGCTTATGTAATTACTAATTACTTAAACACATGTAATTACTTTAGCTGGACTGTAGATACGGGTGTTATAGCATTTGTTGAGTCTAAAATGCTATAGGATACTTAGTTGTATTTACCAAGGGCCTCAGATTGACAGGCTGTTCCGGCTGCCCGCGAAGCATGACCACCGTAGAAACGGGTTTTGTCGACGAAGAATCGAAAAAAATTACAAATTGTGAACAGATTTCTATTGTCGCAAGCATGGCGATGTTAAAAATGGATGACAGACATGTCAAGTTGTATAGAAAACGCTCTGTCGATTCTTGGTAGAATAGAGATAGTATTGCCATGCTACGCGGGCTATTCGTTGATATGCGGTACCGATTGTCGCTTGTTTGCCTCTAGTACAGTACTAGTAGTACTACTAAACAGAACAATTTATCGTTGGTGGTTACAGTACTGGAGAGAGCTGTGATTACTAGTATTATGTAGGTAGGTCAGGTCACGTTGTGGTTTTGAAACTCCGATAACTGTGTTGTTATAGGTTTATACTTGGTATATTATCGGTGGCAAGCTAGCCCAACTCCAAGTTGCAATACAAATGATAATAAAAAAGGATTTTAATTGCCCATAATTATCACTGACAAGCACGATTTTATTTATATATATTTTATGTATATAAATAAAATAGATTTATATAGATTTTATGTATAAACACCTAACGCAACTTACACTAAAAATAAAATTAATGCAGTGACCAACTCATGGACTTTTACAACAGAAAAACGTAACTATCAATATTCTAAAAATACCACGCGGTTATCATAACCGCATGGCTCCCCCCACGGCACCAAGGCATAGGTTCCAAACTGCGCTAACAGATGGTGTTGTACCGATGACGCGCATTCCTACATCGCGGTGTTAAGATTCTCCGCGGCTGAACGACCCTCCGCGGTTCGTCCGATTCGAATTAAGACCTTACTTCATAGGATCATTTCTATAGTAAGCTCTTCTCGAGACTTTCACACTATGTGAGTCCTCACAAGTCACGTTGATGAGATGTGGCGCGGTATCCTGAGCGTGAGGCGGGCGATGGAAGACCTTCCATCAGCCCTCGATGATCGTTCACTTCCCTTTATTGGGGAGCGTGGGGTACTGTCGCTGTCTGAGTGGCTTGATTGATTATAAAATAAAACAACGACAATATTATTGAGTCTCGGTTACCCACATCCACTATAAAACAAAGTCGCTTCGACACCGTCATGTATGAAAAAAAAACTACGCTTACGCAATGGATTTTGATGCGGTTTTTTAATAGATAGTGATTCCAGAGGAAGGTTAGGAAGGAAGGTGTATAACATTGCACCCGTGCGAAGCCGGGCGGGTCGGGTTGTACATTAATTTCTTAAACCCCAGTAAATGTGTAATAAAACCGAACAAACTGGAGAGAGAATCGGGACTGCTCTCGACGCTACTGAAATTTTTCTCAAAATCCGTTATCCGTAGCTAGTCAAGTCGATATCTATTAATAATTGCCCGCGGTTCGAACCTAAGATAATTATTCCTTCCGACAATGTTAAGTTAATACAGCAGTCACTTACGACTACTAGTCCAAAAAGACAATGAAAAAAATTAAACATTTTACAAATTACTCGAGATAGATGATACACATCTAATGTTTGTATATTGTCGGTTTTTCAAGTACTTCAAGATCTGAGATAACAGAAATGCTGTTACGGTTGTGTGTGAAGGTCTTGCAACAATCTTCTAAATCTAACTCCGTGATCAAAATGACCCCGTATGGGAAAACATAAAAATGTTGCACGTTACGAGTATCCATAAACGCTAGAGTAAGTGTTTCTCGCAAGCGTTAAGTGAATGTGACATTGCTACTGTTTGAGAGACTGTTCTATGACTTACTAAAAACAACAAAATATGAATTGTTTACTGCCTTTATATGTAACACATAAGTTCTTGAACTCGAACATAACTCGAAACAATATCTTTTTTGGTTATCTATTGCTTAACAGCTTTAGATAACTTGAACATAAATGAAAGCAGTTTAAAATTAATTCACTTGTTTGTAAAAAATAATTATTATGAAAATAAACTTGTTCTAGAAATACGAAACACTTTAAAAGTGACAGTGTCTTGTCTAGGCCCTGTTCAAAATGGAGTTTATAGAATAGCATCACTGGCTTGTGTAAGACGAGCTTATGCCCGCGGCTTCGCCCGCGTGGAGTTCGGTAATTGTCCCACGGGATTTTTCTTCCGGGATAAAAAGAATCATATTATGTACAAATGTTATAAACTATCCAGGTTATAAACTATCTGTGTGCCAAATTTCATCGAAATCTTTCAGTAGTTTTGGCGTAAAAGAGTTAGAAACATCCATACATCCTCACAAACTTTCGGATTTATAATATTAGGTAGGCAGTAGGAGGTTTGTACCTACATCTTTTTACAAAATGTTGTATTAATAACTTGATTAACTTACCAATTCCGCCATTTTCCTCCCGACTCCTAAGCCTCTCCACCTCCAACATCTCACTCTGCCTCTGCATCCTTTTGAACAGGTCCACTAACCCTTTGGGCACCACTCGTTCAGCCACAGTCTCCACCACACTGCCAACCACACTGCCGGCCAGTCCGAAGATCACTGACAGAGCATCTGTCTTCGGAGCAGTCGTTGGTACTACATCTTTAGAATCGTAGTAATCTTCTGGGACTTCCTCTTGTTCTGTATCCAACTCTGTAAATATCGGCACATCTGAATCTGAGTCTTCTCCATCTGTGCCTAAGTCTACTCTGCTTATATTCTCCCGACTTGTACTATTCAATGGTACTATAGTAGTGCTCTCAAAGTTAACTTCAGTTGCGTTCGTAAAAGGCAATAAAGTGCTTGGACTTTCGAATGAAATATCAGTTGTAGTATCGTAAGATGTAGATGTGTCTACTTCGGTAGTTTCTGTATATTTACTTGTATATTTCTCAGTGATTGGTGCCTCTGTTGTGGTTTCATCATCACTGTAATATGTTACAGTATCAATTTCTTGCGTTGACGTCGGTAAAGTAACTGTCTGCTCAATTTCTACTTTTGGCGTTTTCCTTGTAGTTGACAGAGGTATAACTGTCAAGTCAGGTTCCTCAGTGCTTTCTAATATACTTGCAAGAGTATTTTCAGTTGTTGTACTTAACAGTTCTAGAGGTATGACACTATAATCTATGGTTGAAGTTGCTACTAATTTGGTTTCTGTATTATTTCTATCTCTATCTAAATTCTTATCAAAATCCTTAACTATTGTATATCTATGTGATTCTTTGTTGAATAATTCATTAGAATTCCACGGGATCGTCCCATACTTCTTATTGTATTTGAGAGTGTATTCCTCATCAAAATCAATGATACTGTTGTCCAGGTTGTCCTCTCCATATTTGTCAGGTTTCTGTGTGGAGACGATGGACTTTGAGTAGGAGTATGCTGGACAACCCAGTAGGAGCACAGCACTGATGATGAAGTGCCTCATTTTCTGCCTCCCATGGTGGTACATTCTTGTTTAGCCATCTGTAACAAAGGGCAGAAAAAAATTAGAAATTTTGGTCTACATTATGCTTATATCTTACAGTATTACCTACAGCTGGGTATAGACTCCCCTTCTACTACCATGCCTGCTGGTCATGCTTCCCTTATCCAAGTGTTTCCCACAATACTGACGATATCGTCAATCGAACTCAATGTCAGCAGTTTCTTATGTGTGATACCAATATATATGTTAGAGAATGCTTCTCTTGCAAAAGTCTCAAATAAATAATGTGAAGAAAGTGACATATTAATTCGTCTCTAATCAATTTTAATTAGAGAAAGGGATGGAATCACAGAAGTCACAGATACCAAACATTACAAAAACGAATCCCTCATACCACATTATAGTGTTGCAGTTATCCGTACAGTACAATAAGTATATTGTAAGAGCATAACACATCATAACGACGTCTATTGTGTGGACTTACATAATGTTCACAGCAGATGCGCATGCGCCTGTCTGCCGTACGTACGGTCAGTAAAAGAAGTAGATTAAAACAACTAAGTACATCTGAACAAAATTATTGGATACATTACTTTTCAGTTTTTTTAGTAGCTTACAGTTTGTACCTGTTATCTGAATTATCAATAACTAGCAACTACTCCATTTTGCTCGGAACAAATTCGAACCGATCGATTTTATGTTTAATTTTTTTATCTGACCAACCCACATAGAGAGGGCGCCTGTGTCCACCCAAAAGGAACATTATTGGCTGATTATTATGAATGTCTATCAGAAATGTTAATTGACTTTGATGCTGACGGTACCACACGATGCTTAGAGGTTTTAAAAAGGGTTTATGGAATGGATTGCATTCAAAAGTTTGTTGGTACATATTTTGGTAAATGAATGTCTCTGCTTGGAGCCTTAACATTGTAGGAAGCAGTACTGCAGTACTATTATATTATTCACCGGAAAAAACCAGGTCATTATTTAAGAATTTTATTTTGTTCCGCAAGTGCATTCAGCTGAATGACTTTCAATGAAAATAATTGTGTTTTTTTTTGTATAAAATTACTGGTTTGATCGCACCTATTTAAGACACATAATATAACTTTGTTTTGTTTACATAGAATATGCCATTATGCCGTTTTGCTTGGCCGAGTCTGCAAATAATTTTGCTTGAAAGGTAATTAAGGGAAAGCATAATCAATAAATCAGGCTATACCATGCCCACGCTGGGACATCTACGTCCTCTCTGTGTGTAGGAGTTGGCCATGATCTACCACGCAAGCACAGTACTGCGGGTTGGTGAGCGTAGCATGTTTTCGAACATTTGTTGCTAGTTACTGCATCGTTGGTCGTGTGGTAGCAAGCGCGAATGCTGAGCATGAGGTCGTGGGTTCGATTCTCGGGTCGAGCAAAGAGTTATTGGGTTTTTCAATCAGGAATTTCTTATTAGCAGCCACGTAGTCTGGATTTGTGCCCGGTTGATTGCAATAGGCTCCACCTCTATTGCATAGCACTTGAAACATAACTGGCAAAATGTGGGAGTACTATTAGATACACCTCTGACTAACCCTTTGGGGAGTACTGGTGTGATGTTAATCTGCCATGCCGGTTTTCCATAACCTTAAATGTATCTATTCTCGCATTCTATGTGAAAAAACTAAAGATGGTTGGCAAAAAATAAATTACCTAACGTTAGTTTTAACACTAACCAACAAAAGGTAAATTAGTCACGGGGCATTATCATAATAATGTCAACATATTTTATGATATTAACTTTTATTGTAATGTTTCACATTGGTGTCAGTTGGTCAAATTAAATCCAAAATAGTATATTGTGGCTTTTTGAATAATAGAATTTGATATGTTTTTTTTTTTATATTTTATAATCTAGGTGAATAACTTTTTTGGTGATTCGATATTATTTAGGAGTATTATTTATAACCTAAAACTCATTGTTATGGACGGGGGCAAATTCTGACAACCAGTCTTATTAAGGGGCAGGTATCCAGTTGTGCAGATCAGATAGATCAGTCACTGCATGTAAAATACTGGTATTCAGCTGTATCCGGTTAGACTGGGAGCTTACCCCAACAGGGTTAGTGTAAGACTAGAAAGCTGATGAATAACATTTAACGTGGATGAAGCAAACTTAGCAAGAATCGTAGAAGGTGGCATTCTGTAGTTTCTGCCAGCTCCTCATGGGAAAATAGAATCAAGTTTTATTGTATTACGCAGAAGGTAATAAGACAGATGCCTTTAGACAGAATTGTGCACAAATGGCACTAGAGCAGCAATAAATCCTTTCGCACGGTATGTATTACCCAATCCAATCTCAAATACACCTACTTATGTACAATAATATAATACTTAAGTAGTTATATCGGATACCCATGATATCAATACCAGTACCCTTCACTTTTCCGTCCGCAGCTGCAGGTTGCGCCCAGAGAGTATCTAACAGAATGAAATTCTTTTGTTATTAATTTTGTACCCTTGAGAAATAGGTCGAATACGTGAATATAAATAAATCTTTCACAAAATGGTAAATGTGAGGACCTCGAGTTGAAACGTGAACTGGAGTAATTTTGTGAGTGTGAAATCTAAAACGGCAAGCATAACAATCAATGTTTTTAGTAGCCTCATCATCATCCACAGCCCCACTTCGCTCACTACTGGTACGTAGAAGTCCCTCTTCGCTTTTCCTTGCATATCCAGGTTCTGCATTCTACGTAGGACCTAGCCTTTAGTCTCCTTAGTCCAGTGCACCCTAGGAATTCAGGCCCACTACTGCTATGCTAACTAGCTAATAATTTTGATGAGTGCCATTTTTTGGGGATTTTTTTGTGAGTTACAAAGGGAATCATTGATTTCTTATACAAAAATCATCATTACCTGCCATGCAATTTATTCAAATCGTTACGCGGTTTCAACCGCGATGATCTTTAAACTCCCTTTCTGAATACATAGGTATATCTAAATAGATTAATTGTATCAAACCAGTTTCTCACGATTCTTAAGGATATCGCTTGCGAAACAGCCATTCTTCGTACACCGCTCACTTGCAAGGAAACGCTCCATTTTGTACAGTGAAACTGATTGTTTTTGCATATTCGCAATCATTGAAATATTTGTATACCTATCTACAAATAAATGCATACGCATTAACGTTCGCAGGGACGTTTAAATGGAGATTCTTGTATCCTTAAAGGGCAAAGCAATCAAAGATTAAAAAGCACGATTTGCTTCGATCTTGGAGGCACTTTATTTTGTGTAGTAGGTACTGCTGACTCATGAGGTCCTGGTCGATTCCCAGGTTGGGTAAAGTGTTATTCGGTTTTTGTATCATGAATTTCTCAGAAGCAGCCGGAGTCTAGATTTGTGACCGGTTGATGGCAATAGGCTGGCCCATCGGGCGCGAGCATATTGCATAGGTTTTCCATGGGTCTTGAAAGCAGAACTAGCGAAATGTGGGTGTACTTTTAGGTTCTCCTCCGCCTGAACCTTCGCGGACAACAGGCGTCATGATGTCATGCTCTCAAAATGGTGCAAACAAAACATCTTGAGGAAATATCCTAGAACCAACATGCACTGGGCCCAATCGTGTATTATGGCTCATTGCTTCACACGGCAAGAATCCCTGTGCCCCTGATTATTTTGGGTTGTTAATGATGCACACAATTGCCTTTGCGCAGCTGTGGGACACTCAAATAGGCTAAAGAAAAAAAAAAGTTCCACACTAAATTAAGAATGTGAGAAGGAATGTCATTGGGACTTTGGGAGGGCTTATTTCTGTCATCTTTAGAAATTGTTAATTAAATACATCTTAATAGCTTTTCCTGTTCATAAATAGGCGTGAACAGGGGTTCAGATTGAAACGGAATGGTGTTTGTTTTTTTTGTTAATTTCAACGATATTCTTTTCGGTGTTTACGTTTTTAAATTTGTTTTAGGAACACCTCTAAAAAAAACATTTGCTACTATCCTTCGGATTGTGATAGAAACGTGTATCACGTAATTGGGCTGCTGATTCTTATCAGATTTGAATCTACCAGGTTGTCCAGAATGAACAAGCGTTTCTCTACTTGGCACATTGTCATGGCTAGCTGAACCTAGCGAAGACTAGAAGACAAGGATCAGTGGTCTTCTGTCACAGTTTTTTTTTTTCATATATTGTTTATAAAATTATTTAAGAAAGTAACAGGTGACGCACTTGGAATTTTATAATAGTTATAAAACAATGCAGTTAATTTGGCAATAATTAAAATATGATTATGCGAACCGCGCGAACTGGACTGGAAACATTTTTGGTTATGCAATATTCAAAATTGTATTAAAAATTATCTAGACTAAATTAATTTATTTAAACCATACTAAAATTGAGCAATTTAAGAATTACTAAAATAGGCATTACTAGAGCAAAGGTGAGACTTAAGTTTTGAAATAATTTTTGTAATATTTAAAAGAGGTTGAGGTTCGCCAAGCGACGCTTATGTTTCCACTCATACGTGGTCTTATTAAATCCACACGATATTATCGTTGCAGGCGAAAAGACTTAGCCTATCCAACCAAAAGGTATTCCAAGCAGTCTTCCCGGCTACTTTTAATATAGGTAGGATAGTAACTAAAACGTTGTAGCCATTTATAAATGAACTCTGGCACATTGTTAGTAAAACGGAAATCATCACTAAGGTTGAAATGAGAATATATAAGAAAAGTTTTAGGTACTTGAGACAGCTAGGCGTGCGTCAAAGTGAATGACTTTCTGTAAATACCGTTTTATTTGATTTCTTAATTAGTTTTCGAAGATAAAACTCTTTTTATTTAAATTCAAGTAAGTACATACTGACCACTCAACATATGGCCGGTCGTCACAGTATCTACTGTGATATCTAGGTCGTTTGACTGCTAACAAACGATTGCTGATCTTGATCATCATATCCGACCACTTCTTAATAAAGTCAACAGTCATATGGAGGCCCATTTTCGTCAAAACTCACGTTACTAGCCGAAACTCCTTATCTTTTTAGTATGATTGATTACATACAACCAGGGTTGGACAAGTCGCCGCCGCTCGCGCGCTCTCGTGGAGGTTGAAGTCAATCGCGTGAATCGCGTCACAAGTAGCATCGTCAGAGGTCGTGACCGAAGCCTTAATCTTCATATTTTTCTGAATAATAAAGAGTGCTATCTATCAAGCTAACACACATTCATTTACATAAGTGACTCATTTGTAGGCAGTTTCTAAGAAAAATAAATAAAAATCTAAACATACCTATTGCTTCATTCCGAGTTACGAATTCATGGTCACTATGATTTAATGCTCAAATTAAAGAAAGATGCATGTTTGCATATTGAAATGTCAATACTAAAGAAACGCCTTGAATTTGTTTGATGATTGACAAGCGATTTGTTCAAGCAAATTGTTGTTAATATGGGAACCGGTTTGGAGCTTTTGACCTGGACGAATTTGGTAAGAAATCTTTTGTTCAATCAACAAAAGTAAAGGTTTTTGTTTACCTTTTACTTTCAAAATGCGAATCTATACTAGAAGATCTTTTGTTATAGCTTTTGTATAGTCTAGTGCAAGCTATATGAAGATTGTATAATGATTAGCACATCGGTAAGGGATGACAAGTGACACAGGCATCAGCTAAGATAAAGATGCTTTCAGTAAGGAATCTGCTTTGAGGACATAATCATTCTCCCGCCCTTATCCCAATTTATTTGAGGTCTGCGCCGCATGTCGTCTTCTTCCATACTTCTTCAATAGTCGTCATCTCAGGAGTCACCCCTTTATACCACCGTTTTTATAGTCTTCCCTTAAACTTTAACATTAGCACCACGAGCTGGTTCCTCACGTTTGCTTCATCTGAAGTCAAAACTAACATCGTCATCATCATTCTTCTGCCTTTATCCAGAATTTCGGGCCGCTGACTACATCTAACGATTGTCAAAAATTTTCAAATTCAATTAAATTCATATAGTTAGTCAAACAAATAAAAATATCCATAAAACTCATACACAAATTCGACAACACACACATTACAACACACATTTTTTCATAAATTAACTTGAAATCTATTTATTGTACTTAGTCATTTATTCATATACTATCTTTGAAACTGTTTTCTGTATGTCACTTACCCCCTCAAGGTTCATTGGAAGACCAGTGTCAGACAGCATCACCTGTCTGGCATGAATGCTGAAATGGGCCTTTTTGGCGCAGCCATGAGGCACACACTCACATAGTACAGTCATACAATGTATTTTCTCTTTTTTGTAACTTTTTTTATATTATTGTGTGTGTGCCTAATGTACGGACGTCGAATAAACATTTTTCTTTCTTTTTTTTACTTTTCAAAACATAAAAATATCCTTAAAAGTCATACAAATTCGACAAAACATAAATATATTAAATAACCTAAGTATTCATTTGAAAATGACAGCCAACGGCTTAACGTGCTTTCCGAGTCACCGAGGAAACTCGGTATGTAATGGATGGTCACCCATCCACAGACAGACCTTGGCAAGCGCTGCTTAACCTATGACAGGTTCATCTGAAGTCAAAACTAACATTTGCATATAACACTCAATAAATCACAATTCTCAGTCTTTTGTCTATGAATAAATATTATCACCGGCATCTGCGCCTGCGCCCACGACGGCGTTGTTTCACAAAGACAAACATTTCGACAGTCGCCCTTGACCTTTACTATCGGCTCTCTAATCGACCACACGGTCACGAGACCACAATGTTATTGTTGTAGTTTTGACCATAATCGATGGTCAAATTGATGATTAATTAGTCTATTTTGTATATTTACATTTTTACATAGAGAAGAGCTCTGTCATCCCAATACATAGGATTTCAGTATTATAAAACGATTTTCAATGATTTAACACGGCGTGTTATAATTCTATTTAAATATTTGGGTGAATGTGCTTGGGTGATTATTTTCATGTATTTTAAAAAAGGTGATTACTTAGTCGCAGAAACGCCTCTGTCTGTTCTACGAGTATTTGATGAAAAAACCTTAAACCTTATGGTACACCTACATTTTACCAGTTATGTTCAATCCCCATGTAATAGAGGGCGAGCCTATGATCAGGGAACATATTGTAATTTTTGCTGATTGAACAATTATTAAGTTGTAACTGAAAAGTCTTCCGATATTAGGTTTGCTGGTAAGTGGTAGGTACTTCCCTGGATTAACTTTTCACAAAGAACCAATCACCATTAATTTCTGAATACGTTGGTACTTTACAGTACCTACAAGAATATTTTCAAGGATTTACCACGCTCAAATAATGAATTCAATGATGTGGGTGCAGTAGCTTGTCTATTAACCTTTGGTCTACAACCATAACTCATGGAATTGTATGTCCATGATTGTGAACGGCCATGTTCCCAATATGGGCCAATCATTACGGTTTAGTGAACGGTGCTGCTCGCATTATGTTGTTGTTAATAGGTACCACACAAAATGCAGATATACAAAGGATGTCAAATAATGTTGGTGATGATGATGGATATAATGTTTGTTCTAAATCTAGGTAAATAGTTATTTGAAGGATTTTATTACACCAACCTGGCACAAATTAAATCGTGTGATTTGTTTGGACTGTAACATTCGCCTGCTCTCGCTGGAAATATTTCATGGACTCGTCTCAAAAGTTAAATGAGTTTCGCAAAACAATTTTTCAGAGTTAAAATTTCATTTCCATTTTGCCAAAGGGCCATTGAATGAAGCATCCTCAACATCACTCTGAGATACAAACAACGGAACACATCAATCAGAAGAAGACAATACAAAAATACATAAAATTGTATCTTGCGTTTAGCTTCAGCTAAACATTGCTCCGGCAATCCGCATGAACCGATTAAAATGTATTTTTCTAGCCGATTTGAATGGGTTCCAATTAAATAATACTATATTTACCATCTAAACACCAACTTGGCACTTCCAATGTGGCTGACGTAAATATTCTAGATTTGATTTGACAGACCTTTCTTTCAATGAGGTACGGGACAAAGAGACATTCTATCAGCGAAAACGATGCAGGATTGACATAAGCTACCGAAAAATATTATGTCAATCTGTTGATAGCCGTTGGTGAAATACGAAACGCTTTGAAAGAAATTGCCTCCCGTCTAGGCCCTCTGGTGACTCTAAAAAGAAACATGTCTTCTGTCAGGATTCTTTAGAAATACTTTGTAGATAATTTGGCCATGGGGTTCAAGGTTTTACCGAGTTATATTGTTTATATTCTATGCAAGTAATTAAAATGGAAGTGTCTGGTTGTAATTTCAAAACAACAGTTTTTTTACTGAATGCATATTATGTAAGTATATGCACGGTACTTATTATATCAAAAAAACATTTTTGTTAATTTTTGTCTGACTGTTTGTTCCGGCTAAGATCCGAAACGGCTGGACCGATTGTGACGGGACTTATACTGGCAGATAGCTGATGTTATACGGAGTAAATTAGGCTACTTTTATTTTAGACTAGCTGTTGCCCGCGGCTCGCTCGCGTTTTGTTCGGAAACTATTCCACGGGCACGTTGTAAATATAACCTATGGCACTCGGGGATAATGTAAGCTACATTATCCCTATCCCCAGTAGTGACATACAAACTTACAAACAAATTTTACCTCTGTATAATATTAGTATAGAAAAATCTACCTAAAAGATTAGGGTTCTGTGGGAAAAAAGCGATTCAAATAGAGAAGTAATATTTTTATAATAATAATTCCACGCGGACGGAGGTCGCGGGCGACAGCAAGTCTATCATAAAATGAAATTAACGGCTATCAATCAAACAAGAAAGAGACTGACACACAATTGTTAATAAAGGTTAACGCTATTATTTAGCAATTATTGCATAACTTTTTTATAATAATTTAAAAAGTTTTTGTAGTGTTATTCTAATACCAAGATATTCCAAAATGGTGCCTGTTTCGTCTGCGTCCGGCTAAGAGGTTGTAACTTAGTCCGAAGGGGGTAATCCGATGAGAAATAGTGTGAATGTGGAGCCAGCACAAGGGAGATGTCCCATCACCTGCCCTGCTCCATGTGCAAATTCTCCAACTCCTTAAGGGACCTTTTTTGGCGGAGGGGTCTGGCAGACTCTTACTGACTAAAACCCACTCTGTGTTCACTTCCCACACTTCCACCGGGGATTATGGTAACTAGTGCGCCTTCCAAGATTTCCTGTTTATGCAACAAGGTACATCCTGAAGCAACCACGCCCCAAGAACACTTGCGTCGCCCGAAACGACAGGGAGCCGTGCCTCGACCTCTCGAGCCGTTCCTCGAGTACTGGTTGGATCGCCTCGATAGTAGGGCGCAAAAGCCTCTCCCGCCACTCCGCAACCAGGACCTCGCGGAGCTGAAACCGAGGTAGGCGCCACCGGCACAGTGACGCGAGAACTCTCGCCTCTAGGTCCCGGGGTGGCGACCCGGCCAGTGCACAAGCCGCGTCGTAAGAGATTGTGCGATACCCCCTGATAGACCTGACGGCTATCGCCGTCTGCTGTTTTCGCAGCATCGCGATGCTGCCGGCCGTCAGGTAAGGGGCCCCACACCGGGGCCCAGTACTGGGCCATGGAAACTCCTTGAGGGACCTGTCCAAAGCCACTGTGCAGGTGGCAGAGTTCTGGCTATGAATCGTTCACATTGCGAAGAGTATACGATAAATGATAAATTATTAAAGGACTTCAGTAGCACTTGGCGATTTACGAAACTGCAATTTATAATTGAATTTGACATTAACACAATCTCTAGTAGTAGAGAATGTGCCAATGATCAACTGCGACAAAACAGCAGCAGAACTAACATGTAGGAAGGAACAGTGGTATACCGTGCGAATCGACAGTTAAATGCAAATATTATTTCAACTGTACTGTCAAGAGCACCAATATGTACACACTTAGCAACTTCGGAAAGTGATTTTCTAAATCTGCATTAATTGCAAATTCATGTTATTACAAACAGATATTTCGAAACCCATCTTATCGTACTTCAAAGTTGGTTATTCACATAGAAATATAAAAAACAGGTTATTCAACAACAAAATTGCGAACACACAAAACACTTTTGAATTGAGATAATTTTATTGGTGCTCTTGACTGTACAGTTGCCAGTCAGGCATACCGCACAAGAAAATCCACAATAAGATAGAAATCGGAACCGCACCGACAACCGTTGCGAAATAGAAATCTTTAGTTAATTGATTGTAGGAATAATTGAAGTTAGAAGTTATCACGTTTGATATTTTTGTTAGAAATAGCGGTCAAGTGCGTATAAGTCATGAAAAAGTAAAGGAAATCAGGCTTTCGTCCTACGCACGTCTTTTGATTGCCAAATATACCATTTACTTTTCCAAGGTTTTTAATACAAAAAATTGTACTTCATCTTTCAAAATCTAAGAGTTTGTGGTTCCTTTCTATTTGAGGATCATCTCTCGCGCTTATCTTCCCTCGAGAAGGATTTTTAATCAAATTCAAATCCCATCACACAAAGAAGGGCTCAGGAATCAGAACTTACGAATGCCAAAACTTTCAAAGGCAGTCAGTAAAGCCCTTCACTTTGAATCACATTGAACAAATATGTACCTACATAGATATACCTGTACAAGTATGGAGCCGTATTACAACTTGTTACCAAGTAATGTACGAATGCACGCCCGGTTTGCGCTAACTAATTTATTATCGCATTGTTGACGTTTAGCTCTCGATGCTGAGTGCGCTATTATTTAGGCATTTATTTAGACGTCACCTAGTGTAAGTGAAAACAGGCACCAGACGCAGATCTCTTAGCATGCCGTTCTTGAGAAACAACTTTTATTTTCCACATTCATATGACCAACCGACAGCTATGAGTCGCACGGAGAGGCAGTTGACCCAGAATCAGCGCAGTTCATGTAATCTTGATCAAAATAATTAACATGACTGTTTTATGACAAGTATGTGACTACTAGTCTTATCTATATATAAAATCACGCTTGTGTACCCTAAAGGTTATGCAGAGGCGTAGCAGGTCGCCCACATTTCGCCAGTTACTTTCGTCGCTGCGTCTGCTGAGAATGAGGACTTGGGTTTCGATTTAGTCTCGGGCAAAACTTTGCTGCGAGTATGGATATGATCATTGATATCACCTAGGAATTGTTAAACACAGTCCACGATACCAGTCCGTAAAATTATTCAACAGGTTGCCTTTAGACATAAAAAGTGCTGTGCAGTAGCACCTTCAAAATAAAACTAAAGGAATTCCTATTGAATAAGACAGTGTCTTTAAGCGGTAGAAGAACTATAATTTTCATTCAACTGTAATTTTATTGAGAAAATCATGTTGTACTTTATTGGATTTTTTTCATTTAGATTATTGATTTATCTATAAATTTAATATTATTATTTTTAATTAATTATATTTATTTATCAAATATATCTTTTGTTGATTATTTTATTACTATTATTGATATTGGTGCCGATTCCCTTGGTTACAAACTAAACCAAATTTAAGTTCAGTGCATCTTTTTCTTTCTATTTCATTAAGAAAAGGACAGAAGATACATTTTAGTTTAGTCCTGTCAATTTAATCAGCGCTTATTACAAGTTTAGACGCGATTAAAAAGTTTACTACTAAAATTACATCAAATTACGTCAGGTGCCGACTAATTGGACAGGACTAAACTAATATTTATCTTCGGTCCTTTTCATAATGAAATAGAAAGAAAAAGATGCACTCAACTTAAATTTAGTTTAGTTTGTGACCAAGGGAATCGGCACCATTGTTTCATTTACATGTTGAAATTCTATTGATGAAATGTGAACTTATTATTTTTAAATTCTTTATGTTGTTTTTTTAATTGTTGTTGTTTTAATTTATGGAATTCTAATGTAATTATTTTATAGGTAATTGTGTAACGTTTGTGTTTAAATTCAGATACAAATTACTTGTTCATGAATAAATGACTATGACTATGTTTCCGTTTAATGGCACCATGCCCGCCCAGCCAGCCCAGCCTATAGAATAGAATAGACTAGAATTTTATTTTGCAAACATGGGTAAGAAATATCAAAGCTCAGCCATATTTTTCCATTCGGCATGCAAACATTAATGTATTATTATAATATAATGTTTATGTTATTTGAGCATATTTATGCATAATATTTCTGACACCACCATAATTATTGTCTTTTATTCATTTAACTACATATAATTTACATTTTTAAATATTCATTATAAAACAATATAAAAAAAAACATTTAAAAATATAAAAAATAGGAGCCCACCGGCATCGGGAACAGGGTCCGAGATACCGATGGTCAGGGCTCTTGAGAGAGGAACCTCCTAACAATACGCGCCGTGTCCAGAAGTACTGCTTTCTGAATCAAGCCCTTGATCCAGCTGCCAAGCGAGAGCCTCCGCAGATGTTGTTCTAGGCTATTGGCTATTAAGCCATTTGCCGACACGACTATCGGCACAATGACTGCTGTACTCACGTCCCACATGTCGAGCCAGATCTAGATACTTGAACGCTTATCTTTTTTTTTTCTTTCTTTCACCTTAATTATTATTGAGTGCCTCTATACG
Source organism: Eugnorisma glareosa (assembly GCA_947578425.1). NCBI lineage: Eukaryota > Metazoa > Arthropoda > Insecta > Lepidoptera > Noctuidae > Eugnorisma > Eugnorisma glareosa. The sequence goes on from OX387967.1 coordinate 917,341, forward strand.
GAAGTCGTAGATGGGTAAATAGGTAGAATACTCCTTATTAAGTCCCTACACCATAAGAATCGTTGAGTAGTATGTTCCTTTGCCTACATGAACCGTTTCTCAAATCCAGACAGACAGACAACTACCGACTTTTCTTTAGAAGTCTCCAACTTCAAAGGTGCCCTAGGTTAAGTAGTACCTGAACAATCTGCGCGCCCACTTGTAGATACTGTCGCAATGTTAGAGGCAATACGGCATTGCTTCATGTACTTGTGCTTCCTAACAACATTACACAGCTGGTTAGAGAATACGAAATACTTGAGTTCGTGGGTATTTGGCTACCTACGAGGTGTTCACACGGAATTTTTGTGAATTTGCCCTTAAGTGTAACCTTGGTATAGAAGATTATGGTCGATGAGACAGGTTAGGTAAATCATATTTGTTTTGCATTTTTTTATTTGAATTCAGTGTCTACATTATATAAAAACTACACATAGATCTTAAATTAAAATATGTACAAGTAGGTATAAAAAAAATATGGGAAAAGAATTACGGCACGATAAAAAATTCGTCCATATCGCTGTCTTTAGCCAGAAAAAGGCCAGCCCTCTGGTCACCTGAAGAGTTGACCAACCGCTTGGCGATATCCAGAAATACTAGGTGGGCACTTGGAGCCCATCGCCCTAGTGTATATACCACAAACGGCTCAATCTCGAAACTACCAATTAAGTCAGTATTTGCGCCGTTTCTAATTTAAATCTAATTTTGCATGACTGTGATTAATTTTTTAATTTTTATGTAAGTTTAACTGTAAAAGCTTATGGGATAAGGCTTTTTATTATTTATTTTTTCATTTATTATTTGCTCCGTTTGTGGTTGCGTCGTTTGTGGTGTCAGCACCTTTTGCTTTGTTATAATTCTACATGACCATTTGATTTAAACTAGATTTGATCGACATTTCCCAGCCCCAGCAGACTCTGAGAAGAAACACTGGACAAACACAGATGCCAGTCTCATTTTTTTTTTAAATCGTTGCCCCACACTAGGAATTTCTCCTGTTTGCGTTTACAAACATTTAAACTCGCATACACAAACAGCTAGACCCGGAACAACTACCTGTAGATCATACAAATATTTGTTCCGTGCTGGGATCAAACCCGCGACACGCAGCGCAGCAGCCAATCGCTCAGCCACTGCGCCAACCGTGCCGTCAAAGTTTTGAAGTCGTTCGAAAGCCGTTTTGAAGTCGACACAATTACATTATAGTGGTCAGATCATATATTGATGATGATGATGATGCCATCTAGCCGATTCCGGCTACCAGCGACTGCATTCGGTGGCTTTCTAGGGAGGTTGTCGAGCGCTTTGGTGTGCTGCGCTATCATGTGCTCTCAAGTGGGTAGCATATCCAATTTTGGCCGAAAAACTCCGAGCACAAAGCGGAAGAAGCCAATCAATCAGGAAAGCACTACACCTTGTATACCTAAGTGACCTACCACTTGGTGCTACTGTTAGTTATTCTCATCAAACGTTTTGCTGATTACTCTTTCAGAGCTAATAATAACTGAAACTGGAACATCTTCTTCTTAGCGTGTGGATGACAATTCAAATTTAGTCGGTCTAAAATTTGGCAACGAGTTTGGCACTTTCAGTAGCGTCCATCAGCTCCTGTGAAGTGTAATCAGCTGGACAGGCAGGACTCATAGTTTGTGGGGCAACACCACATTTACACTTCAGGGCAGAGTCATTTATGAATCTCCACCTGAACACGTTTTCCTTGCTTCGGCCAACCTGTATCCGGAGTCTATTCAAAACTTTCCAGGTCAGCCATGGAACCCCGATTGTTATTAGCTAGAAATTTTGTTATTTGCATTCACATAATTATTTTAAATGCATGATAATGAATAATGATGTTAAATTAGTTCAGTTTTTAATAAGGATGACTTAACTCAGAGCTTATATTAAGTAATAGAATTTGCATAACGCGAGCGTATTACGGTAATCGTATTAAGTTGAATAACCTCCTTTTTAATTCAGTTAAAAAGCATGACTGTTGCGAAAATTTATCAAAACATATTCCTAGAAATAACGGAGAAGCTTAAAATCGTAAGGTCATTTACATGCAATCGAATAAAAAATACTTTCAAAAAACATTCAACCCACCTGAGTGCAACCGGCAAAATTTGTAAAAAAAAATCACGAAACTGTTTTTAAAACTGTCACTTTAGTTTTTTATAACTCATCTCTCAAGCACAAAACAAAAAACTAAATCGATTTTATTTTCAAAACAAAAAGTCACTAATCGATTCACGATCATCAACAAATAAAATTAAAATTAAAAACGAACTAAGCTGTACGTAAAGCCGCGCGCGTTTGCCACCAAAACGCGGTGAAATGTCAGTTGCAGCGCGCGAAAGGTCGCCGGCAATATGGCGGGGGGCGAAATATTGTTCATGTAATTTTTTAAACCGGATAATATTATGAGACTACGTCGAGATATGTGACGTGTCTTAATTTTATGTAACTATAAAGACGGAACTTGATAGGCAGTATTTTAATTTATGATACTGATGATGTAACAACGACGCGACGCTTAGCTTTGAAGCGGCATAGACAAAGTCACAAATGTCACAATCTATTAGCAATATCGATGATGGAAACGTCTGAATTTATTTGATTGATATAAGCTACCGAAAAGCTTATGTTGAAAGTCATTGTAGAAAAACGAAAAGCTTTGAAAGCGATTGCCACTTGTCTAGGTCATCAGGTATGCTTCGACTGACTTACTTGCAAACTTTGATTATTTAATGTCTAGATGGAGCGCCGCCTCAAAACAAAAAACAAGAAAAAAACAAAACAAAGAAAACGAGCCAACAATTTCAAACATGTGTGCGTGCGGCCGGTGAACAAACGCGGTGCCTCTGTGTGCAAACTTATAAGCCGATACGGCTAATATTTTTTGAGACGCTTTTGCGCATGTTTGATGCTCTATCTAGACATTATGTAATCAAAGCTTGCAAAATAACAATACGAAAAAGTATCATGGTATAAAACTGTGGTAATTCTGAAATAAACATTTTTTCATCAAAAGTGCTTTTCAGGATAGCTGGTTCCAAAAAATAAGGAACGTGACAAGAAGTTTTAGTTTTCTTTAGGTCTGATTCCTAAAAATGGCGAACCTGTACTGATCAAAATAATTTTCCTAGTCTCCACTCTACTCTACTACGACTCCACTCACACATGAGATAACACAAGCTAAATATGTTCTACCCTAACTCACTTAAAACCGACGAAGGCTAGTCACTGGACTGTGCCGCCTATTGTGCATAAGGGGAAGAGCATTTGTTGCATGACGCATTACGAACAGGCGTTTTGAACGCAGGTTACATTATGAAAAAAGATTATTTTCGTCTTAGAAGGTCAACATGAAGTTTATCTATGGTCAACCTTTCAGGTACGTAAATTTTTTACACAGTGATACCTTCTTACATCGAATCTCAAGTTTTCTATTCGGGTCAGTTATATTCCAGCTGTCCGAAGTAACACAACAAACTTGAGAGCCGAACAGCTTTTGGAACTAATAAACTGCACTGTTTATTTATTTTATTTTATTTGGTGAGCATACGCACTGCTGCCTCGTACCCCAATCATCTTTAGTGAAACTTGCAAGATCGGCAAGGAAGAATTAAGTTAACAGAAGCTGTACAGACAAAGTAAGTATCGTTTTTGTCAAGTCAGATTTGGCAACCAAGACCTGTAGGACACGTACCTTCGCTGCAAAATCTCTGATGAACAAATTTTGTAACATTTTTATAAAGACAAGACATGGATGTGTACAATTAGATTTATTATCTAGTGTGGAGGAAATGTGTGGCAATGTGCAGAGTGGATCCTTTAGTGATGATATTATCGCCAACTGGTAAGTGCGTTGCGAGTTAACCGGTGCTCATAGATAATCTGTGTCGGCAGTGCAATGTTGTTGGCAAGGAACTTTGACTTTATGATATTGCGACATTAATTCAGAGGATCATAACACTTGGAAATACACTGTAACTCTTGGTTTCTGAATAGAAATATCACGACTGTCCAGAGATTGGACAATTGACGATGGAATCAGCATTCGATAGTAAAATACCTAATGTAGGTCGCTGGGATCCACTAGAAGATAGAAGAACAGGACTGAGCGATGTAGCAAAACTTGTGAAAGACCTGTCTCCAGTGCAGTAGAGGACATATTCATGCTGAAGATACTGAAATTGAAAATGATGAACAAGAACATCTTTAATGAGCATCTTTTATGCCCCAACCAACGCCTGATCTGCTTCTGTACACTATTATTTAAATCAAAGGCTGAAGAGATTTGACGGACCCATCCATGAAACTTACAAACGTAAACCTGCTTTCTAAACAATAAACAGGGTGGAATCTTTTATTCAGTACATCATTCTGAGCCCCCCCACTTAGAAATGTTTCATCGGTTATTAAAAAAAACAGCTGTTTCCTCCTAAAGTGCAGTACCAGCACAGTCAATATGTATGGAACAGCTGATTTATTCATCTGTATTATAAAGAGGTAAAATTTATTTGTTTGTAGGGGGTAATCTCTGGATTTACTGAACCGATTTTGAAAATTCTTTCACTAATAGGAAGCTACATTATTCCCGAGGGCATAGGCTATATTTACAACGTGCCCCTGGGATAATTTCCGACAAAAACGCGAGCGAAGCCGCGGGCAACAGCTAGTTTTTAATAACCGATGAAAATTTTCTAAATAGGGTAACCGTATTGCTAAACATAAACCAGTATTCAGCTAAACCTCGTCACATGTCACGAGCAGTTCAGTGAAGGTATCACATAAACTGGCGACAAGGCCGCTCAGATGCACGGCCTGATAACAAGATGCGTTAAACCACATTAATGACCACTTTTTGTGCGTTCCAGTAAATGAGCTGTGACCTACATGGGTTTGGCCATGTCGGGAGGTACAGAAATAATTTTTAACCATCTGCTCAACTTTATACATTTAGTTCCATTGCCACACAAGGCAATCCAAATTGTATTCCAAATTTTAGAATCGTTATAACTCAGAAACGGTTACTCTTAGGAGAAAAGTAAGAAGACAATTTTTATAGATCTACAATTTTAATGATATATATATATATATAATGATCAATTTTTATGATAAAACTTACCGTTTGGCAAAAAAATGCAAAAAAACCCATTTTCGCGACCTTGAATTTCTTTCACATAAACTGTCACTTACGGGAATCTTCCGTGATTGTCTGTAATTTTGAGCTCCCGATATTTCGACGCTGTTGCAAGCGCCATGATCGCGGGTTGCCTGTGCGTCGAAATATCGGGAGATCAAAATTACAGACAATCACGGAAGATTCCCGTAAGTGACAGTTTATGTGTAAGTGTAAGCCGTGAAAGTTTAAAACAGTGTTTGAATTTCTTTTTTTGTAAATGGCGGATCGGCCGCGGCAAATCGTCGCACAGCGGACAGACCTCCGGCGCGATCTCATGGCGTCATGGAGAAAGCGACTGTCGCAACCCCGTGCAGGGCACGCCACAATAGTGGCGATAAGTCTTCTCTTTGAGGAGTGGCTAGAGAGGCGCCACGGCGCCCTCACCTTCCGCCTGACGCAGGTCCTCACCGGACTCGGCTGTTTCGGGAGGTTCCTGCACCGAATCGGGCGGGAGGAAACACCCGGGTGCTACCATTGTGAGGATCGACCGGAGGACACGGTGGAGCGCACGGTGGAGATCTGCCCCGCGTGGGCGGAGCACCGCCGTGTCCTCGTAGCGGCGATCGGCGGCGGCGACGTCTCGCGTCCGGCCTTGGTTCAATCCATGGTCTGGAGCAAGACGGAATGGGACGCCGGCACCTCCTTCTGCGAAGCAGTCAAGCTAGCGAAGGAGATAGCTGAACGTGAGAGGGAGAGAACCTCATGTCCCGGCCGCCGCGGGAGACGCACCGAGCGTCGGGGGCCACGTGGTGGCCCCCGGCCACCGTAGGTGCGGGCCTGTGGACGGTGAGCTATGGGCTAGCTCACCGTCCGTCCGTCTTATGACGACAGGCCGTGTCGAAGGCGCGTTCGTGTTCCACGCGCGCCTCAAACAGTCAGCAAACAGGAAGGGGTCCGAAAGGAATGATGCCTGCCAGGGTTGCGGGACTGTTCGAAGGAGATATCGCGGCCCTGGAACACAAAAGGCAAAGGAAGGAACATGGATGGGTTTTAGTCAGTAAAAGTCTGACACTCCCTTCTGCTCAGCCCAGAGCGGGTTATTTGATGATTTCCCATCCGAAAAAAAAAATGGGGACTTTTCACATTTCATTTGAAATGGTGTTGCCAACATTCGTACCAATTTTCAGCTATGCGAATTATTGTAACCTTGCATGTCTAACTTGATTGGGCTATAATATCTAAGATTAGATATTTAAATGTAGCCACAGAATTACTAGCACAAACACATTAATATCGTGCACCCAGATCACTTACAAAACCGAGCTTCTCACAAACTATGAGCATCGTGTCAGGTTTGGCGGTAACCGAATATTTGACCGCATTATGGATTTAATGACGACCGCAGACCGCCAATGAGACAATTTATGCAATATACAGAACTTATGACCTAGCACGTTGGTATATGTACGTGGTTTAGGAAATATTTATAATACTTGTTATTTAAGTTGCTATTTAAGGCGTCGAGATTCCGTTATTCCCTGTGATACTCCCCGTGATACATAATTACATAGAAAATTTTCAGGAGGTTTTGGGGACTATATACAATAGTATATAGTCCCCAAAACCTCCTGAAAATTTTCAAATTTTCTTTGGATGGAGTCAAAACTTCAGAACGATTGAATGAAATATCATTCAATCGTTCTGAAGTTTTGACTCCATCCAAAGAAAAGTGGCGAATAAATTGCTGATTAAATTATTAAGCGTCTACGTATGTCACTGTGATAGACACCGACGAAATAATTTACAAAGTTTTATCAAATCAAGCTTAAGGCCTGTGAAAGTCTGGAAAAAAAGTCGTCATAATTAAGAGCTTTATTGACTAGATTATTGATGATAATACTGCCGTCATACGGTGAAAGGAGGTAACTAACATTTTTATCAAAAATGAGTTAAAATTGATTCGGATTCAGCAAGAAATTCTCTATCTTTCTGTCTAGCTAATAAAGCTCCAATTCGCTCGTAGCCACAGTTAAATTATCATATAAAATAAGACAAGTAAAGACTATCGACAGTGCTTTAAAACTTCACTTCAGACAAAATTGTCATTTACGCAAAATATACTTTAAAGTAGTTACGGCCATTCACCGTTTGACGGCAGACTATATAATCATGGCTTAGATTTTTTCTATAGGGCTTGAATTCATGACTTTTGGCTCAGCTATACTTTTAATGTTGCCATGGAATATAAATCTTAGACAAGTTACATAAAATGCTTGGATTTACGTATTTCATTAATTTATACTTTGTAAATACATTTCTGCATCAGAATACAATTTATGTTATAATAAAAAATATTGTTTGTGCTAAGAATATAGCGGTTATAATTTTTTAATTCATAAAAATGACACCGTATCAAAATCCCCAACGAAAAAAACATGCGTAATGACATGTACTGTACTGAACTGACCACTGAACTTTTACAAAATCTTTTTTAGTTTATTTAGTAATGAGTATTCTGCTCTAATGCTGCATTTCAGAAACAATGACTTTGGCTTTTATTTTAGGAGGTTTTAGAGATAGCATTGCTTTGTTGAAAGGATGTGGCCAAAAAACATTCATACCAGAATCATTGTTAAAAGGCGAGCACCAGTTAACTACAGCTGAACCAAATATCTCAGCACCCGCAGGTTTTCTTGTTGACACTATGATTAGAGAAGATGAGGAATAAATATTTAAAAAAATACGTTTCTTTTTCTATACCTGACCTACCCTTACCATCGTAATAAATCATACTAATTGCTCTTATGACAGTTGACTAAGATTATTAAATAAATAAGTACCTACTTACATCTCATGTGGCCATGTGGGCCATGAGCCAGACCTGTCGGTTGGACTTAATATTCTGAATACGCATTGCGTAGTTTATTTTGTATAAATGCATTTCTATAATTCTTTTTCGATTAGTCTGTTGTTGACAAGAATAAACATAACCTCTAAAACTTCAAACTGGAATATCTTTAATTCCTGACTTCCTATAAAAGTATAACTGAAGACAAAATTGTTCAGGAATTCAAACTCAATATTTTAACATATTTTTCATAGGCAGACGCCAAAAAAAAATGTCAACAAAAATTTGTTTGAGAGTTCGCCACTATCCTTTAAGTTAAATTAATTTAATTTAAGTTTAACTTGATTTTTATTTCAAAAAATCATTTTTGTTCAGCAAAAAAACAGTATAACTTCCTTATAATTTAGTAAGAATGTCAGTCAGTGGCCGTTCGATTAGAAATCTTTACAGAATGATGAAACCTCTAAGTAATCTCGAGTCGTTATCGTTCTGGTTTATTGAATTGAGAAGTCTGAGCTGCACACTAAAGAAATGTTTATAAAAACAAAACAAAAAATCTGGCCAACTAGTACCATCGTAGTTTTTAATTTTTAATTTATTTTTATAATTTGTTGTTATTACGGCAACAGAAATACATATTTCTGTGAAAATATCAACTGTCCACCTATTACGGATCATGATCCGTAATAGGTGGACAGTTGATATTTTCGGCAGTACGTCCGTCTGTCTGTCAGCGGGCTTGTATCTCATGAGATACAAGCCCGCTGACAGACAGACGGACGGATGGACAGCGGAGGCTTAGTAACAGGATGCCGTTGGTTACCCTACCAAGCTGTAAAGTCACAATCCACAGACCAACACTCTGGTGATTTGATATCATTAATTGCAACTTAGAATGCCTGGGTTTATTCCATCAGGCATTTCCCAGTAGTAGCCACGGAATCTGGATTTGTGCCCGGCTGATAGCATTAGATGGGACTAAAACATAACTGGCGGAATGTAGGTGTACTATCAGGTATACCTCTGTCTCACCTCCCTGGTCACCTCTGAGGATCACGGGCGTTATTTTCTGTTATGTTGCTACCTATTTAGACTTCTCCCACCTGTCTTACTGCCCCAAGCTCGTGGCTAAGACGCAAAAGAGATCTAGTGCGTTGCTTTTGTAATCTAATCACAAACATACAGGGTGCAACAAGACCCTTAACGGAGCCGTTAACCAAGCATTATGTACATCAAACTAAGTCACTTTACGCAAAAACTACAGACTTTTTTTTGGTGTGAAAAATCATGTTTTACGGTAGGACTCAATGTAACGCACTCTAAACATTGTGCTGATGGACGGATTGAATAGTACGGGGGTCGTGGAGGTGACTAAAGTAAAAATCTTACATAAAAACATGTATTTAAAAAAAGCTTGTGGAAAAGTTGGAACTTTGACCCCCAATATCTCCGTAAATAGGTAGTTCCCAGGTATGGTCTAGAACAAAAAAAAATGATCGCAATGACGGGGAGAACAAGTGCTTTTCGGCTACACTGTTTATCTACAACATATTATACCATGTTATAGTAGTAACTAGTATTGATATTACCAGTATTTTACGTGCAGCGACTGCCTGTATCGGCTCTCATCTGGCGGACCGGTGTACAGCTGGCACTCTCTATTGGGCTGACTGGTCCCTTTTACACTGTTCTTTTTATTAGAGGGATAAGCGTCGGCAGGGCTCCATTACTTCGTAAAATGTAAGGTACCTACAATCAGTGCAAGACAAAGTGTCTTTGGAACTCGTCAAACATCTTGCTGCACATTGCCCGCTACCTTTACGAAACAGTATCACTATCAGTGCTAACGGATGTTTCGGAACTGGAGACTATAGATAAGCCGACGGCCATTAGACGCCCCACAGTCGGAAGGTCGGGCAGTCGGCGTCGGCGAAGCCGGCAGCAGACCGGAACAGTTGCAACACGATGAGACGGCTCGGGGCACTCACCCACTCACTCACTCACTCAGGGGGGATTAGATGTATTATTTCAGTTAATGCTCTTCTAAGAGGAGCCGCACGGTCGATCTAGGTTAAGCAACATTTACCGAAGTCGGTCCGTGGATGGGTGACCGTATACTATATTACCCGAAAGCCCTCCGTGGCATAGGTACAGATATTCAATGGAGGCCTATCGCGTATGAATTCGCCGCTAGAGGCGTTAGTGTAGCGCGGAGGCACCGAAATGTCAGATGTCATAGAAATTGTTCGTGCGTTGCGTGCTGTTTTATCACGTATTTGTACAAATATTCACGATTGTGGTCTAGATTGAGCCATTCCTAATGAATGATGACTTGAAGATTTTAAATAGTAACTTAAGACCTTATTTGTTAGTACTTGAAGGTAAAATTATTTTTAAATGTTTTAGGCTTGCTTATTTTAGGAAGAATATTGTAAATAGGTGTTATTTAAATGGCTAGCATAGTATTCGTATTTTTGTGAGCAGAAAAATATAATCAGTGAGCAGAAATAGCTAATTGATCAGCAACTCATGGCCAGCAAACATTCCAAAATCAATCAGCAATTTATGTCATTCTAGATGACTGTAATTTTGTACAGCATATTAATTATGTAAGCTGCAATGAGCTGCTCCTGTTTAAAAAAAATTTGGTAAGCACTCAGAGGGTAAGCAAAAAAATTCATTTTGAGCTGCATATAAAAGTAGCAAAAATACTTTACTTGTCTAAAAATAGATATTACGCTGAACAGATGGTCGGATCGGGCGTAAATAAAAAAAAAAGCTGCCGCCCTATCTCCCGTCAGCCATGTCGTCGGAGCTCCTCGAGGAGCGTAGGCCGAAGGCCGGAAGAGCGGATATGATCATGTCCCAAAATCGGACTTTTGGGAACAATTAGTTATTTTGCTCACCATATTTTAAATATGCATACCAATCAAATTCACTGCTTATAGACATGTTTTCTCTGATGATCAATCATGAAATCTTGCATCAAGTAGTTATTTTATTTTACAGTTTTAGGAAAACTTACAGCTAAAAATTTATAGGTACATGATTATGAGTAACAAAAATAAGGCCAATTAAAGTTTTCACAGATAGAAGAGAGCTAATAAACAAAAACAAAAGGGTTTGTAAAGACAGTATTATCATAATATAAGTAAAAATGTGTTTGAAACAGCGCAAATTGCATTTACTTAGTTATGTTTTCGAAAAAGAAATTACAAAGTGTCCTTTTTAATTTAGAGATGCTAGTACTGAAAATATCGATGTCCACGCCCTGGCCAATCGCATTATACGTATGACTCGCTCTTGTTAAGTATGAGTTTCGTCTGTATTTCGTTCGTACAACAGGAGTATGCAATAGACGGGTATTGCGCCGAAAAGTAGAAGGACTTCGCAGTCCAATTTTGCTCAACAGTTCGGGAAGCTCGGTTGAACCGTTAGCGATTCTAAATAAAAGCACCAAGTCTGCAATTCTTCTACGTTCAGAAAGAGGAAGTATATGGAATCTTTTACAGCGTAGGAGATAAGTGGGAGAGTAAGTCTTAGACCGGAATTGAATATACCTCAAAAATTTTCTTTGTATGCCTTCCAATCGATTAATGTATAAGTTGTAATTGGGATTCCAAACTTGAGAGGCATACTCGAGATGACTGCGAACAAAAGTACGATAGAGAATTTTAATGGTTTTGATGCTCCTGAACTCGGACGAGACTCTCAAAATGAACCCTAGTGATTTTGATGCTTTATTAATGATTTGATCCACGTGTTGATCAAATAATAATTTTGAATCAAATACTACTCCCAAGTCTTTGACTGTGTTAACCCTAGCTAGGGATCTATCTAAAAGTTTATAGTCTAGTATGATAGGTACGGGCTTCCTAGTGAAGGAGCACACGTAACACTTGGAGACATTTAAATGGAGCTTGTTAGTGATGCAGTAGGACTGAAACCTATCCAGGTCCTCCTGCAGTGATAGAGCATCAGACAAGGTGGATATCTTAGACATAATTTTCATATCATCCGCGTATAGAAGTATTTTAGAGTGAGGGAAGCAGGAATCAATATCATTGACGAATAAATTCAATAAGAGCGGCCCCAATAAAGATCCTTGAGGAACTCCAGATGGAATACGCATAGATCTTGATGAATACCCATTCAGCACAATAGTCTGACACCTGTCCTCCACATATGACTTAAACCAACGGAAAAGATTACCCCTAATGCCCATCGATAGAAGTTTACGCATGAGAACTACGTGATCAATTCTGTCGAAACATTTGGCGTAGTCTGTGTAAATGATGTCTATTTGGGACCAATTAGACATAGCCTCTGACAAAAAGTCACTACAGAGAACGAGGTTTGTAGTTGTTGACCGACCACCCAAGAATCCATGCTGGTGTTCGCTATTTTGCGGACTGAATGTTTATTATGCAAATTCATGTTATTGTAAGGTGCCTATTTATGATTTAATCTTTGACCATTATCAAAATTGTTTGCTGAAAAAGGATTGCTGCCTGATTTTTCTAATTGCAAACAAAATCTTTGTATGCCGACCAAATTATTTAAATGCTGTTGTATTTGTGGCTTACCAAATTTTGTAATTGCTAAACACTGTTACTTTCTATTGTAAATAGGTATCTGAAGTTTTCACTATGTTGTTATACGTATTATAAACTTTTTATGAAGTTATTGGTAGGTACTTTAAAGTATAAAATAGAATTATTGACATGACCTTACTCGACAATGGCGCCATCTGGTGAGCTCAAAAACGGTAGCCCTCATTGAATTCATGTTCGAGATGCTCGTGGCTTAGCAGCCGACCGATCTCGGGGCCGCGCCGCCCGGTGCGTGAATGGATGTCTCCGTGCCAAAGAAAACACGTTAAGCCGACGTCTTCGCTGTCATTTGTAGATCTTTAACTATCGTTACGAGTAGTCCGAAGCCCAACAATCTGATAATTAGTGGTTGAAAGCTTGAAAATGTGATTCCTGGTGTGAATTTTCCTTTCTGATACTGTTTACTGACTAAGAATATGCTCTAAATATAGCTTAACTTTTATAAAGTAGGAAAGGGAAAGATATATAGTTGCCCAGATGTTTTGGGTGTTCACATCACACACTTGTTCTTCTGTATCGTGTGGTTAGTGCCTAACCTGGTGTCAGAGTTTTGATGCCACCCATGGGCCTCTGACTTATACCCACACTTATCGACGTAGAATCGATTTGAGCCGCTCAGAAAAGCTTTATGCCCATGCAATCAAAGTGAATAGGCCGTCTCAGCTGGAGCTCGCCGGTCCACCACAGAACATTTCGCCAGAAAAGTCAAAACCACCAAAACAATGTTAATAATTTATTGAACTATCATCAAAATCGAGTAAACGAGTGTATGTACAATTAAAACAAACTAAGAGTGCGTAAATATAAGTCAATGTCACTTAAACTTGACCGCTATTCAACTGTAGAACGGGAACCATGGATGAATTACATCATTATACATTTATTATAACATAACATAACATTACATATTTATCCCGTAAGGGTAGAGGTAATACTTATTATAACAGATACATAACCTCAAATCAACAATTAACTTTATTAATCTTCTAAAGGTCACAATTTGCAATTTTATACGTACAATAATACTAGTTCAGCACGAAATCTAAATAGCAAGAATAAATTACATTTATAACCGAAAAAATATTGTAATGACATGGTATGAAGTTATTTATTCTCTTTGTAGGATATGGAATCAGTTTTACACATCATATTTTTAAAACAACCTCGGTAGAACCTTCCCCTTGAATCACTCTATCTATTTAAAAGAACCGCATCAAAATCTGTAGCGTAGTTTTAAAGATCTCAGCATACATAAGGAACAGACAGACCGAAGAGACTTTGTTTTATACTATGTAGTGATAAGTAAGGTACAGATAGGTGATTTAATGTATCAAAACAAGTCTTTACTTAAAAAAAAACTATTGGCAAAAAGGAAGAAAAATAAGATATATAATCCTTACAGGGACACTTACATAAACTTAACAACTGTAACAATAACTTAACACCAAAAACAGACCTTGCTTGTAAACCCAGTTTTAAATAAGGACCACAAACAGATCTATACTATAAACACTACACAAAGAGAACACTCAAGGAACTTTTAAGAGGGGCAGGGCGTGCTAGGAATTTGAAAAATAGGTATTTGAAGAAACCATTACCGTCGCGCTGAGTCAAGCCTGCCCCCGTCGAGTGCGATAGGGACAGCTGCAGCTCGATCAGACCGATTATATCACAAAAATTTTGACGAGATCGAAATTTCGTATTCCTCTTTTTCTCCACGTAAACAGAGCCGATTCAATTATTTTTGACGTTAAAAGTTTAAGAAAGAGTATGTCGATGTTCCTATAAATTTCTTGAACGTTAAAAATTTTCAAATTTGTCTGGGGCCGTGTTTACAGTAGACCTTGATTTTATGAAGAAAAAAAATGATTGCTCTAGAGGCATTATTCGGGAAGAAAAAGGGGAATAAGAAACGTCGATTTCGTCAAAACAGGAGAATCGCAGCCCCTGATCCCTCTTAAGATTGCAATTAATTCATGTATACATCATATCCAAAAAACACCAGTTTGCTAGAATACCACATTCGTGACAAGTTTTTTATGCATCACCATCAGCCACATCACAGACTAAAACTTCACTGACTTCGATCGGTAATTAAGAACGATACACTTCAAAATAATTAGGTATCCGTAAGTGAAGACCCTAGTTTCTACATTATTTATCTAGTCATTGTAGAGAGAGGAAGAATCGAAAGGTTCCCTATGTCCTTGAGAAGGATAACTAGGGCTCTTAACGTAACACAGCATCTCGCTTGTAATCCTGTAAATGTACGTTATATTACGTACATTTCGAAAAAAGATATCATTATAAAACAATATTATAAAACAAATTCTTTAAAAACCAACAAATAAGAAACGAATCATGCTTGTGACCTGACAAGCTGACAGGTTTACTTAAAACTATGAAAATGGCCGATTTAAACATATTTTGTAACCCTAATAAAATATGTCAATCTGCTAGAAACAAGCAATATTCAATTTAGCTTAGATCGAAATAACAAAAGTTACAGCTGAAGAACCAGAAAGGGCACAGTAAAGACACTCTTATTCTGACTGATAATTATATGAACATAACAGCATAATCAGCCTATAATGTGCCCACAGCTGGGACACAAGCCTCCTCTCTATGAAAGGAATGGACTATAATCCACCACGCGGGCCCATTGCGGGTTGATAGATGTCACACGTCTTCGAATTTTTGGTTCTAGGATATGCCGGTTTCCTCACGATGTTTTCCTTCACCGTTTTTGAGAGCAGTGGTGATGAAATAAATTACACAAACTAATGCGCCTGTCGGGGTCGCAACCACTGGGCCACCGCTATAACATGACATAACATTATGCCTGTGATTCCCGAGGTTCGTGCGGTGGTGTGTCTCAGTAGCTACAGCCACATTTCGCCGGTTCTGTTCAGTCCCATATAATTATGGACAGACTTCAAGCTACTACAAGGAAAATCCCATGTGATGGAAATTGATTCTTGCATTATTTTGTGTTCTAACTTAATCTACAGTTAAACAACAAATCGAACTAAACGAAATATGATGGAAAGCTGTCCCCTGAGTATCTCTCGTCAACGTTGCTATCCCTACCATCAGCCTCAAATATTTCTGCCCTCTCGGTACCGTAGTCTAGTGAATTTAAAAGTTCCATTTGCTTTCGAAACATTATTTCTTCAGCACTTAACTTGGCGGCAGTTTTCTTCTTTTTGGTAACATCATATTTTTCTATTTCTCCATTTCTTTCTCTTACTTCATCATTTCTTTCCTTTACTTCACTATTTCTTTCTCTTAATTCACCTTTTTCTCTACTAACACCCGTGACATCTATTTTAGATAGGGTTTTTGCTGTTATAGCTTTAGCTGTAGAAGGTGGTATACCAAGTGAAGAGTTATTTTCATCTTCTTCCAAGTCAACATATCCTTTTTCGGTTTCTTTACCAAAGTTTTCTTCAATCCATTTAAGTTTAGATCTCTTGTCACTTCTGTCATTGTCAGACTTTTCTAGGTTTTCCATTTTGATTTTAGACTTCTGAGCTTCAACACGATGACTTTGCATTTCAGCGATCAAAGTAGTAGGTAAATCTGATTCTGTCGTGACTGTACTTGATAAAATGTTTTCTTCGTCCATGTCTCCTGAGTACACTTCAATTTTTTTTCCAACTGCTTCAGTATTGTCTACAGGCCTATCCAAATGATTGTCATCTGTAAGTGTCTTATCCACATTCAAATCATTGTGAATAAGTAATTTATCATTCGTATCCGTACCTAAAGACACTATTGTATTTATGAAGGTCGTAGTTTCTAACATACTTTCTGATTCCTCTATTGTTCTGTCCTCTCTTTCAAGTTTATTAAAAAAAGACATTTCAGTGATTACATCGGTTTTTTCTGGTTCAGCTTTGCGATCAAATTGAAATTTATCTTCGAATTCTTTCTCATCATCGACTATGTTTACAAAATCTTTATTTTCGATAAATTTTCTTGCTTTATCTTCTTGCTTGATTTTGCTACTATCTTCACTAGAAAAATATTTTTCACGTTCTGTAGGACTGTCATCTTCACTTTGGATATCTTCAGGGACAGCAGTACGGGTGGGCGGTGCAAGGGGTGTAGGAGAAATAGTAGTGGTGGTATCCGAAATAATAGCGGGTGTATATTCTAGTACTTTCTTCTTGATAGGTTTAATATCGGGTGCATTTTTTATAGCATCTATTAGTAAATCTATTCCGTCGTTCACTGAAAAATAATAGGAAAGTCTTAATTTTTTCATCAAAAATTGAAGACAAGAAAATGTTTAATGTTTTCTGACGAATGCTCGAGCCTAGTAGTGAGAAACAAAAGTAACGAGTAAGATCTTACCTCAGCTTGTGCTTGTAATATAGTCATCACAAAATGGTGTGAAATACATATTTGATTACTATAAAATCCTTTTCTCACCAATTAGCTGTTTTATTAAAGCATATTATAACTTATAGAATCGAAGATTTACCTGGTTCTGCGTCCAACGGATGATTCTGCTTTATTAAATACTCCATCATCATCAAAAGATACTCTATGGCATCGTCTTCTCTGGCAATATCCCTCTTGGTTCTCCCCGTCCCCCTTCCCCTATAGCTCACGGTCTGAGCGAGACGCTTCAGCTTCCTGAGGTTGTGAATGATATTCTTTGAAATATTCTCTATTTCTACATTATTATTGAAATCCTTAACTTCACTCACCTTCGGTTTCTCATTAATTTTATTCTCAAAATTGTTCAATTGTTCATACATTTGTTTCATAAACTTATTTTGAACTAAATTGTATCTTAAAAGAAGATTTTTGAAACTTTGGAAAGGATCGTCTCTTGATAGATCTTTGTTCATGAAATAGTTGTTTGCCTTATTTCTCAAGCGGTTGATACCGTCTTTGGTAAGTATAGTAATTATTTCGTTCAGCAGTGTTCCGAATTTACTAACTAGCTGTATGAAATCTTTAGTGCTTCTCTTTATATATTCCATTTGTGTTTTTTGCGTCGTTGTCAATGTGTTACTATTTTCAAAATCACCTTTCAAAATTTGACTTAACTTTTGTATATCATTTCGTATATGTTCCTGTTTCGAGATGTCACTATTGTTCCTTATGGTGAAGTCTAGCAATTTCAATAAGCCTTTTATAATTCTCACAGTTTTCAGAATTTTAGCAGTTTCTCTATTTAGTTCAGCAAGTTTCAAGTTCAAGAGAACTTTGTCTTTTCTGTTCATTTTTAAACACGGCCCAAAGTTTTCACACAAAGTCTCTACAAGTTGGTGTCTGTTCATTCTAACAGATGTTTTCTTGCCTTTAAATATTTTGTTGAAAATCCCCTTCAAATATTTTAGAACGCTGAGTTTCCTTTTTCTTTTAGGTGGGTAAGTCTTACCATTCTTGTAATGATAGTTGAATATCTTTGTCAGATAACCATGCAAATCACTTTTGATGTTAATTGGCGCAGAGTGGATATTGATACTGTTGTTAATCTTACAGTCTTCGAACTTACATTTCGAATGGTTGAGCAGCTTTACAACGTTATATTTTTTGTAACTCAGCTTTCTTTCAATGCTCTTCCCATGACTTCTGTTTTTATTTTCAATAAGAATAATTTTATCTGTAGGTTGCATTAGTTTCGTGAGACTTTTATGTTTAATATCAGAATCCGAGACAAATGTCTTCTCCTTCAAAATTTTGATTTTATGAAATTTTGAATATTTCAATTCGTTTTCTTCGGGATTAATTTCTGTAAAATTAATACTTTTATTTACTTCAATATTTTTGACTTGCCTTTTTTCTGTAGGTACAATGGGAGTAAGCGGTGGACTAATGAGGTCGAAGACTGTTTCTGTCTTATTAAACTGTCTCGTTGCTGTTTCTCCTATTGGTACATCGATAATCGAGATAGGCGTTCTGGATTCTTCACTGCTGACGGTATATTTATAATATGTATTATCTGGAAGAGTGGCGCTTCCTCCAAGAGCGTATTTAAAGTTACCATCATCGGGTACAAGCGGATTACTTGTGACTGGTATAACATTCAATGGCACTGTAGTATTTGTTGATTCTGTAAAATTAGAAAACCAACATCAAACATGTGTATGCTATTAACATTATAGACAGATTTAATAAAAAAGTAACTAAAATTGAAAGTATACGTGGGCGTATTCATTGTAGAGACAAGTTTTATGACTACACTGTTTCATCCACTATCCGTAGAAGATGAAGAGTTTAAAAAAGAGCCTCATGAACTTTAAGTCATCGATATAAGACAACCCATTTTACATGAGAGTTTCATGTTTCATGATTAAATACCTTGGATGGCATCAGTAGATATTCCAGTATTTCCAAATATTTTGACCTCTCGTTTATTCCTGACGTACTTTCCATTGTCAGGTTTTTCTTTTGCTGTGTAAATAGATTTCTTCATGGGTGCCCTCATCTTTTTCATCGGTGGCTTCGGATTAGTTTTCTTAATCTGCCTCTTTTGTACAGTTTTCGGTTTGTTTTTCGCCTGATTCACTTTTGTTTTGGCTTTCTGATTTTTAACATTGGCAGCATTTTTTTTGGTTATTTCAGACATGTTTTTCTGTTTAGCTGAGATTTGCCTCCTAAGGTTCTGCATAACTTGCTTCATCAAATTATGTGCTAACTTCGCTTCTATACTATTTTTATTAGGTTTTTTTTTAATTTGAATTGGTTTTCGTGTTGCGATGTTCTTTTTGATCGTTTTTTTTGATGGGGTGGCTTTGTTATGCGCAAATTTTCGGTATTTTATCGGAGTTTTAATTTTTCCAGGTTTTTGCGTCATGCCCGCTTTGAGCGGTACATTTTTCTTAACTATGCGTTTCGGTGTTGCGGGCTTCTTGTTTCCTTTACGTTGTACTGGTTTGCCTTTTTTGTTTGACACTTTAGTTTTAGAAGTTTTAGCTTTAGCGTTGACTGGCTTTGACTTCCTAGGGGATTTCTTGTCGTTGCTTAATTTTTCTTTTGTTTTCTCCATGTATTGCAGCCATTCATCTGGTACTGGGGGCGGCTTTTTGTGATTGGGTTTTTTATTTTTTCCTGAAAATGATTTTATTTTGTAATTGAAAACGTCAAATACAGTGTCTTATTAGGTACCTGCTTATCTATTTCAGTATAAATATCAGATAGTTGATTAACTGCAGGATTTTAGTATTTTTAAAATGTCAAGCAAACACGGTCATCATCATCATTATCATGATCATCATCACACCATCTTACCGTCAGGACAGAAGCTGAGCAGATGGCAGTCCCAACGCCCGTTGGCATCGCAGTCGCACACTGTGCAGCCGACACACCAGTCAGCTGAAAAACAACCATGTTCAGATATAATGTATAATACCGGCTACTCGGCGATAACAAGTCACATCGAGTTTTAGGATGACACTGTCACACAAGGATCATTATGTTTCGGTGAAACTGATACGGACTACTTGCGTACCAAGCTACGGCGTAGCAATGTGCTACGAGCGCGTAGCACTCACCCATAGCGTACGTCCACAGTGAATGCGGGGCGACTAGGGCCTAAGAGTGAGGCCACACGATGCGTTAACGGTGCGGTGCGGCGCCGGAGCCGGTGCCGCAACGTCATCCTACATACAAATCATTATGCCATGTCACACGATGCGCTGGGCCGCCGCGCCGCCGTGCGGCGTTGCACCGGGGAGGCGCGCTGCGCTTGTGATCTGCGAGGCGAGGCAGGGGAGCGGTGATATTTGACGTAACGTTGCAGTAAACAGCATATTCTACTACGAGCTATAGGGTGCCGCACCGCCCGTGTGGCACCCTGTAGCTCGAATTAATTGCGTTGACGCATCGTGTGGCCTGGCTCTAACGCGGGTGCGTCTGCGGGCGCGTGCGGCGGTCACAGTGGCTGTTGTAGTGCTTAGACGTGTTTAAGGTGTTGATGCAAACCATGGACGAGGATTTAGTATTTTTATTAGACAGTCCGATTCTGAAATGGGATGTGTTGAACATAGGAGAAAGCACGAAATAAATAAAAACAGGGAATTTTCTTGTGACACCGTTTCTGTCCCCTTACTACTTTCCAAGTTAGATATCATTGGAATTCGCGGTATTGTGAACGATATCTTCCGCAGCTACTTGACTGACCGCCAGCAGGTACTAAAAATTGAAACCTTTGCTAGCAAAGAGGAGACAGTTACTTTCGGTGTGCCTCAGGGTAGTGTCCTTAGACCTACTCTCTTCCTTATCTGTGTGTCCTCCAAACTGTAAAATCATCACATATGCCGATGACTCAGCGCTAATAATTCACGGCAAGGACTGGCCTGATACCCACGTGCCGTGACCGTGCTGAGGGCCATCCGCTTCAATAAAGCGGATGGCCCTCAGCACGGTCATGTACTCGTTCAACACAAGTCTCCTCACGCTAAATATCAGCAAATGCAAGTTCATAACCTTTACCCCGGGCATTTTAAGCCAGCCCCCCCGTCCCCTCTAAATCAGAGCTCACGCTTGCACACTTACTGATTTTCTTCTTGCAACCGTACACCTATCGAACGAACTGACGTCGTTAAATATCTGGGAGTAATCATCGACAATCTCCTTAAATGGAAAAAAACAGATCGACTCTACAGTGAAACGTGTGCGAAGATTAATTTATATATTTAAAAAACTTAGTGGGGTTGCTGACTTCAAATATCTGATAACTGTCTACCTTGCTCTCGGTCAATCAGTTCTTGGGTATAGCGTGTCCGCGTGGGGTGGAGCGCATAAAACAACCATGCTGCGTCTAGAAAGGGCGCAGAGGGCCGTACTAAAGGTCCTTTCAAAGAAAACAATCCGCTTTCCGACAATTGACCTCTATTCACTATGCAAGGTCCTCACAGTTAGACAGCTCTTCGTACTACAGACTGTACTTAGAAAACACAAACAGATTCACTACGACACAACTTATAGTACTTCAAAACGCCTGTCGGACAGAGTTTGTAAATATTTATCCTGTGGAATAGCAGTAGCGAGAAGACATTTCAGGTTTATCAGTCCCACGCTCTTTATCAACATAAATAAGACTTTAAATATTTATCATTTACCCCGTAGTCTCGTGAGAAGGAAGCTGACTGAGTGGTTGAAATCATTGTCATATGACGCAGCTGAAAAAATTGTGGAAACTTAATTAGCACTAACACTGACACACACCCTAACTCTCACGAACACACACTTTCACCCCCCACACTCCACACAAGCACACACAGACACTCACTTATACACACCCCTCTATTCACACCCACATACACACTCCCACACACCCCTTCTATTCTACTAAGGTTTACCCCAATGTTAGTTATACTTGTATTTTTAGTCTAAATCTGGAACAAATTGTTTTCTTGTTAGGATGGGCGTTGATAGCTGCGACACAGTTAAAAACTTTTGTAGCTATCATCGTTTTCTTTGTAATTGTGCCAACTGTCTATGTTTCATAATAAACTTTTTACTTTTACTTTGTTTTTTTTTACTTTATATGAAGAATTGAGATTGTACCCTAGAAAATTTGACAATACTGAAATAAACAAAAAAAATATGAAGACGCTTTAACGCCGAGCGACAAGATCGAATTGGTTTGATACGAGTACCCCCACCATCGCCACCCGTGCATCAGGGTCGCTTGCTGACTAGGCCCGTAGTGCGGCCTTACCGCGCGGATACGAACTACTTCGCGCGCTTAGTCGCTCATGCCAGTCGCGCTAGGCGCCCGCCAGTCACTACACTATGGACGTAAACGGCGATTTCATATGTTTGATACTTCGCGCCCGTCGTCGCAACCGCGCTAGGCTCGCACTGTGGACGCACTATTTGACAGTGACAAAGATAAAAAATGCTAAGCCATAATACGTGCTAAAAAACGTTTACTGAGTTAATTTTTACTAAAACCAGGAAATTTCTAAATTGATGCTAAAATGTAGACGCCTTGTTAGATTTTAAATGTTTGACGTTGAGCGGAGCGTGAAAAATACAACAATGCGCGTTTATTAAGGTATTCATTTCGATGTTGCCTAGTTTTAGTAAAAGGGGCATTCATCTCGGTCTAAGAGAAAGAAAGAAAATACATTTATTTATAACAAACTACAAACACAACATATTCTGCAAGTAACACATGAGATACTCGCAAGAAAGAAAACAAAAAAATGGAAATTTGTGCCTGACGGCTACGCCGAATGGGCGCAGTTCAGCAGAAAATGCCAGACGCTAGTCTTCAAGTGGACCTGGAATAGTGAGGTAACGGGCGAAAAACAGATATGTACTAGTGTTTAGAGAAGTACTTAAATAAAATAAGTTTGTGTATAATAGTGAAAAATAAGAGAGATTATTCAAACCACCTGGTGGGCAGTCGTCACTGAAGCTGGACTCGTAGGGCTTGCATTGAGTCTTTATGTTCTTGTTAAAAACTGGAAGGAAATTCACAAATTAACGTTACACAAAAGAAGTTTTCATACTCCCCGAAGAGTTAGGCAGAAGTGTAAGTAATATACTCGTCACATATTTCGCTAGTTCTGTTTTAAGTCCCATGTAATTGGGAACGAGCCTTTTGCCGTTTACCTTCCACAAGTCAAGTCGCAGTGGCTGCTATTGAGGAATCCTAGATAGAACAACCCAATAACACTCTGCCCGACCTGGGAATCGAACCCAGGACCTCATGCTCAGCAGTTTATTAGTGGATAATTGATATAACTTGCTACTTACCGTCTCTGGACGCGTCGCGGAAGAAGATATCTGTGAACCCAGGACTGCGCTTGTCCCTGATGAACGAATAACAATAATATAGTAGATATTTACCGCAGGGGTAAAAACAGACTCTCATTTCACGGGCGCCAACAAATGATTCTACCAGAGAAAGAATACAATCCTGAGCACAGGAATTCAAGCCTGCTCTAGATGAAGACGGATACATCCACGAGAATACTCTACTTATGATACCCTAGCGTGGAGATAATTTATCCACATCGGTGTTAGAATGATTTTTCTTTCAAAATTTCATGCACATAAATTTGTAACCATCAGCAGGTGGTATGAAAATACATTTTTAAATACAAACCTTTTCCCAATTCCATGATAATGGAAACTCTCCTGATTACATTTCCTATTGTCCCTCTTCCAGCAGACAGCAGTGTGGTCCCCTTGACAGAAGCAGAGGTAGCAGGCATCAGGGTACAAAGAGTTCGCAGTAGCCTCCCTCTTGAAGTAGAAGCCCACATCAGGGCATGAGTCTACGTGCGACACCTTGTACTCCGTGTCCTTATGCGGCAGGGCGAGTTGCTTCGCGTCCTTGCGGAGGGGGGCGGGGTGCTCCGCGTCCTTGCGGGGAGGGGCGGGGACATCTGAAGCAGGTTTTTTATCTGGTTTGGATTAATAGGCTATAGATGGAGTGGGTTTGCCAGGGGGTTTGGCTAGAATAGCAGGTGTTAGCAATTTTTCGGGTTATAAAGCATTACAAAACGTTTCCCGGATTCTTACCCGGTCGAGTATAAATCAAATGCCGTATCTCAAATTAGGTCAAAATTACATAAACACTTCCCAGAAAGTAATACAAACGGTCCCTTCGGCACATCACAGTGCTCTGGGGAGAAGCAGAGGCAGAACAAACTCCTCAGCAACATGTCTGTTATGGGTACAATAAATAAATAAAAAATAAAAACTTTATACCGTCACTATTCGTGAATGTGAATTTCAAAATACTGATTTTCATAATTCCGAATGGTTCATAATTCCTAATATAACAACTCCGATTTATCGTTTATCCTATTTGTATAATTCCTAAATTTCAATATTCCTAACGTTTATAATCATTATTATCAAATATCGAGTTTCAATAGACCAAATAACAAATAGTCCGACCTAATTTTATTATGAAACAACAAAAATACGAATTCCGATTATTAAAGTACCGATTAATTAGAATTCCGAAATAAAAACGCCTTGTAAAACTGAATATCAAGACAAATAAACACATAGTTGCTCGTCAGATAGAAGTGTAATGTGTTTGGTATCCTCATACTAAACATAATATTATACTTCTCTCTGTCATTAGGTTTTTTTTTAATTCTATCTCCTCAGGTAGACCTAAAAAACGAATGACAGCTGCGTTTTCTTAGTCATAATGAGGGCCATCGTTTTTGAGCTCACCAGATGGCGCCACTGTCGATTAAGGTCCTGTCAATAATTCTATTTTATACTCTAAAGTACCAATAACTTCATAAAAAGTTTATTTTATTACGTATAAAAACATAGTGTAAACTTCAGGTTCATATATTTACAATATTCTCCATAAAATTAGCAAGCATGAAACATTTAAAAATCATTTTACCTCCAAGTACTGAAAATTAAAATTAAGATTCTAAGTTGCTACTTAAAATCTTCAAGTCATAATTAATCAAGAATGGCTCAATCTAGACCACAATCGTGAATATTTGTAAAAATACGTTATAAATAGCACGCAACGCGCGAACAATCTATGACATCTGACATGTCGGTGCCCCCGCACTACACTAGCGCCTCTAGCGGCGGATCCATACGCGATAGCCCCCATTGCATAGTTAGTCAGTGTATTGGTTCTCACTAATATTTTTATTCAATAGTAATCATAGTAATTATAGTTTTAAAACTATGATTGTTAACTTTTGATAAATATTTTCTTTCGAATAAAAATATTTTCTACACAGTTCTAACCGAACCTATCTCAAGTGATTCACCAACTATTGTTGGTTGGTTGGTTGTTGGTATGGTATTGGTGTTTGGTGGTTGTTGGTTGAGAGGATCTTGATTCATGGCCACGGTTCTAACCTAACCTAAAGGATTCAATAACAGTAGATGGTACCCGACGCAGGTATATGTATAAAACACACAAAAATATATTAATACACAAATGTTAATAACAAAAGTAGACGTTTTTAAATTACATTACACGTTACTAAATACACATTATTACATTACATTTTAAATGTTTATGCGTAATTTACAAAATATTAAACTAATTGAATGAGAATCCTAATTCGAAGTATTCAAAATTGGTATGTCATTCTTCGGACCGAAAACCCGTCGAGCATTTGATTCTTCGAACGTATGAAAATCGGAAAAGAAATCGTATTTACGATTTTCGGTAAAATACGTGATTTTTAATAATAGACATTATTTCTTAGGTATTATGAAATTCGGATTTTTGAAAATCGGAACATCGAAATTTTTTTACGTTCTACAATCCAACAATTTTTTCATAATTTTCCTCCTCTTACGTTATAAAACTAGATGGGGTGGTAAGTGTCTATCTTTGAAACGATTGACTTTGAGAAAAAATGATTTTGGGACCTCGATTTTTAAAGACCTATCTATACACCCCGCACGTATAGGTTTAAAGAAAAAAAATATTTTTAGTTTCGGTTCCACGTTCCGTATAAATAAAAATCGTAAAGCGGGTCACACAATACATCTACCAACCAACTTTCAACTGTGTGCTTCTAATAGTTTCGGAATAAAGTGGCTGTGACATTCGGAAGGACAGACAGACAGACATGACGAATCTATAAGGATTCCATTTTTTGCCATTCGGCTACGGAACCCTAAAAACTCTAATAACCAAGATGTATTCTGTAAACCTCTTTACGATTTTTGTACAAAAATAATAAAAAAGCAAAGTTTGTTCCATGTATGGGGGCTTCCCCATACATGGAACAAACTAAAAAATATTTTTTTCATCAAACAAATACGTGCGGTGTCTATAGATAGGACTTTAAAATGACATTGAAGTACCTAAGTTTCTCAAAGTCAATCTTTTGGAAGATAGACTCTTCCAAAGTGTTAAAATGTTTGCCTCAATTTTTGGGGGGGGGGGGCCTTCTAATTTCTAAAGTAAGAGCAGGAAAATTCTGAAAAAATGTAGGATTGTAGAACGTTAATAAAACTTTGCCAACCAAAATTGGTTTCATTAAAATATACTATGTAAAAAAAAATAATTTTGCTGTAAAACATCTGAATGAGCCTACAAAATATTTGTATTATATTGTTTGGTGCTACGGAATCCTGTGCGCGTGTGAATACGGCTCGCACTTGGCCGGTTCTCAACACGTAACTTGAATAGCGTTGTATTGTAAAAAATAGGCCTTGGCCTATAGGAAATGACTGCGTGATTGATCTAATTCTTCCTAGGTAAGATTAATCATGACGCAGCAGAAGGATTTTCGTAAGCAAATATAACCTATAACGTCTATCAGAAAAACTTAAAATACATAATAATAATTGTGTGTGTGTGTGTCATTCAAATTCAAATAATTTTATTTGTGGAACATAGGTAAACAACAGTACAGATGTCAAAATTAATAAAAATGAGGGCTAGACACTTATATCGATACTTTAACCTAGGATGTTGTAATTTTTATTGTAGGTTCCTACTAATTTAAGAAAACCATTTGTGAAATTTCAACCATCGGAGATGAATAGTTTCGGAGATATTAATTGCAGAATTATTGATATTATTGTATAGAAAAAGGTGACATTTTACACCATGACACATGATAATGAGTATTTTGAACCACACCACAGACTATTTTAGCATAGAGTATAACGTACGTGTGGAATGTTCAGCGAGCAAAGCACACTTACTACTGGGAACACCCAAAAATTCCAAAAAAACTTTATTCAGAATTTTGATATTCCGATACTTCAAATGGATAAAATATCCATTAGTGGACAAGAATTTCGAAGTTCAAATTTTTTTTGTAGATTGTACATATAAATAGAAAGCTTTTTTCAAATTTTCAATAAGCGGACGCCCACCCCGACCGTCTCGCGGCAGTATCATTTAAGGGCGGCATGGGCACCGGGCCGTAGGCCGACGAAGGAGGCCGGCGGAGGCCCGGCACTTCGGGGACAGAAGTCAAAGAGTGTTATTTAATATGCGAGCGAAGCGAGCGCGCGTCATGGAGTCGTAGCATGGTAAAATACCCCCTTTCCACGTAAAAAAAAGAAAAAAAAGAAGCGGGAAAGCATATATTTTGGGCTAAGTAACAATGCTCTTAAATACTAGTGTTTGTAGACCTATGTACATGTTTTATTCAGTGTGGAGTATTATAAGTGTAAGAATAGAAATATAATAAGAATAAGTACAGGATTCAACTCGGTAAGTAAAATAATAGGTACGGAATTTCTGTGACGGAATACGCTTTTTAGGTGAATAAAAAGTGTTTTGAGGTTAGATTACATTAATCGGTTTTGGTGCATTACCTTTTCATGGGAGTGATACCAGGAGGCAAGGGGGACCCCGCTGTCCTCCCCCTCCAAGCCCCACCCCCCCGCCTGCGGCACGATACTAAATGTTTACTAAAAAATATGTCACTTTTAAAAAGCTCATAAAAAAAAACTATGTATCTCCGACGACTTTCGCTCCCCTCGGAGGGTTCCTATGACCTCCCCCCTCCCCCCCACCAAACCCCAACCTCCTACCTAAAAGTAACGATATAAGTGTCCTTCCTAGTTCATTCGATGCGACCCAAATGTTGCCTATAGTTTTCGTTAGGCGCCGCGAGAGGGCGCTAATTTAGTTACGACAAAATATATATGATCTGTGCTATTCGCCATCTTAATGAGACAACTTCCTGCTCTTCATAACGACGACACGAAAAGCAATATTATAATAATTTACCTGTGTGAAGATAAACTCCCGAAACTCCGATTATTAACGTTTATGTCAAGAAATTCGACGTTTAATTGAAGAATATACGACAATCGGCCCTTTTGAACTTTTCAGGTAGTTGAACAATCATTGCAATACAAACATTAGCAATATACCTGTGGCAGTACTACATACGCTTGTAATGGGTATCATATTGTGCGATGGTCACCTCAAAACAAATATTCAATAGGGCAACATATTCAAAACACTTAAGTATAATATGAGTACTATACATTCGTCTATTTAAATTACCCATGTATAAGTCATACCTACATCATAAAGTTACTTGATTTAATCAGATTTAAGAAACAAAAAGAAGAAGATTGAACCGTCTATGTGTGTCAAATGTATATCATCAACGTCTGCTGATCCTTTTACCAACTATGTTGGGGCCAGCTTCCAGTCTAACCAGATGCAGCTAATACCAGTATGTTACATAGAGTGACTACCTCAGGCCCCGGACAAGTCTGTCGGCACGCGGCGGACCAGACGGAGGTACGAGATGACTGGACGCCTACAAACTGGTCTTGTTTACACTAGCTCAAAATAGAGAGAACGGAAAGGAGAAAGGGAGACCTATGCCCCGCAGCCCCGCAGTGGGACAACACCAGCCTTGGAAATTCAATAATATACATATACGTTTACATTTTACTTATTGCTTACTATGAAACATGCGGCAGTTTGTGAGGATGGATCTCTTTCACTCAAAAACTGCTGAACGACATTTAATGAAACTTCACAATAGTTTATAATTACATCAGAAGATTGTTGAAGTATAGATAGGCTATAATTTATAATGATACTAGCGACCCGCCCCGGCTTCGCACGCCGAGTACAATGTTGTACAATGTACATATAAACCTTCCTCTTGAATCACTATCTAAACCGCATCAAAATCCGTTGCGTAGTTTTAAAGATCTAAGCATACATTGGGACAGACAGCGGGAAGCGACATTGTTTTATGTAGTGATTGAGTAAATAGAATAGATTGAGTAAATAGAATAAATTTGCCTTGCCTTTTCGGCGGGCAAATTAATCCTTCAGCGCACATCACCCATGTAGCGCAGGAGCCCAGTAGTGGTAGTGATGTTTACAATCAATTATTATTATTACAACAAGACGCTCATGCTATGTTTTGAAACATAATGTGTGACATAAGACGGTGCCTAATCTCACTCTTCATTAATTAGGATGAAGCCCGTTCGAAGCCGAAGAAGTTTGAAGAACGAAAAGTTTGCATACTTAATATAAGATCGATTGTATCTGGATCACCCATTTTATTGTAACATCTTATTTTATCTACCTTCAATCTATGAAAACAAATTTTACTTTACTTTACACCGAATCTACGAGACGCCAAAGGACCCTTCACGATGCCGTCAACCAAGCATTCTGTACATCAAATAATTAACTCAACGCAAAAAACATTGCTGGGAAACACCTGTTTTTTTTAGGGTGAAACATCACGGTTTACTGTAGGACACAATTTAACGCACTGCATCATTGCATTGCACTGGATCGTATATAATAATTGTAGTTGGTCGTGGAGATATTTTAAGTCAAGATATAACATCAAAAAGTATAAATGTGAGTTATTTCAATAAAAAAACTCTAACTAAAAAAAAAACCGGTCAAGTGCGAGTCGTACTCACACGCACGCAGGGTTCCGTAGCACCAAACAATATTATTAAAATATTTTGAAGGCTCATTCATATGTTCTAGGCAGTAGTGTTTTACATTCAACAGCAAAACTAAATTTGTTTTACATAGTATGCCAATGAAAAACAAAGTTACTGCTACAGTTTTATGAAAAAGTCCCATATCTCAAAAACTACACATCAAATCTTATTCAAACCAATTTTGGTTGAAAGTTTTATTTACGTTCTACAATCCTTCATTTTTTCAGAATTTTCCTCCTCTTCTTTTAGAAATTAGACACACATTTTATCACTTTCGAAGTATCTATCTTTCAAACGATTGACTGAGAAAAAATGGTTTTAGAAACCACAATGTTATTTTTAGAGACCTATCTATAGATACCCCGCACGTATAGGTTTGATGAAAAAAATATTTTTTATTTTCAGTTTCATGTTTGGGGAGCCTCCCCTTAATATATTTTTTTATGTTTGTATAAAAATCGAAAATCGGTTATCAGAATACATCTACCTACTAAGTTTCAACTTTGTAGTCCTAACAGTTCGGAATAAAGTGGCTGTGACATACACGGACAGACAAACCGACAGACATGGCGAATCTATAAGGGTTCCGTTTTTTGCCATTCGGTTACGGAACCCCAAAAATATCACAATGACGGGCAGAACAGTTGTCTTTTGGCTTCGTTAAGGGTCTACTTACACAATTACACCATTAGTTATTGGTTTCCACTCTTAGTCCTTAAAGTGGACCTTTGTACGTGGGCTTAGGTGTCCATCATTGGTCATTCTAATCATTACTATCATTAATCTACATAATTTTTACTAGGCCATTGTAAACTGCTATCAACACATGACAGGAAATGGTGCTAAGCTCAACCAGCACAAGTACCACATCATTATCTAGCTTTCCTAAGTTGAGGTCGGCTTGCAGTCTCACCGAATGCTGCTGAATGCCAGTATTTTACTTGGAGAGACTGCCTATGTGACCGCCGCAACCCAGTTACGGGGTAAAACCATACCACGTAATGTAAGACTGGTTGTCAGGCTTTCCGGCTTTGGGCTACCCGTAACGACAGTCAAAGATCTAAAATGACAACCGGGACCAACGAAATGGTTAAAAAGCATAATTTATGAATAAACATAGTCATGCATTGCCATTAGTAAACAGACAGTATGAGGAGATTATTTAATCATCATGATAAACGCTACCTAAGGGCCTCGTCGCAGTCGACTATTAGCGATTAACATGATGAAAAAATCAAAAATAGAAAGGAACTGTTATCAGCTACTGAAAGCTTGTGCCAATGGTGAAAGTCGTTCGACATGGTTCTAAACTTAATCGGCGCAAGTAACATAAAGTTCGATAGTATACTTAAGCACACAAGTATTATCAAACACGTTAGTAATGGCGGACATGTTCACAAAAATATTTATAAGACGGCTAGCTGAAAAGACTGTATCCATGTGGTTTCACGTTTTTCATAATACTGTTGTATCATATTTCTTTAACAACGAACTGTGAAACAGACACAGGTACATATTAAACCTGAGGAAAAATAATACTTTACAAAACTGAAAAGTAAACATTTGCAATGCACATATTAAATAAGTACACTCTGTACAAAAAAGCCGCACTCGGTTCAAAGTACGTAATATACACCATTACCACTTTATAGCACCTCTAAAGCAGTTCCAAAATCAATTCCAAAAAGTTATGACCCATAGAATTGTATCTTAAAAAATTTGAACCCAAAAAAGCACCTTTTTTTTTCGCACTTCTATTTTATACGTATCTGGTTCAAATGCTCACCACTGGCAGTCAGCAGGTGGAAGATAAGCAGATGTAAGAGCACGGCCAGTAGCATCGTAGCCGCGAGCGCGAATATGCGCAGTAGTCCACGCAGCGACAACGTACGAGCTAGAGCCGTATTTGTAAACATTGCGGAGGATTTCTCGTTTTCCAAGCAGTAACGGATTTGGAGTAGCGGATGTGCGAATTTTCTTGCATTCCGTTTATTGCGGACCGTTGATATCATATTTAAATTGAACATGTTCAGTTGCTGTAAAAAAGAAATAGGCGTTCTTCAATTTTCAGTGTTTAGAGAAAACTTGGTTAGTGCTTCTAGCTAATATACATAGTTGTTAACCTTAAAAGTTTCTTCTGTATATTCAGGCGGCCGCGACAAATTGTCGCTTTATCAACAATTACAATGATGGAAAAGTCAAAAATATATTGAATTGAGTTGACATATAGGTATACCTAAGGTAATACTGTTGAAAGTTTTAGAGAAAAGTACGAAGCGCTCCGAAAGCAATTACCATTGGTCTAGTCCCTTATGTTATCAGAACTGTGTTAAAATTGTGTGGTCATTTTAGCCATCGAACAGCAAGGAAAGCTAGTAAAATAGCTGAAATCCGTCCCTGACGCTGAGAACAATAGAAGCAGTAAACAGGCGGTTAGGTTACAACACGGACACAATCATAGTTGGTGGCGATGCTGACCTGGGCGTGCGCTGTTGGGATCCTCGGCCTATCCGGTAAGACTTCCGTTAAAGTACGTCACTTGTGTGTTCACGTCACTATTGTCGTATACGTCATGGTCTTTGTAAACACGAGTAGTTTTGCGGCATCTTGTTATAAATTCTCCCACGCATTCGTATTAGACATTACGATTTATTCAACGTCTATAACTGTACCTACATCCTGGGGCCTTAGTCTGCTATTGCAATAGTGTCAGAATGGTCTATCATTGATTTAATAAGGCCCCTAGCCCACGGCGTATTGAAGCGCGTTCGAAACTCGTTTGACGTGCTTACAAAGGGTAATTCGTCTGCGCGGGGCCTTATTAAATCAATGATAGACCATTCTGACACTATTGCAATAGCAGACTAAGGCCCCTGATAACCTGCTAAGATTTTCGAAAATGGTGGTGTTGCCGCCACACTGTCGTCACAAAAAGTTATTTGTGGTAGTAAGTTACAAACAGCTTTATGATAACGTTAATAGTTGCTGTGATGTGCTATGCATAACGTTACGTTGGTTTATTATTGAGCGTCACGTAGAATGTCTTTCAGACAGATTTGGGTGTTTTGTTTACCTTCATCTAGCAAAGTGTCGTATAGTCGTTGTCAAAATATGGTTACTAGATATTCAAAGCAGCTATAAATATTTATATTTTATGATCTTGAAGTGGTACCTACTGATTTCAGCCGTATAAACGTTCATGTGTTTGTAGTCACTATCGGTTAAATATCTCGTAATAACGATCGATACCTTAGGAGTTTAATCGCTTTTGAATTTCGCAATGCGCTTATCATAAGCATAATCAACGTGTGTTCCCACTGCTGGGCTACTAGAATAAATAAATAAAAATTATTGGTTAGATATTTCTCTTTTTCAATTAAACTACAACCAAGCTTTTGTGTGTAATTAATAACTATCAAATCATTCTTTTGTTTATTTGATAAATGTGGAATATATGGACGGATGGCCGAATGGCCGGATGCCCGGATGTAACCTATACATTTCCCATTATTACTATTATTATTTATCATGTTAACTGGCTAAAATGTTAGCAGTTTTCTAATCACCTACAATACAATGTTGATTATTTTTACCTTTTGTAGTGCTCCACGTGCACGGTGCACGGTGCACCGCTACTTCCACTGTTCGGCAGTTTTCAAACACCTTACCGTTTAGCAGTTAAATCTTTCATAACTGGATTTTTATGTTATTGTTGATTCTATGTTCATGGTTTCTTTGGCAAGTTTTATCGTTGCACTGCGTGCATAACCACAACTACAGTTTTGCCCACAAACTTGAAACACATACATAATCATGTCATCATCATCATATCAGCCCGTCATCACCCACTGATGGTATAGCCTCCCCTTTTGTCTGCCACACTTCCAGGTTCTGTGCGTCCCTCATCCAGGTGTCTCCCGCGACTTTGACGATATCGTCGACCCAACGAGCTTTAGAACGGCCCTGGCTTCTTTGACCTAACCCTGGCCACCACTCGGTCAAAGCCTTGCTCCATCAGCCATCTCGTCTAACCAGATATCCTGCCCTGGGTACTAGTAAAACATCTGTGACTTTTTTTGTATGTTTGTCACAATTTTTTGCATAGTATATAAAGTTCTGCACTGCATGGACAAAGTCCTCCTCTCTTTAAGAAGGAGTGGATCGTTATCCCCCGCGTGGCTCCAGTGCGAATTGGTGAACGTCTAGGACATTTCGGTTTCCTCACGATGATTTTCTCCACCATTTTAACAGCCGCTTTAATTGACTTCCTTCCTAGCCTTAAGCTTATTTTTATAATGTTTACCATCTTTATTTGTTACCCACCTACAACAACAATAAATTACTATTCTATTGTATGCAATTTGCACAATGATCATTGCCTCAACGGTATCATTAATCTTCATCTTCTTTTCTCATCTAGCACCAATAATATGCAGTTCAGAATTCTTCTACACTCAAAATATCTACCGAAGATCTGACGAATTATGTAGCCTCTGCTTCGACAAGGACTGTCTGACCCTCGACAAGGCTAGGTGTGACTACTATGCGGAAGCTGACTCCCTAATCCCCAAGGATGAAGAGATACCGGGGGGAACTGAGGATGCCGCTAAGAGAAAAGAAGTTGACGACCTAATGTTCGAGCTGGTTGAAAAAGGTAAAGTCTTGATTTTTGTATGGCTTAAAAAAACTGATCTTTCTTGTCCATACGAAACCACCCTTACAAACGGGTATAAAATCAAATTCCACAAGGTGTAAATAGAACCTTCACGAAGCCGTTGTCCAAACATTGTTTTGATTGCTTTGAAACGAATTCTTTTTTGAGGCGAAAATTCACAGTTTAAGTAAGTACTTTGACTAATCTGTCATCATTATAATCATCATTAATTACCCACACCTCGGTAACTAATGATGATGATAACAAATTAGTCAAACTAGAAGTAGTACTAAAATTCAAATTTTCAATTACTGCATATATGGTAGCGGCTGACTCTAAAGTGGAGGTGGGCAAGACACTTGGCAAGACGTGGTGAATGCAGGTGGAGTAGAACCCTCACTGAATAGTTACGGTAGAGGAAGTGTTGGCAGATTAACTGACATGGCCATGACCAGGGAAGCATGGTAGGAAAGGGAGGACACCTATACTCAGAACAACTGCGTGGAACAAGGCTGCCATTGATGTTGACGATGACGAAGATGATGATACGGTTGTCTACAAGAAATAGCTGATAGCGATTTCGCTGCAACTGTCTGATTGCCCCTCACTCAATCGACCAACCCTACCATGTACAGTCACGACCAATGAAATGCATGCATTTCGCAAAATTTAAAGCGATTATCTTGTTAAAGAACGGTTTCTATTTTGAAATAAGATCTATTTCGTTATAGTACTATGTACTATGGTTATTCAAACGTAAAATATTAATCAATATCGTAGGAGAAAATCGATTTTGAATTTTGCTAAGTGTACATTGGATTGCTCGGACTACATATGTTTATGCCACATCTGTGCTGCACATAGTTATGTCCCCAGCTGCCTCCGAGCACCTGGGTCTCACGATATCTTAGTCAAGTCGTCGTGGTCGGTCTACCTAACCCATACGTGCAAGGTTTACCAGGTCATTGAAAATCTTTAATAAAGAAACATATTTGTATTTTCAGGGCTACATAAAAACATGGAATGCATTCCCTACGTGTCCCGATATACTAACTGCAACAAAGGTAAGCTTATAATATATTCATCTAAATATTTATAAACAATAAATTATGGGAAAATAAAGTGCTAATAGAAACATCAATAGTTATGAGAATTAAATCCTTTGAGAAATACATTTCAATTTAATACAAATGTTTTGAGAAATCTGTGGGGGTAAAATACGGTATTATTAAACACAGGGCTTTCTGATGTTATTCAAAATGTAAAATTATTTATTACTTAGCTAGTCATCTTATAAATCAAATCTATTCAAATGAATAAAATTGACGGGTCCATTTGTAATTTCAAAATAACAGACTGTCTGCGTATCAAAGTATATGTATACCGTACTCGTGAAAAAAACTTGGACTGATTTTGACGGGACTTGATTTTGATTTACTGGCAGATAGCTGATGTTATAAGAAGTTACTGAGGCCACTTTTATAAATATAAAAACCCGGCCAAGTGCGAGTCGTACTCACACGCACACAAGGTTCCGTAGCACCAAACAATACAATAAAAATATTTTGAAGGCTCATTCATAATTATGTTGTATTATTTTACATTCAACAGCAAAACTGAATTTGTTTTTCATAGTATGTTAATGAAAAAGAAAGTTACTGCTGCAGTTTGATGAAAAAGTCCCATATCTCAAAAACTAAACATCAAATCTTATTCAAACCAATTTTGGTTGAAAGTTTTATTTACGTTCTACAATCCTACAATTTCTCAGAAATTTCCATTTTCCGCGCAACTTTCTGCGTGATAATATATATCCAAAAAGTTGAACATGCCTGTAAGGAATATTTCTGAAAAATTTAAACAGAATCCATGACGTAGTTTTTACGTGATGCGCGTTCAAACGAACAGACAAACAACAATTTTAGTTTATTTAAAGATAGATTTAGTTATAGAAGATAGAATATAGAAGATAGATAGATGTGTAAACAAGCATTTTTCTTATTCTATATATTTTTAAACATTTATTTTAAAAAAACTTATAAAAAACATTTAAAAATATAAAAAATAGATGGCCCATCGGCATCAGGAACAAGGTCCAGGCTGCCGATGGTCAGGGCTCCAGAGAGAGGAACCGGCTCACTATGTAAATTAAAATTATTGATATTATTTATAAATACATTGATGAACTGTCTTGACGGTGATATAATAAACTGATTTAATATATTTTATAATGTAATGTGCCTAATTAATATTAACAAAGCAAGACTGTAAATTTTATTGTGACTATGATGTGTATGACTAATGACATTGATGTAATTTCGTGATGGTTTTTTTATGATTGTTTTATTGATTATGCAATATGCATGTACCTACTAGAAATATTTGCACGACGAGCCGAATGTAGTGGACTAAAATTATTTTACCATGCTATTATGTACCTATATTCAGGCAAATAAATAAATTTCATTTCATTTCAATAATTTAACAAGATTTAAAACGATTGGACGTAGTTACGGTCTGACCATTTAGGAAAAACGAAAGTAACATCCATCTTAGACGTCACTCTTTTCCAGCCATCTTTCACATTGTTCATCCATCGTTTCTTTGGTCTGACTCCGGAAAAAGATTGACTTCTAAGATGACGACAAAAATTGAAGCATGGAAAAAGAAGACCACAAAAAATATAGGCTTAGGGCAGAAGAATGATGAAAAGTTTACAAATTAAGGTTTTTCAGTATCTTGTAATCCTTTTGAACGTTCCCTGACACTACTTCTTCATTACAATTTACATGTTTCTGTTCAGGTAGCTATTTCCTGTGAATGTTATGTTTTACTTGGCCTAGTCCGATTTGTACACATTTTGTTTTTAAAAACAAGCGTCGGTACTCACGGATGTTTCCAGTACTTGTCTGAGAACATAGACTTGCTGTTTTCACATACCATGCGAATTGATGACAAATTGTGGAATGTGCAACATACATCTGTGACACAACAACGTTGTCAACAACTCAGGAGTTCGATCTGTAATGCATTTCATAATAACCAGTATGTTTACAAATGCAATACTTCACGAAGCCGTCAATCAAGCGTTCTGTACATCGAACGCTACGCAAAAATTATTGTTGGAAACCGACGTTTTTTATTGGGGTGAGATATCACGGTTTACGATAGAACTTAAAACATTGTGCTCATGGATGCATTGAATAGTACAGGGGTCATTGAAATATTTAAAGTCATCTTGACTTAAACATCTCATTGAATTCAAAAGAGGTGGTTTTATTTACCTTTATTGATTTTAAAAAAAGC
Organism: Eugnorisma glareosa; assembly: GCA_947578425.1. Taxonomy (NCBI): domain Eukaryota; kingdom Metazoa; phylum Arthropoda; class Insecta; order Lepidoptera; family Noctuidae; genus Eugnorisma; species Eugnorisma glareosa. The sequence goes on from OX387967.1 coordinate 955,317, forward strand.
GTTTGATACTCTGGAGCATGAGGGCTCGCTGTAAGCCATAGACGAGTATTGAATAAAAGGGTGGTTCAGACAGTTTCTTGTTAATAGGTATCTAAAAGTTAGGGTTAAAAGAGTAGACAGTAACCTTGGTAAAGTCGATTACGGAGTGCCGACCGGGTCAGTTTATGGACCCATAGGGTATATCATGCACGTCTACGGTATAGTCAATGTCGTAACTAAAAACTTTCTGCGAAAAATAAACCGACTTCCAAAAACACGATCACCTGGGCCGGTGGTCATTTCGAGCACCCCTGCTACTCTCCCTACGAAGCCCGTGCCTATTAAGGCAACGGACCGGGCTGATGATGACGGTTTCGTGACGGTGCAAAGGAGGAAACGCCGTCAGCGAAGCTGTAAGAACCGCTCCGGCAAGGCTCCTGTAGAGCCCAGCGTTAAGCTACGTGCCGTGAAGCCGAACACCCCGGTGTACCCCGGAGGAGTACGTGCGCCAAAAATTGAAGTACACGCCAAGAGTACAGCAATTGGAGTCGCGCCGAAACGTCAATTCCAAGGTGTTTGTGGTGCGTATACCAACGTGTATGCTCCATTTGGTGCTGGAGGAAAGTTTTTGGCCGCAGGATGTGGTGTTCCGTCGCTTCCGCGGACTAATTCCACAAGAACGCACAAATCATCGTGCAAGTGAACTGTTACTAACATAGTTTATAAGTTGCTAATACTAACACAAAATGTTATTAGTATGTATATTTAGATTAAGGTATTTATTTATGGGTCTTTGTTACCTGAAATAAATGGTTTATTATTATTTATTATTATTATAAAAAGACATCATATAAGTCTAAAATAACTTTTTTTCGGAAGTCGGGGACTTTGTTTGTTTCATTGACTTTTTGCCACTGACTTCCGAAAGTAATGTTATTTTAAACTTTTTAGTGTCTTTTTGGAAGTCGGTTTTTTTTGCAGAAGCATAAGCATAATCAGCCTTTAATGTTCCCACTGCTGGGACACTCGGCCTCCTCTCTATGATAGGGAATGGGCTATAATCCACCACGCAGTCCCAGTGCGGGTTGGTAGATGTCACATGTCTTTGAATTTTTGGTTCAAGGACATGCCGGATTCCTCCTGTTTTTGCAGTATTTTTTTTATTTTACCCTTTTTAGTTGTAGTACCTATACCACACAAATTCTTGTCAGGAAGCATTTTTTACACTGTAACTAGCAGTTATTAAGGAACCATCATGTTATCATATAGCCCAAGAAGCCAAAAAATCATATTCAAGGAAAAAAAACAAATTACTGAACCGATTTTAATTAAATTTCTATGAGACCAACCGGAAATGCAAGAAAACTTAGATAATGTTGTCAATGGGCACACGATAATGTTATCCTCATTAATATAAATAAAACCAAGTGTATGTTGATATCGGTTCCGTATAACCACCACATAGCTAAAAGTGCCTGCATCACGATAAAAGGCCACTCGTACGAATGCCTTCACGATAACAATGCAAACTGTCAATGTGAGAGAGTGTGTGGCGAAATACAAATACGGAAATACCTAATTAACTAGGATTATTTATGTACACACAAAATACTTCTATGTTCTATGTTAAGGGTTTGGTTTCCGCACTTAGTCCTTAAAGTGGACCATTGTACGTGCACAAAATACTTAATAGGACATTACATTAAGACAGAATAGCACAAAGGTACTGCTTATTTCATAACAAATTTCTTCCAGCAGACCTACACCAACTTTCCTCCCACTTTCCTGTCGTAGCTACGACAGAAAGTGGGAGGAAAGTTGGTTTGATTATACAGGGTGTAACAGGACTCTTCACGAGTCAACCAAGCATTATGTACATAACACATTATGCACAAACAAAGTAACTTTACGCAAAAATTATTTCTGGGAAACGACTTTTTTTTTGGGGTGAAAAATCTCCTTTCACGGTAGGACTCAATGTAACTCTCAAAACATTGTGCTGATGGATGGATTGAATAGTACGGGGGTTGTGAAGGTGTTTAAAGTAAAAATCTAACATTAACAATACGTATTTCAAAAAAAACCCCCAATATCTCCGTAACTCGAAGGTTCCCAGGTATGATCTAAAACAAAAAAATGATCGCAATGACGAGGAGAACAAGTGCCTTTCGGCTTCTTTAAGGGTCTTGTTACACCCTTTATTAATTGATGAACGATTTACTTGGGACGCACACGTGTAGACACTAGTAATAGACTGCGCTCTAGGGAAACTTATCAATTTAAAATATATAGGGTGACTGGTAATTAGTGACCGATATTTAAACACGGGATTGTACTCATGATAACAAACAACTTTCCCAAAGAAACATTGTTTTATACATATACACTTTGTCACAATAATACAACAGCCGTATGAAATTCGCGCGGCGCGCGTGTGTCATGACTACCCACTGTTGCACGGTTCGATAGTAATGAGACAGAACGGCGTAGGTAACAGCTAATAGGTCATAGGAGCGCGCGCGCGAATTATTTTGGTCGAAGGATGCGGCAATAGCTAGTTCCAACATTGGAAATTTCTACCGAAACAGTATTTAAAAATGCCTTAAAAAATATTCAGCGCAAGGACTATTTGGGTTTGTGTCCCTAGCGCTTTGTGACCCTTCATTGTTAAAATTTCGCTTCGCTTGGCGTATTTGTCCGTTGCTCGTTGATGGAAAGCTAGGAGAAGATAGCTTATTTTGATCGAAATAAAGTTAATGTTTTGGCGACTGGGCTGGCCGAGTGTTTGTGCAGGTATACATATACGTCGGCCATGCCAGCATGCTCGCGCGACGTGCTGCTGTCGGTCGGGCGGCCGCCGTGGTGTCTCACTCGTGCTGGGTTGCTCGTCTCCCATCGGAGGGTGCTGCGGCGGTGGTCGGGACGTCGCACAATCATGCTTCTAATGTGCGCTCGCCGCGCGTACTGGCATGGCGGGCATGGCGGGCATGACGATATTAGGTGATATGAGCCGACCTATAAACGCCAGTGTACGGTCGAACAAGCTATTCGTTATACACGCAGAAATATTAACAATCCTAGTACACTGACAATATTGTTTGCAATTTTATTTTATAAAGCTTATGTCATTAAGAGTCAGTCTCTTAATGAAAAAATCTTTATTAAATAAAATTTGGAGAAGTATACGCATCGGCATTGGATTGTGAAAATTTCCGCGTGTATACCAAATAGCTTGTTCGACCGTACATGTACGGATACTCAAGCTGTAGCCTGGTTTAGGCACAGAGCCTAAACCATGGGTTCATTTATATACGCCCCCTTTGAAATACACACTGGGCAGCTCTAGTATGTGTGCAGTTAGGCATGGTGTGGTGCGCACGTCTGTGTAAGCATACGGCGCACTAAAAATACAAGACGATGTGCCTACCCGTATCATAATAAAACCATGTGTTCTCTTACCTTTGTGATGTTAATTAAAGTAATAATGGTATGAAAACTAAGATCTGTATCCACGTGAACATTGCCTACAAACTGTCCTGCAGTTTGGCAGAACATTTGTGTAAAATCCACTTAAGAAAGTTTTGTTGAAAAATAATAAAAAAGTAAAGTTAAAAATAACTTGACTTTCGGAAGTCGGTGTCTTTGTTTGTATCTTTTTGCCACCGACTTCCGAAAGTCAAGTTATTTTAGACTTTTATAGTGTCTTTTTTTTGGAAGTCGGTTTTGTTTTCGCAGAAAGTTTTTTTGTTTTACCCTGTTTAGTTGTAGTATACCACACAAATTCTTGTCATGAATTAATTTTTACATTGTAACTAGAAGTTAGTTAAAGTACTCGTCAAGACGAATCATACGAGCCCAAACTCGATGAGGTTTTGTCGTTTTATAACGGAGTTCCTATGACCACCGTCCAGCTCCATCATCAGACACTGGATACCATTTAGGACCAAAGTGCTCGTCAAGACGAATCATACGAGCCCAAACTCGATGGGATTGTGTCATTACATTACGGACTACCTGTGACCACCTTCCAGCTCCATCACCAGACCCTGGATACCATCTAGAGATAAAGTACTCGACAAGATGAATTTACGAACCCAAACTCGATAGGGTTATGTCGTTTTATGACGGAGTTCCTATGGCCACCTTCCAGCTCCATCATCAGACCCTGGTGACCATTTAGGACTAAAGTACTTGTCAAGACGAAGCAAAGGAGTCCAAACTCGTCGGCGTTGCGTCGTTTTATTACAGAGTTCCTCTGGCCACCTTCCAGCTCCATCATCAGATCAGCTCCATGTCATCATAATGTTGCAATGTCTCGATACACAAATGCGTGCAAAATTTCAGCGCAATCAGAAATCGAGAAGTGTGTCAAATTTAACTAGGAAGTATCACGTGTCGTCGCATGGTACGTGTGACAATTAACGTGGGGAAAACCACCAAGTTCCTAAACCGATTTTGATGAAATTTCTATGGGACCAATCGGGAAGCATAACCTTATAGATGAAAAAATAATTTTTGAAATCGGTTTACAAATGACGGAGATAAGAGGTAAAAAAGAACCTTCTCCTTTTTGAAGAAAGTCGGTTAAAATCTAGTATTTAACAAAAACCTTGGTGAAAAGTTGTAACTTTGACCTCCAATATCTCCATATCTAGAAGGTTCCCAGGTACGGTCCAGAACAAACAAATTATCGCAATAGCGGGGAGAACAAGTGGTTATCGACTTCGTCAAGGGTTTTGCGAGTACACCCATTATTTGATAACGTTTTCTCTTTCTTTAGTAGATGCCTGACATTTGCAGACAGTATGTGACCAAATTATAATTGAAACGATAAGTCTTCTTCTCATTGGCCTCCTGTCTATGAGAGGGATTGGGCGTAACCCACCACGCTTTACTACTTTATGCTTCATGTACAATAGTGGTACACGGAAGCAATACCACCACCAGTAATGCCAAATGTCACAATCACTACACACAACGATCACTTTTTATTCTTCTTGACAGCTAACGTGTGCCTCGGGTGCAAGACCTGTGCCTGCGACCCTGATGGCAGGTGGAACTGCACCACCTTGCAGCCGTGCCACAGCCGGGACCCTCCTCTCAACATTGATCATCGAGTCCTAGTTATGATCATGGAAGCTATAACAGACCGTAAGTAGAATCATCCTTTGTCTAGCCTTTCCCAAGTTCTACGTTGGGGTCGGCTTCTAGTGTAACCGGATACAGCTGAGTACCATGAGTTACATGACGCGGCTGCCTATCTGACGTCCACAACCCCGTTACCGACTCTCAGGTTGCTGCCTCCTAAGTTAAGCTCAACTGAAAGACCACAGCATGACATAGCTCTCCCCCAAGCATCACCTATTGACGGGTTCTGAGCTTCTCACATCTATCTGGCTAGTATATTTCCTCAACCCTCACTAGAGCATCTAGAAAAAAAACATACCGATGACAGAAAAATCTAAAATGTTTTGAATTGGCTTAAAAGACCCGTTGAATGTCATTTGAGAAATACTAAATGCTTCGAAAGGAATTCTTACTTGTCTAGACCCTCAGGTTCAGGTCTCGGGGTTAAACAATAGACCCTACGAATCTCTACTGATATTTTCGATCCACATCATCCTGTAGAAAATCATCATCAGCCTAGTTAGTTTTTATGTTACGAAAACTAAGTAAGATATAATATGCCTAACTATGATGCGGCTAGATATTGAAATTTTGTTTTATAATAATTACAGATACACATCCCAGGATCATTAAGCGTTCATTAACCGATAAACCAAAAGGCACTGCCAGTACCGTTACCTATGAGCAGCTGTCAGAATGGTTATATGGAGCCAAACCTTTTAGTTTGAAGGAGATCGATTCAAGACACTTTATATCAACGACTGAGTTCGCGGCAGTTGACAATGAACTTGCTAACGAAGTAGCCATTGCTACTACAGTAACTGGTAATGATTACTTACTTTTATTAATATCGATATTAAGCTTGTTTCACTGAGCAAGTGACCACTTGAACAGTGAAACAAGCAGCAAGCGCAGCTGCTGAGCTACTTGGGTACGATGGCCGAATCGGGAGAAGTTTACAATCTACTAAGCGGCAAGCAAACTTCTACCGAATTCTTCGCTTTTAAACTCAACTGGTGAATTGTGAGTTTACTACACACTTCAAAGAATACAGGCTATCGAATGTTATTATACGTGTTAAATGGGTATCCATCTAACTCACTACTTGTCAAAATGTGTGAGTCTTAAACACGTCATATACCACGAGTACTAAACACATCATATAACTTATCAACAATCAATGAAGGGTTAAGCAATAAGTTTTCAAATCATCTATACACCTTTTGTTCACAATAGTTACAGCACTGATGGCAACAGTTTTGTGTCACTTGTTTAATTTAGTATTTTTATAGCTTTTTCTTTTCTTTTTACCGACTGTAAATGTACATGGCCTTGTAGACTCCTAGATGCCTGTTAACTTTTGTTAACTTTTTATCTTGTTTTACGTTTTTGTGAAGTAAGCAACGACTTATTGTCGGGTCTACGCTGTTCTCCCATACATAGGTACTAACGCTGTAACATAATAATATTGTAAAACCAAATTATTTTAAAAGAGTAAAAGTGGAGTTTCTTTCCGGTTCTTCTGCATAGGAAACGACCATCCCGAATCGTGCACCTTTTCGGGACGTTTTATAACGCCTATGTGAAATAAAATATTTTGAAAGGTGTACCAGTACAGCTAGATTTCACCATTAAAGTTTTAGTCCCTTTTGACCTCCATTTAATCAACTCATTTTCCAGATCCCAGCTCATCTTTGTCCGGGCTAACAACCACGGGAGAGCCAGAAACAAGAACCACTGTAGATAACGACTCTATAGCATTTGAAGAAGTACTACGCGATATTGCCGTGGACCCCAAAACTGATAACCGAAGAAAACTCATAGACTATAAACCTAATAATCAGGCAGAATTTAACTTTGATTATATGATCATGGATGAAGACAATGCAACTGAAGGTAGCTCTAACAATGAAATGAGCAATGTGATGAACTTTATGCTAGACTACGATGACAGTGTCTCTGAATCTACGGTCACAGCGCCGACTGAAGTAGTGATTGATTTGCTTGAAACAGCTGGACGCATTGAGACAAATGTGAATGTCACAGAAGGTATGTATTTAAAGAATAATAATTCAAGATATTTGCGCGTGGAATTATTCTTCAGATGACGTGGTTTTTTTTTCAGATTTTACCAATTATACCAAAGATGAAGATCCAAACATCTTCGAAAACATGAACGACATCATTGAACACAGTGCTTTTAATATCATGAAGAGAGACGTGGCAGGGCAGGAGAACAATACTGCGCCCAATGGCATGCCAACTGTCACAATTATAGTAAACACCACTAATATTACCACAAGTAAGAATACAACTGATGATAGTACAGATTTAAAGGAAAATGTCCTCATACCTTTAAATAAAATAATTTCTGAAAAGATAAGAGAATTAGAAAATTTGCAAAAAATCAAAGATGATCTGCTAAAATTCGTCAAAAGTGATACTCATCCTGACGAAACAAAAGAAAACAATATTACCAGTAACACATACTTCTCTATATACAACGTCGCAGTGGCGACTGGGTTAGACGTGGATCTAAAGAGAGCCAACCCAAATAAGTATGAAAAATATATGTTAAAATTAAAAAGTGACATTTTCGAAGTCATAAGAGACATCTATGGAATTCGAAAATATAAAAACTCTAATGTACCGGACGATTTAAATTTTCTCGTGCATGCAATGAAGCGATATGTGTACAAAACTCATTTATTCGAAAAACCAAAGAGAAACAATTTAATACGATTGAGAAATTTTAGACGAAGGATGGAACAGACTGATCGGTGTGGTCATTTGTCATTAAAGGAATGTTTAGTTCAAGTCATCGAAGTAATTGACCAAGATTCACCGAAGCTTAACGCTTTATATCCGTTGTCACCAGCCACAAGGAAAATCATGAAACATATAATTAAATCTTACTATGTAAATCAATTTATCATGCCAGGGTTAAGAGTCCCCGACCCACATTATAATTTGACAAATTATTTGAATAGCATCGGTACTAGGTGGCAGGAAGTAACGGCCAGTCTTATCGGTAGCTCTCCTTTTGCCAGTCTCTACAGAATGAAATTATTGCATTGTACTTTAACTTTGGATATAAATAAGATGAACGATGCTATCGGCATAATAGAGTTCGCTCACAGCAGAAGAATGGCTAATTCATTAGATAAAGTGAGAGATAGCACATTTGATCAAATAAACGCTGGATTGACTATGATTCATAACAAAATACTTATGTTAATCAAATACTACAGCCGAACACCAGAGACACAAGTAACTAAACAACCCCAACCACTATTGCAACTAAACACAGAAACTACGACCAAACTACGAGTCAATGTACAAACGACCATAAATGATCTACCAGAAATACGCAAAAAGAAAAAGCACTCCTTTATAAAACACATTCGTAGCTTACTAAAGACTTCTAAGCACGATATTAAAAAACTTCTGCAAAAAAAGGTTCCAAAATCAGAAATAGTGAGACAACTAGCTAAAAAGAGATTGGATGAAATTTCAGAGAAAAGATACGGCGAGTATGAAGAAACAATGAAAAGATGGCAAAAGAATTTAAAACTAGAGAAGAGACTAAAACGGTCAGTTACAGATCAGTTCAAGACTCGAATAAAGAATATTATACCTAGATACCTAAGACATAAGGTAACGCCGAAAATAAAAGAAAATAAGAAGAATGCTACGGCAGAGGCAGAACGTAAAGCCGACGTCAGAAAAAAGAACAGGAAGGAGAAGAAAGCTTCAAGACATGGTAAGATAGTAATAACATTTTATTAATACGCTATGACTGGTTGAACGGGGAACTTACTTATGGAGTATCTCTATCATGAAAATCAACAACTTTTAGTATGGGACCAGGTGGCCTACCATGTCGTCTTATAGCAGGAGTAATTCCAGTCAACCAGTCATCTACACCAATATTGTAAAGAGGTAAAGTTTGGATGTAGGAGGTAATCTTCGAAATCAACCGCCCAATTTCAAATATTCTTTCAAAGATAGAAAGCTAGGATGAAAAAAAACTTATGTGTTTCTGTAATGCAGTCAGTGCTATAGCTGGAGGAATAGCTAAAATAAGTCGTTTTAAAATATCTTATTGTTCTCAGAACGCAAAGCCAGGAAGACCACAACGCCAAGGGCGAGAAAACTAGCGAAGCCTGGAGTGAGGGCCAAGATAATTACAACACGGCCCACGACCCGCGCCCACCCCTACACCAGAGAATCCAAAACTTCAATAAATAAAACTATTAAAACACATTGATTCAAATAAGATAGGCACGCTTCCGTGACTGAATCCATCTAAAGTACAAATAATAAAATACAGATTTTAAAGAGAAGCTTCTTTTTGCGCCTTACTTATCCCTTGAACTGAGAGTACGGAAAGGTTGTCGTACTTTGACAAAGTCTTCCAACATTATTAAAATAAAATTCTCGGTAGCATAAGTTAGTCTAATACTATATTCTTCCGTCATCGCTCTCGCGGATATAACGTCACATTCTGTACCCTTCTCTGTGAATATTTCTTCATGGATAATCTTCAATCAGTTTTTTGCAAGGTTTTAAACTATCACTTGTAAATGTATTTCTTAAAAATAATTCTGAATAAAATGGTACCAAAATGCATTTCATTCCATAAGTGTACGGTTTTGCACTTTTCACGACCTCAGGTAAGAGCCTATGCACATGGCGGTGCCAAGGCAAGATTTGGGCAGATGGACGGTGCGCCGCACAGCGGTCTGGAAATTGAACTCCATACTCATAGAAACGCAAAACAGGAATTAAAAAAAAAATTGCAATCGCTCTGCCAACGGCCCGCTCTGCCCTTTACGTCATATTAACGTAGGGATGGTATTGGTAGCCTGAGAAAAAAGTTTTGTGTTTTTATTTGTATCGGAGAAAACATTTTAAGTAAATTTCTTTGAAATTGAATGGAACTGAAGGGCTGGTGCTTACATGCTAGAGCCATTGCATTTTTTAACTCCTGTCTTTGAGTTTCTAGGAGTATGGAGTCTGGAGCTCAATATCCAGACCACTGTGCGCCGCGCGTAGCAACAGCGCAGCGCAGCGACGCTGCGACGCCGGGTTCCGGGGTTCTGAATACAGTCACTATGTTTAATAAAATGGATCGAAAAAGACTTGTATTGTTGCTCCTATTACATTCTCCTATTTGACGTAGAACTCGACAATATTGGATTAATCGCTTTATTGCAATAACAAAGAGGGCAAAACTCGAGTCTTAAGGAAATTCAAGCAATGGACCGTAAGAAACATCTTAGCGTTTGGCGCCTTCATCTGGAAACTACTGTTAAAAGCTTAACCACTCCCGTAAAACAAGTGTGTGGATCTGAAGTGAATGTTAAAAAAAAAAAATTAAGCATAAGACAGAGAGAGAAGAGAGAGACTACTCTTATTTTATTGTTGGTACCTCTGAGGGAGTTTACCACAATTTTTGTCATCCAGATGTATGGCCTTTGAATGCAGAATTTTCCGAATGGATTTGGTTTCGGAAATAGATCAAACGACGGGAAATAGAAATATTGTTTTTTTTTTATCAAAACTGGATTATTTAAACAAAAATGGATTATTTAATTTTGTTTAGAATAATTGAACAGTTATGTGTTAAATATAGGGACGTTGTTCTTTTAGGAGATTTTAATTTACATTCTTGTAATAATAATGTGATCAATTGTTACGAATATTTTCTTTCTTTTTGCGAATTCATACAGATAAATCACGTACCTAATTGCAATAGGCGTCAGTTGGATTTAGTATTGTGTACATTGAGTGTCGGTGACGTGCGCGTGAGTGCGGCGGACAACGCGCATGTGTCAGTGGACCCCTAACTCGTGATAAGCGTGCCAAAAGGTAAGTGCGCGCGTTCGGACAGTAAATCCACTAATACATAAACACCTAATCAAGTGACTTGTGGCCACAGTGGAGTTTTGCCAAAGCCGATTATGCTTTATTATACTCGTTGCTATTAACAACTGATTGGGGTTCGATGTATGACATACATGACCCAGAAGCGGCGGTTCAATATTTTTATAACACCGTAAATAACACAATTGATAGTTGCGTTCCAAGGAAAGGGAATATACATATGTCTAAATTTTAGGTATAGGTACCCGGAGTGGTATACTGGTGAAATTATTCATTATATTAGAAAAAGGGCGATTTTGCATAAGAGGTTCAAAGAAAGTGGGGTAAGCAGTGACTACGAAATGTTTGCTCGGTGTAGGGCGGCGGTAAAGACAATGATAGTGCATGCCCATAACCAGCACCAGGAGTGGGTTCAACAACATTTTACAAAGGATCCTAGATCTTTTTGGGACTATGTGAGGTCTAAAAAAGCAGCAGGTAACCGTAAAAAACTAGTTTCTACTCGGGAGGCGGTCCTAGTTTGGAGTCACGGTTAACTTATCAACTTTTTGTTTACCGCGACAATATTGTGAGGTAACTTAGTGGATTTATCGTAGTACACGCACTGACTTAAAAAACTAAATACGCAATCAATTTAATCTATAAAATGAGCTTCACGCGATCACCGCCTAGTGGTGGTAGCAGAATCATTCACTTACGAGCGATCGTACGGAGTAGTCAAGTATCTATTATTTAACCATCTACCCCTCCAACGAAAAAAAAATGCCTAAATGCGATAATTGTGATAAAACTATTACAAAAAAATCACCTGGGCTTGAGTGTAACAAATGTGGCAAAGTAGTTCACGCTAATCAAATATGCACTGACTTCTCTTCTAAGCAGCTGTCAGCCCTGCGAAATGCAGAAAACCTGGAGTGGACATGCGATGAATGTCACAAGGAGTCTCCCCATCGTAAGTCCTTCGTAATTCCGGAAGATGATGAAAATGAGGATGATAATGGGAGCGAGCCGGATGGGAACAGTGCGGCGGTGAATAAATTGCTACGTGATATTTCACTCGAGGTTAAGAAAGCAGTGAAGAAAGAACTGGCATCGGTGAATGAGTCGCTTAGCACTTGTTGCTTAAGAATGAATGCTGTAAATTCTACACTGGAACTTCTAGATTACGGAGAAAGTTAAAGACATGGAGAAGAAAAACACATACCTCACGAATCAAAACACACACTTGGAATTAAAAATTGATGCATTGGAACAACACATCAGAAATGTTGAGCAAGAAACATTGGCCAATGTACTGGAGATCACTGGTATTCCTGATAATGAGAACGAGAACCTGGGCATACTCTCAACCAAAATAGCCTCGAAGCTTAACATTGAGAAACGCCAAGTTACAACGGTCAAAAGACTTAAAGGCAGAAATGGTAAAGAAGGAGTTATTCAGGTGACGTTACAGCATGAGGAGCAGGTTGATCAGTGGATACGTACAGCGCGGAAGGAACCAATTGTTGTTCAAGATCTAGTCCCCGAGGTTAGTCATGACTTAGCCAAGTCAAAAGTCTTGTTTCGATACGCTCTTACCAAAGCGAATAAATCACTACTATGGCAAGCTAAACAAACACTAAAGGAAACGTACAAATACATCTGGTTCCAGAATGGCAGAATATTGGTTCGTAAAATCGAAAACGACAAACCGATTGTCATTAGGAACATTAGTGATATTGAGAAAATGCGGGTCAGGGAAATAATTGTCGATAATAGTTAGACTCAGTGATCACGTCAGTTTCTTCGCCGGAAATATCAGAATTCCTTGAGTGTTCAACCATCAACGAGTTTAGTAATCACCTTCCAAATTGTAAACAAAAACTAAATATTTTCCATATTAATATTCGCTCAATTGTTAAAAATTTTTCTTTAGTCCTTCAATTCATTGGTTCTTCTAAAATTAATATTGATGTTATGATTTTAACAGAGGTAGGTATTTCTAAAAAAAGTAATCTCATTCAACTCTTCAATATAAATGGCTATGAAATGCATCATAAGCTGCGGGAGCAGCGCAGAGGTGGTGGCATTGTGATGTATGTTAAATGTACAAATGTTGGCAATATTGCAATTAAAGCGCCATCTGGGGACGACAGCAAAGAAACTGACATCAACGAAGGCAGTTTCATGTTGCTGAGGTTCCCGCAGTGGGGGCACCAGAGGCTTTATAACGGCGACGCACAAGCGGAGCGGCCTCTTGGGCTTTTGGATTTTGGATAGTTCACATCTTATATTCGCTATCATTGATTGTTATTTTCTTGTACCTATCTTTGTAGAAATAAATAATTAAATAAGTTAATTGTCTTATTTAAAAGTAAAATTAGATTTAAATCTCACATCAGAAGTGACAAACAACTTTCACGCTATGGGTAAACAAAAGCGAGGTAGTAGTAGTAAGCGTTCCAAGCGAAAACGTGCTCGCTCCACCTCTTCTTCAAGCTCGAGCGCCAGGACGCCATCGCCGCCACGAAGGCGGAAGGATAAGGTATCTCATAATAATACCGAAACTGTGAGTAATTCAAATTCTACTACTTTGAACCATTTTATACCTGATTTTGATCCAATAAAAGATGATATAGACACCTGGCTTAGCATTATTTGATCTTACGCAAATACTTTTTCATGGTCTGATAAAATGATTCGCTATCAAGCTTTGAATAAATTAAAAGGATCGGCTAAAGTATGGTACGATTCATTATTACGTACAGAAAAGCAGTGGCCCGCATGGAAATGGGACGACTGGAGGTTAAAATTGTCGGGTAGTTTCCAAATACGTCGAAATATGTTCGACCTTTTAAAAGAAATCATAGATAAAAAACCTATCGATAACCAATCCCTGTATAAATTTTATTTTGAGCAAAAATGCAAGATAGATCGTTTATGTTTGAATTTTTCTGAACAGGATATTATTTCAATTATAGTAGGAAACATAGGTGATCACAATATCGGTGCATCTATAGAAGCTATTAATTTTAAATCCAGTGATGAATTGGCTAGTTATTTACACAGTCGCGTTTACAAGAAGAATGTAAGTGAGGTGGACTGTATTGTTTCACAGCACCTAGACTGAATATTTCCGTAGTGGACTGTATATTAAAACATTTACTTGATAATCACTAGTTTTATTTCACTATTAAGTTACATTGTAGAGAGCTTGTAATCGACTGTGTTCTGGCATCGCCTGGTTCGGTCTTTTATACACGAACGCGAAAGCGCACGGGGCGGCGGTGCCCAACATTATTCCCGCCAAATGATCAATAACATGGCGCCGACCAACGGAGGGGCACTGGACAGGTTTCGACCTGTCGGGACTTGAACAGAACATGAATGCCGGTCCGTTGGTCGACCAATCAGTGTTTGTTACATTTGAACATGTCAGAACCTGTTGGTTCAAGGGTTTCTGGCTTCTATGTGCCTAATCATTATTATTTATTGATTATACATAAATCTTAACCTACCGGAGATCGGCGTCTTTATTACTATCGTTTATTATACATAAATCTTATTCTACTTAGGACCCGGAGATCGGTGTCTTTATTATTATCTATACATAAGTTTTATGTTGGTTGTGATCCTGAGATCGGCGTCCGCAACAGTCCTCCCCCCGGCGCAGCCTGCGTAGCCTCTTCCTTTTTCATAAGGACGACGAGCTTGCTCACCGGACGTCGGAAGATGCCGGCGTTCTGGTCCGCACCTCGACGACTCGAATGCTGCCGTCGGTTCCTGGATGCGTTCTCTCGACGACTCCTATCGGCCAGGTGTTCCGGGGCAGCGTGTGGTCGACCACGAGGACTACATCTCCAGCCCGCAGGGGCCGGGCGTCGTTTCTTGGTTCGCCGCGTGGTACCAGCGTTGGCAGGTATTCCCGGAGCCAGCGCCGCCAGAAGTGGTCGGCAAGCGCTTGGCTAGCTCGCCATGCTCGTCGGTCGGCTTCCTCGCAGGGTCCCGTTGCTGGTAGGCCGTTTGATGACCCTAGCAGGAAGTGGTTGGGGGTCAAGGCCTCGGGGTCGTCGGGATCCACGCTGACGTGGGTCAATGGTCGTGCGTTGATGGAGAACTCAGCCTCGGTGAGGAGTGTGCTGAGTACTTCCTCTGCTGGTGCCTTCTCCCGCAGGGTGACTTTGAGGGCCGTTTTGACTGAGCGGACCATCCTCTCCCACGCGCCGCCTTGATTGGGCGCGCCCGGAGGTATAAAGCGCCACTCCATCCGATGCTGTAGTCCCTCGTCGCTCAGCGCGGGCAGCCACTCGGTGTAGGCGTTGCGTAACTCTTGGTCAGCCCCGCGGAAGTTAGTTCCGTTGTCGGAGTACATTAGCCGCGGCCATCCTCGGCGGGCGGCCATTCTTCTTAGTGCCATGATGCCGGAGTCGGTTGAAAGGGACGCTACCAACTCGATGTGCACGGCGCGGGAGGTCAGGCAGGTGAACAGCGCTCCCCATCTTTTTTCTCGGCGACGGCCCACCTTGACCATCATTGGTCCGAAATAATCCACACCGCAATTAGTGAACGGGCGGTGGAAAGGGTCTAGGCGGGCGTGCGGCAGGTCTCCTGTGGCCGGCGTCTTGGGCGTTCCCTTCAGTCTCTTGCAGAAAGCGCAGTTTCTCTCTATCGTGCGCACGGTGGGTCGTAGGTGTATGATCCAGTAGCGCTGCCGTAGGTCGTTCGTCACGCGTTCTCTGTTGGCGTGTCCCGCAGCGCAGTGTTCCCGCAGCACGATGAGTTTGGTCAGCGGGTGGCGGCCGTCCATTATGATGGGCCGCTTTGTCTCTGTGGGTGCCGAAGATGCCTCGATTCGTCCTCGCACCCTCAGGAGTCCATCTTCTATAATCGGATCTAGGCGGTACAGCCGGCTCGTCTTAGTTAATGCTCGAGCCGACTTGATCCTTTTCATTTCTTCGTCGAAGCTTTCTTCTTGCGCATGCCGGATTAGTTCCATCTCGGCGCGCTGAATGTGCCGATGTTCCATGTTAGTTGCCTTACGTCGGCAAATGTCAATGAAGGCGAGTGCCCGTGCAGTGGTTCTCACCAGGACTTCGTATTTTGAGAAGCGGGCAGGGTCGGGTAGCCAGCTGTCTCGTCTCGGTTCTTCCCTGGTATGCAGGACCTCGTCGACCTCGTCTTCTACTGTTGTCATGGTGGGCCATTGCGCTTCAGGTTGGTACAGAAAGGCAGGCCCCTGGAACCATCGATCCGTTGTGCTCAGAGGAGTGTCGCTGAGCCTTGTTGCGTCGTCTGCCACGTTGTGTTCTGTGGGCAGCCATCGCCAGGCTTCCTTCTTTGTGAGTTCCGCGATCTCACCCAGTCTGTGCGCGACGAAAGGTGTGTAGCGTCGCATGTCGTGGTGTATCCAGTGTACCACGGTGGATGAGTCGGTCCAGTAGGTCGTTCGACCAATCTTTATGCGGTGTTCTCGTCTGATTGTGTCGGCGAGTCTTGCACCGATGACCGCTGCTTGAAGTTCGAGCCGAGGTATGGTCTGCGCCTGTCTTGGGGCCACCTTGGCTTTGGCGGCCACCAATACCACGGTGATACTCCCGTCGCTGCTTGTGATCCTCCAGTAGGCCACGGTCGCGTAGGCCTGTTCGCTGGCGTCACATAGCACGTGGAGGTCGATGCTCTCGTACTTCTTCTTCGTGTAGCAGCGTGGCAGTCGGAGCTTGGTAATCTCGGCGAGGTGTGCCAACCACGATGCGAAGACTTCGTTTTCTTCCGTCGGTATCTGTTCGTCCCACGTTGTCTGGAGGCGCCACAAGCTCTGCAGGATGATTTTAGAGCGGATGGTGTAATGGCTCAGCAACCCGAGAGGGTCGTAGATGGACATCACGGCGCTGAGGGCTTCGCGTTTGGTTGGTGCGCGAGCTCGATCTCGTACCTCTGTTGGCACTCGGTTCATGGATGTATTGAACCCGAGTTCATCTCGTTCCGCGTTCCAGAACAGGCCGAGGATCTTGCTTTCCGGTTGCTCTCCCCCCAGTTGTGTAGGTGTAGTGGCGTACAGCTCAGGGGGTATGTCGCGCAGCACTGTTTTATCGCTGGCGTTCCATCCCCGCAATGTGAAGCCGGCGTTGGCGTGTACTGTTCTCGTCTCTTCCACCGTCTTCCATGCTTCCGTTGGGTCGTCGTAGCTTGCCACCAGGTCGTCCATGTAATGGCTCTCCTTGATTGCCTCCAGCGCCCGCGGGTACTCCTGCCCGTGAATGTCTGCGTTGTGATTGCGAACATAATGGGCCATGTACGGGGAGCACGCGGCGCCGAAGAGCATACTTATCATCTTGAATTTGAGTGGAGGCGTCTCTCTCTCGTCGCCTCGCCACAGGAACTGCTGCGCTGGTTGGTCTTCCGTTCTTATTTGTATTCTTAAGAACATCTCTTGAATGTCCGCTGTTACTGCCACTGCCCTTTCACGGAATCGGAATAGGATCCCCGGTAATGACAGCAGCAGGTCTGGTCCCTCCAACAGTTCATCGTTCAGGCATGTTCCGTGGCTTCTCGCGGCTGCGTCAAACACTAGCCTGCACTTGCCGGGCTTGTTCGGGTTCTGCACGGCAAAGTGTGGCAGGAACCAGCACACCGGGCTCGCACGTTCTGAGCCGTCGCACGGTGTGGCGTAGCCTTTCTTCAACAGGTTGTCGATCTGGCTGGAGTACTCTTTGGCAAATTTCGGATCGGCGTCCATCCTTTTCTCTATTGTTGTGAGGCGACGGAGTGCTTGGCTGTAACTGGGTGGCATGACGGTGTCGTCTGTTCGCCACGGCAGCCCCACCTCGTACCCTGCTTCGGTCTTCTTTGTGGTCGCCTCGACTATCTTGATGGCACGCTGATCTGCCTCTCGTACTCGTGGCTTTCCTTCTATGCAGAGAGCCTCTATCTTGAAGTGAGCGTCGACCAAGTGGTGGAGCTCCTGGTTGCTCACGTTCGACTCTCGGTCGGGCTCGTATATATGCAGCACCCTACCCTTTTGAATGAGGGCGCTGCGTGGTGCGGTTCCGTGCACCACCCATCCCAGCTTCGTTCTCGATGCGGCCGGCTCGTTCGGGTTGCCGGTCCTGAGTTCCCTGGAGACGATGCACTCCCAGTGGTCTGTCCCCACTAAGAGCCCGGGGCGTGCGCGTTCGTAACACACCTCGTTTCTGGGAAGGTCCCTCAGGTGCTCGTGTTGAAGAAGGGTTTCGGAGATGGCCTGCTGATGCAGCTGCAGGTCTTTTATGGTCCTGGCTCTGACCTTGTACCTTTCGGTTTCGTTGACGCCTCTGACGTCTATTGTGACGAGCTGGCTCTCGGTTTCCTCTTGTGACATGTTGACGCCGTTCAAGTGCAGCGGTTGTGATGGCCCTTCTGCCCCGATGTTGGTTGCTAACTCTTTGTCGATGAGAGTTACTGTTGCTCCTTCGTCTAGGAGTGCGTAGGTCTGCACCTCCCCTTGTGGTCCTGACACGATGATCGGACACATCTTCAGCAGTACTGTTCTTTGACTCATAGCTGGTTGCGGCGTGACTGATAGAACGGCCTCCTGCTTCGGCGTCTCTGCCTTCGGCGCTTCTGCTGCTTTGGCCGCCTCTGGTCGTGGCGGCGCCTGGTGCAGGGACGCGTGATGTGGTCGGCGGCATTGGTCCACGCCGCAGGGTCTTGACTTGCATCCGATGCGCCGGTGCTGTCTTTGGGCGCACTTGAAGCAGATTCTCTTTTGTTTGAGAAACTCCCATCGTTGTTGAATCGTTAGTGCCTTGTACTTGGGGCACTGAGACAGGGCGTGTGCTTGTTCACACCCAGGGCATGGTATCTTCTCGTCATCAGCTGCGGCGACAGTGTTGTAAACTGTTGCTTTCTTCTTTAGGGTTACGGCTGGTCGTGTCTCCTTCTTTTGGCTTGCGGTGGTGCACGTGGATGGGGCATAAGTGTAGCGTAGTGCCCTGTCCGCCTCCCTCATTAGGAATCGGGAGATTACGACGATTTCTGGGTCGGCCGTCCCTTCGTTATCATAGGCGTAGTCACACCAGCGGGAGCGGAGATGTGGACTCAGCTTGTCCAGCACTTCTCTCGTCAGCAGGGGATTGAATAGGTAACCCCTTCGGTCGATGGTCTTCAGTACGCAGATAATGTTCTGTAGTTTCACAGCAAAACTGTTGAGGTCGGCTGCTGATGCTCCAGGTCTAGGGAGCTTCTTCAGATCCTCGAGCGCCCGATCGATGATGATTTCGGGTCGCCCGAAGCACTGCTCCAAGGTCTTCATTATTATGTCAGGGTCTGTGGCCGTGTGTAGTAGTGCGGCCACAGCATCCCGAGCTTCTCCCTTCAGGCAGCTCCTCAGTCTGTGAATGTTCTCTGCTGCTGGAATCTGGTACATGTTGGTTGAGTCTCGAACGGCTGCCTTGAAGGGCAACCACTCGCTGGCGGCTCCAGTGAACGTCGGCAGGTCCGTATATCGCGGACGGGGTCTGGCCATCTTCTCGAGGGTCGTGGCTAGTTGCTCGATGCTATTTCTCGTTCTGGTTGGAGTTGCCGATCGTGCTCTGGGCGCCTCGAACCTTATTTGTCTTGGTTCCTCCCTGGCGTCCTTGGTTGCTTCCTCCCCCCGTGAGTCGAGCGGGTTCGTTCGTAGCCACTCGTCTACCTTTAGATGAGGTTCTTCTGTTATGGGCTCATCATTGATGCTTTCTTCGTCGTTGATGGCGGACACCTCTGCGGCTAGTCTCTTCTTAACTAGGTCCGCTTCCACGTCCATCTGTTTTCTTTGTAGAACC
Organism: Eugnorisma glareosa; assembly: GCA_947578425.1. Classification (NCBI taxonomy): domain Eukaryota; kingdom Metazoa; phylum Arthropoda; class Insecta; order Lepidoptera; family Noctuidae; genus Eugnorisma; species Eugnorisma glareosa. The sequence goes on from OX387967.1 coordinate 975,092, forward strand.
GCCAGTCTCTCTGCGGCGTTTAGTTCCGCTTGTCGTAGTCGCGTCGTGATGCTTGTGGTCGATCGGTGTGACCTCAGCGACCTTGCTGGTGACCTTGCTCGTTGTTGCGTGGTCACCGTTGTTCTGACCCCGGAGGGCCCAGCTGTGCTCGTTTCCGCCAGCCTTGAGAAGGGTGAGGCCGGCGGATCTAAAGATACTCGTCGAAGTCGCTCTTTTTCAATGTTTTCTTGCTCTCGGCGGCGTGCGGCTTCTTGTGTGCGTCGCTGCTCTTCTAATTCGACTAAGTCTGATTGGCTTCTTGTTACGACCATTTTGAAAATGTGCCTAGGGTTGGCACACTTCCTGTTCGGGTCGGCGCGCAGACGGTTCGGGTTGACACGCAAGTGGTTCGGTACAAGCGGTCGAGTCGACACGCAGACGGTCGTTTACAGGCACTGTCTACCTAGTCTAGGTTAGTTCGGTTCGTCACAGACCCAGATAGGTAGGCACAGGCACTCGTTGATTCTGCCTCGATGTTCTTGACTTAGTTGACTCTGGCGCCTTGCCTATATAGGTAGGCGCAGGCACACGTTGATTCTGCCTGACTGGCAGGTACAGGTACTCGCAGATTCTGCCTGGCTAGTAGGCACAGGCACGCACTTATAATTTTTTTAGCTTATATACTTTGGGCACTGTTATATACTTTGTTTATATACTTTGCGCTTATATACTTAGGCACTGTTATATACTTTGGCTTATATACTTTGCGCTTATATACTTTGCGCTTATATACTTAGGCACTGTTATATACTTTGGCTTATATACTTTTGCACTGTTATATAATTTGTTTATATACTTTGCGCTTATATACTTAGGCACTGTTATATACTTTGTCACTGTTATATACTTTGTCACTGTTATATACTTTGCGCATATATACTTTGCGCTTGTATACTTTGGCACTTATATACTTAGGCACTGTTATATACTTTGTTTATATACTTTGCGCTTATATACTTTGCGCTTTTACTCACGTAATGTTCTTTTTGTTTAACAACGTCTCTGCCTGGTAACTTGATACACTCACGCGTTAGTTCTCCTAGGTTACAGGCACAGGTACGCACTTGTACGATCTGTCTATCGGTCTATAGACACAGGTACATACTTGTAAGTTCCGTCTGAAGCACTAGGTACGCGCACTCGTTACTATTGCTTAGATAGCAGGCACAGGCGCGCTTGTATTATATACTTTACGCGCACTTGGTTACTAGTTATATACTTTGCACTGTTACTCACGTAATGTTCTTTTTGTTTAACAACGTTTCTGCCTGGTAACTTGATACACTCACGCGTTAGTTCTCCTAGGTTACAGGCACAGGTACGCACTTGTACGATCTGTCTATCGGTCTATAGACACAGGTACATACTTGTAAGTTCCGTCTGAAGCACTAGGTACGCGCACTTGTTACTATTGCCTAGATAGCTAGGCACACAGGCGTTCGGTTTGGATCCGGACGGCGGCACTACTTATTATCTGGCCGACGTTTACCCAGATCCGTGACAGTCGATTCTCTCATTTATACATTACGTTAAGTTCACAAGTATATACTTTACTTTTTCACTGAATTTAACACTTTTCAAATAGCTACACTGGTTTACTTTTTAAACTTATATCACGACTCGATGGACCAAAACTGAGGTGGACTGTATTGTTTCACAGCACCTAGACTGAATATTTCCGTAGTGGACTGTATATTAAAACATTTACTTGATAATCACTAGTTTTATTTCACTATTAAGTTACATTGTAGAGAGCTTGTAATCGACTGTGTTCTGGCATTTTTTTTTTTTTTTTTTTTAGGAGGGACCACTCGCAGCGCAACAACTCTCTGAGGTTGATGCTGCTTAACCGGACTATCCTGTGGTGGCCAAAAATTACTTTAAGGCCCCCAGCCAGGGCTTACAAACTAAGGATATACATTAAATGAACAGACACTAAGGGCACCCCCTGCGGGGTTCGGGCCTAGGCTTAGTGCGTCATTGAGAGGGGGGCAACTAGAGGTTGGCTGGGTCGGATTATTTAATGGGGAATTTAACGTTACATGCTCAGCGGCGCGGGCTGGCTCGTCGAGCAAGGGTCGGTCGGTGATGTTACGGGGGGGTCGCGGTGGGCCTCGGCGGCGGGGCCGGAATCGCGGTCGGTATTTGTTTTTGTACTTACGTAATGTACTAGTTTCCCTACAGCTCTCTTGAAGGAGGGTGATGGGGTCATCGGGTTGGAGGAGGGTGAGGCGGGGTCTCCTAATCCTACTTATGTTGGAGGGGGCGTATCGGGCGGCCGATGCGATCAGCGGGTTGGGGTGTTTCTCGGAAGAGTCTAGGAAACGCTTGGTAAGACGTTTCATGCACTGTTTGATGGTCGGAATTCTAAGGTCGACATGGAGTCGTTCGTTCCTAACGAACCACGGGGCATCCGCGGCTCGCCGGAGAAATCTATTTTGCAAGGTCTGCATCCTATGGAGGTGATGGGGCTTGGCATGCGCAAACACGGGGCAAGCGTATGTCATTATGGGCCGAATGCACGCGGTGTAAATACGCAATTTGCACCTAAGTGACAATTTGCTGCGAGCATTCAGCACGGAGTGGAGTCTACCAAGAGCGAAAGCGGCACGCGAGCGCACCGTCTTTATGTGCTCACCGAAAGATAGGCGTCGGTCCAGAATGACCCCCAAATATTTAGCTTGCTTCTCCCAAGGGATCGGCTTGCCAAACATAGAGATCGGTCTGGGGGTAGACGGGAAGGTTTTATGGGGGCTACTGAAAAGTATCGCCTGACTCTTATCGGGATTGACTTCGATTCTCCATTTCCGGAACCAAGCGCCTAGTACGTTTGCGGAGGTTTGGAGAATGCGGGCAATGTTATCGAGGCTCTTACCTGAGTAGTAGATGGCAGTGTCGTCAGCAAAAAGTGCTAACTCAGCCTTTCTACTCAGGGGGATGTCGCTGGTGAATAGCGTGAAAGCTAGGGGGGAGAGCACAGAGCCCTGAGGGACACCTGCGCGGATCGGATGTGGAGCGGAAAGGGCGCCTTCAATGCGGTACTGGAAGGTGCGATTCGACAGAAAGTCTCGTAAGATGAGCACGAGGCGATCCGGCACACCGAGCCGATACAGCTTGTATATCAGCCCGTTGTGCCAGACCTTGTCGAATGCTTTCGCTATATCGAAGAACAGGGCACCAGTCATCAGGCCTCGCTGGTAGCGGGCGCTGATATGCTCGACTATACGGTGCACCTGCTGGACACAAGAGTGGTTTGCTCTAAAGCCAAACTGTTCTTTTGGAATTAGACTCTTAGCTTCGGCGTAGTCTTTGAGACGCTTGTAAATGAGCCTCTCGTAGACTTTGCCAAGGACATTGAGTAAACTGATGGGACGGTAGCTACTGGGGGAGGTCTTCGGCTTACCCGGCTTGGGTATGCCGATGACTGTGGCCTGTTTCCACGACTGTGGGAACATGTTATTTGCTAGAGCGCCATTGAAGATGGCGGTCATTAGCACAATAAGAAAGGGGGGGAAGAGTTTAAACACCCTGTTGGTGATTCCGTCAGAGCCAGGGGCCTTCCTTGGTTTGAGTCTCCTGATGATCTCCTCCACCTCGTCAGGGGTGACGGGGGGCAGAGGATCATCAGGGTCCTCCACGGGGGGGAGGGAGGTTCGGCGTTCGACTTCAGCATCCACTTCAGCGAGGTGGGCTGGGTCTACTGGCTGGGAGCTGGGGGAGCACTGGGACTCTAGGCTGTCGGCCAGGCATTCCGCTTTGTCGTCGTCGTCAAAAGCGACGCTGTTGTCGGGTCGAATGAGAGGAGGCATGGCGGAGATCTCAGAGGAGCGAAGCTTCCTCTGTAGGTCCCAGAAGGCCTGATGGGTCGGTTCCAGTTCATCGAGCATCTTGTCCCATTGCCCATTACGCAGCTCTTTGACGCGTCTACTTACCTTACGTTGTAAGTAGCGCATAAAAGCCTTGTTACTGGCGCAGGGGAAAGCTCTGTAAGCCCGAATAGCCGCGTTCTTCTCGGTCACGAGATCACGCACATCGTCCGGAAAGCTCCAGCGATGATCAACCGCCGGAGCCTCCCTTGAACACTCGTTCAGGACGGATTGCACGTGTTCCGTGAACAAGCCGATCGCGGCCTCCGTGTCGGCCACAGACTCGATATTCTCCGGAATTTGGTCAAGGTGAGGGGACTCGGTGGATTTCAGTAACTCACTTACTTTCCCCCAGTCCGTAATCACCTTGGTGGCGTGGGTTTGTGTGGGATCGAAGGGGCCTGATCTGGGAGCGAGCTCCAAGACAACAGGTCTATGGTCCGAGTTGAGTTCGTCGATCGTCTCCAAAGAATGCAATCGTAAATTTACATTCTTCAGAAGCGCGACGTCGAGCACATCGGGGCGCTGATCGGGGTCATGAGGGTAGTGGGTGGGATGCATCGGGGCGATGACATCAAAGTTGAGTGGGGAGCAAAGGTCGAACAGTACCTTGCCTCTGGAGTTTGCCATGTGGCATCCCCATGAGAGGTGTTTGGCATTAAGATCCCCCGCCAGAAGGACGGAGTCACTTAAGCCAAGAAGTGCGGTGAGATCGTCTCTCAGAGTGGCGTTGGTCTCCGCGAGGTTGGAAGGTGGGAGATAAGCCGAGACAATCGTGATGGGCTGATGGCCTGTCATGCCCAGCCGACAGACAGAGACCTCTAAGTTGGCGAGGGACGGGGGGTCCATAGGAATGCAGTAGAGAACGGACTTGTAATAGATGAGAGTACCTCCTTTATGACAACGAGTCCTGTCATTGCGAACCATGCGATAGTTTGCAATTCTCGGGTCTCGCTGATGGGGCTTCAGGAAGGTCTCTTGGACTAATAGGATGTCTAAGTGATGGTCGCGGAGGAAGTTGGCGATCTCATCACGCTGGCGACTCAGGCCATTGGCGTTAAAGGTCCCTATCCGGAGGGATTTCGGTTTGACTCTACAGGGGGTGGTGTGAGACATTATTGGTTGTTATGGGGAAGGTTGCGGAGGGCTTGCGTAACATCCGGGTACGCTTCGTAGACTTGGGCGAGGAGGATAAAGTCGCCCTTGCAGGCAACGATATCGCGGGCCATCTGTTTACCCCTAGGGCTGTGGAAAACCCCAAAGGTACTTGTAATAACCCTGAAGGGGTCAAAGGGGTCGACCGCTGGCTGGGGCGGGAGGCGTCCCAGAGCGGGGGGAGGTGGGGGCGGGAAGCGTCCCATAGCGGGAGGAGGGGGGGCCGCGAAGTTGAAGGGGGCTCGGGGCGCTGAGGGCGCAGCCGCCTTCATAATTGGCCTTGGAGGCTGGGCGGAGAGTACCGCCTTCAAGACGGGAGGGAGAGAGGGAGGGAATACCGCTGTCGGCGCTTGAGCGGGCCTCAGGGCCGGGAAGTGGGCCTGGTGATTCAGCGCGTTCCACGGACTGGGGCGCTGAGGGCTGAGGGAGAAAGGGGGTTGGTTCGAGGGGGGGGTTGGGCGTTCCCTCTGTTGCCGTTTTTGGCTCCTCTTTGCCAACTTAGGGGCCGAGGATTTCGGGGCCTTGGGGCATCCGCGGTAGTTGGCTGGATGCCCGGACTCACCGCAGAGGACGCAACTAGGAGGTTCCGTACATAGGGTACGGTCCTTGGGGCGGGTGCACTCGGCGGTGCCATGGTCACCCAGACACTTTACGCATCTGGGCTTCCCGAAGCAATTGCGCTGTGCGTGGCCATATAACTGGCACTTATGACACTGGCTTTCTATGCCAGAAGCAATTGGTCTCTCTACTCTGAGGCCGGAGAGGCCACAGATTTTTGAAATGCTGAAAATGGGGTGGTGACCCTCGACGGGGTCGCAGACCACGAGAATCATGTTAAAAGATTCACCCCCGTTTTTACGGTGCATGCGGTGCACCTCGGCGACAGGGATGTTTTGGGCGAGTGTTCTGGCATCGCCTGGTTCGGTCTTTTATACACGAACGCGAAAGCGCACGGGGCGGCGGTGCCCAACATTATTCCCGCCAAATGATCAATAACATGGCGCCGACCAACGGAGGGGCACTGGACAGGTTTCGACCTGTCGGGACTTGAACAGAACATGAATGCCGGTCCGTTGGTCGACCAATCAGAGTGTTTGTTACATTTCAACATGTCAGAACCTGTTGGTTCAAGGGTTTCTGGCTTCTATGTGCCTAATCATTATTATTTATTGATTATACATAAATCTTAACCTACCGGAGATCGGCGTCTTTATTACTATCGTTTATTATACATAAATCTTATTCTACTTAGGACCCGGAGATCGGTGTCTTTATTATTATCTATACATAAGTTTTATGTTGGTTGTGATCCTGAGATCGGCGTCCGCAACAGTAAGACAAGGAAGTAGTTCACGGGACATGCAGGTTAAACCAACAACGTCATCATCATCCGTAAATCGAACTCCTGCGTCCAACTCGGCCGTTACAAGCCAACCGTCTTCGTCTAGTGTTGGTCAAGATTTTAGTCGAAAAATAATTAAATGTTATACTTGTGGGGGTAACCATGAAAGGAACCAATGCGATGTAAATAAATGTGAATATTGTGGGAAAAGAGGGCACGTTGAATCGAGTTGTTACCATAAGAAAAATTCAACAAAACCTGTAGTGAAACCTGAACAACAAACTAAATTTATTTCTACAAACCCACGTAATAAGTTTATTAAAAACGTTTACATATTAAATAATTGTTATGAAGCATTTATTGACACTGGTAGTAGTTGCTCGTTAATATCCGAATCATTAGCAAATAAAATTTCTTTGTCATATATCGCACTACCCTCACCCGTCGTTTTACAAGGATTTTCTAAACAAACTTATAAATACGTAAATAAAAAGGTAACGGTTAGTCTCGTTTTAGATTCTATTTTTTTGAATGATATAGATATGTACGTCTTGGATGATATGGTTGGGTGCGATATATTGACTGGAAGAAATGTGACTGAGCGATCTGATTTAATGTACTCGCAGGTAGGCGACCAACTACAATTCCAATCCGCGAGTAAATTTAAAGAATTTTGTAGTAATGTAGCCGCTATAGATTTAGATACAAGTACCCATCAAAACGAGTTATTGGCTTTGTTCAATCGGTACAGTGATTGTGTTGCGTCAAGCATAAAAGAACTTGGAAAAGTTAACAATTACGAAATGATAATTAATTTATCAAGTTTACAGCCAGTTCAATGCAGACCCTTTAGAACTTCGTATTCGGACAGGCAGACAATTAGGGAAATAGTAAAAGAATTAGTAGAAAACAAAATAATACGAGATAGCAATTCCCCTTATGCCAGTCCAGCCCTTTTAGTTGATAAAAAAATGGCGAAAAAAGGCTCTGCATTGACTATAGGATGTTAAATAAAATTACAATCAAAGATATTTATCTTTGATTGTAATTTTATTTAACATCCTATGCCGCGGATTGATGATTTATTAGATAGGCTTCAAGGACATAAATGCTTCACAAGTTTAGATTTAAAAAGTGGGTATTATCAGATTTCACTGCATAAAGATTCTATAAATAAAACTGCTTTCATTACAGAAGACGGACATTATGAGTTTTAAGACTCCCGTTCGGTTTAGCAAATGCTCCTTCATGTTTTCAGCAGATGATGAACAAAGTACTTGGGAACTTGAGATTTGGCAATGTTATTATTTTTTTTGATGACGTTTATCTTGTTACTGAAACAGTTGTAGAAAATATCAGTTTATTAGAACAAGTATTACAGATATTCAGAACGAATGGTTTGACATTAAATCTAAAAAGTGCCATTTCTTTAAAAACGAAATTGAATTTCTAGGTTATAAAATTAAACCAGGGTACATTATGCCAAATGAGTCAAAATTAGAAGCGGTTAGGAATTTTCCAATTCCCAAAACTGTTCATCAGCTTCGACAGTTTTTGGGACTAATTAGTTATTTTCGTAAATTCATAAGACATTGCGCAGTTTTATCTGCACCCCTTACAAAACTGTTGAAGAAAGATGCCGTCTGGGTATGGGAAGATGTACAAAATAGGGCATTCCATACTCTTAGAGATAAATTAACCTCTGAAAGCATTTTGGCCATTTTTGATCCTAATAAAGATAAAGTTCTGTATACAGACGCAAGTAGGGACGGTATCGCTGGTATACTTACCCAGATTGATGATGAGGGCGAAAAAGTCGTACATTATTATAGTAGGCAAACCAAGGAAGATGAAAAGAAATATCATTCCTTTGAACTTGAATTGTTAGCTGTTGTATGTAGTCTTCAAAAATTTCGATTGTACTTATTAGGTAAACAATTCCGAATAATTACTGACTGTAACGCGGTTAGGTACGCCTTAACTAAAAAGGATATTATCCCGCGAATAGCATAATATATTGGGTCTTATCGACTCAAGGGTTCTCGTTTGAAATAGTTCATAGGGAAGGATCCCGGATGCAGCACGTGGATGCCTTGAGCCGCAATCCCGTGCCATCCGGTGAAAAATCAGAATCTGAGATCATTATGTCAATTACGGAGGCAGATTGGTTGTTGACAGTACAGGTACAGGACTCTGAAATAGTAAAAATAAGGGATATATTGGCCTCAGGAGAGGCCGACGAACATAAAAATATTTTCAACAATTTTGAACTTTTAGGCGGAAAAGTTTATAGGAGAACTAGTCAGGGACGTAGATGGGTCGTACCAAAAAATGTATTTGGCAAATCATAAGATGTAATCATGATGATTTGGGTAATTTTTCTGTAGAAAAGTGTGTTGAGCGTATACGTACAGGGTATTGGTTTCGACGTCTGCGTTATATTGTAAAAAAGTATATTAAAAATTGCTTGAGTTGTATATATTTTAAAAATAAGGGAGGTCCAAAAGAGGGACAACTGTACCCTCTGCCAAAATATGCACAACCTTTCCACACCCTTCATCTTGATCATTTAGGACCGTTCGTAACCACTAAAAACAAAAACAAATATTTGTTGGTAATTGTTGATTCGTTCACAAAATTTATATTTATATGTGCTGTACGTAAAACTAATGCAACTGGAGTGATTAAAGAATTAGAACGCATATCTAAAATATTTGGAAACCCCAGAAGAATAATCAGTGACGCAGGCTCTTGTTTCACCTCAAATCAATTTTCTCAGTACTGTGTAAATAGAAATATTAGGACACATATCGTAGCGACAGGAGTACCTCGTGCTAATGGACAGGCGGAACGGTTTAACAAAACCATTTTAGAAGCCTTAAAAACTATGGGTGCGGGTACTAACGATGATAGGTGGGATGAGTGCATTAAGCCATTGCAGCAGGGACTTAATAGTACGATACATAAAACTACTCAAGCCGTTCCTAGTGAGGTAATGTTTGGCTATAGGTTACGTATGGATAGTGATAGTCTCGCCCCAGATTTTGATAGCGAAGCATTGGTAGACGTGTCAAAGTTGCGCGAAATGGTGGACGAAAATGTTAAGGCCAGTGCAGAGGATCAAAAGAAACGATTTGACAAAACGCGAATCAAAGCCACACGGTATAAGGAAGGGGACTTGGTATTGGTTAAAATACAGAGTCAAAGTAATGATGGTCAAAGTCGAAAACTATTGCCTGCATTCAAAGGCCCATTCCAAATAAAGAAAGTCCTGGAAAATGATAGATACGAGATATCAGACTTAATAGGCAGTCAAAGAAGCTCAAAATTGTATAATGGAGTAGCCGCAGCGGAAAATATAAAAAAAAATGGATTAATATTAATGATTGGAGCATTGAATGATAGTAATATAGCAAAGGAATGTAAATAATCAAAAACGTGTTGGCAAGGTATTTATCAAAACTGTTTTATTGCTTATTTGCCAGTAATGTTCAAACAGTGATAAATAAAAATTTCTTGATTAAGTATTCCTTGAATTTTAAAATTAATTTCCCTTTTGAGTTAGCGAGCCTAGATAGAATACTGTAACTGTAATTAGGGTGTACATGGTGTACAGCATTAATTGTTGTATTGCACATTATGTTGAAATATAAATTGCTTTGCTTTGTGTTGTGTTGTACAAGATCAACTTGGTACGCTTGAGTGAGTGAAATACTCTTCGAGTGCAAGTGATATGTCAGTTATAAACCTGGTCTCAGATCAACTTGGTACGCTTGAGTGAGTTAAATACTCTTCGAGTGCAAGTGATATGTCAGTTATAAATCTGGTCTCCTAAGTGTGGCAAAGTCCCTTTAGGTGCAGGAAGTGGCATTGCATTGCAAGAATTATTTAAGTGTGCAATACTTTTTCTGGTGTCCTTTCTTAAGAATGCTTTTATATATTTGTATTTTAACAGGGACATTTATTCTGATTTCAATATCCTATCCAGACTTGTGAGGTGCCTGGGGCAGGCACCATGCAGCATGGCCGTGTTGGCAATATTGCAATTAAAGCGCCATCTGGGGACGACAGCAAAGAAACTGACATCAACGAAGGCAGTTTCATGTTGCTGAGGTTTCCGCAGAGGCTTTATAACGGCGACGCACAAGCGGAGCGGCCTCTTGGGCTTTTGGATTTTGGATAGTTCACATCTTATATTCGCTATCATTGATTGTTATTTTCTTGTACCTATCTTTGTAGAACTAAATAATTAAATAAGTTAATTGTCTTATTTAAAAGTAAAATTAGATTTAAATCTCACACAAACACCTTTCAAATCATGGATAATATATCACTAAAACACTGCGAATACATAATTGGAAATTTGACTACAGCATATCACTACACGACATCAATCTGCACAGTGTATAGATCTCCGAAAGATAGTAAGCACTTGTTTATCAGAGAGTTGAAAGAACTATTAAGTAAGGACACCTTCAAACACTCAGATTTATACTTGTTAGGGGATGTCAACATTGATTTAAAATTGAAAGACAACATTCGGGATTATTACATAAGCTGTTTGGCTGAATGTGGCCTAACGAGCGCAATTTCGGATTACACAAGAATCGAAAAACGAAATGATATTATCACTCGTAGTTGTATTGATCATATTTTTGTGAGATCGCGCTCGTTAGACCTTTACTCAGCGGCGCTCAGCGCGGTTTGGGCAGACCATCGCATGATCGTGTTGTCTTGCATTGGAGGGGGACCTAAAAGCGCTGTACAGGATGTTGTTAAAGTTAAAGAATTATTTGATTACAATAAGTTGAAACAAAAGTTGGACGACATAGATTGGAATTTAGTCGATAGTATGCAATGCCCTCTGCAGATATATAGCCATATTAAAAATAGCCTTGATTATTGTTATGAACAATCGAAATATTCAAAAATAATTAATACCAACAGTAAAAGGAATAAAGAGTTGTGGATAAATAGTAAAATTAATAATGTGTGTCATAAAAGAGATTTACTTTTCAGTCAATGGAAACAAGATATAAATAATAAAATACTTAGATTAGAATATAATAAACAAAGAAATAAAACTAAAAAATGTATAGACAAATCTAGAAACCAATATTATTTTAACCTAATCAATGAAAATAAAATGAATAAAAAGAAAATGTGAGACATATTAAACAAACTATCTGGTCGAATCTGTAAGTCAGTAGACGAAGCAATAATCAAAGCATTCAAGAAAAATAATTTAACTATAAATACAATAGCTAACAATTTTAGTAAGGGATTTAGTGAAAACGTAAATAAAATATTACCTAAGTGCAACCAAAAACTAATCCCTGAATCAGAATATATGTCTCCAATTAACAAGTCCATGTTATTTAAAAAACCTACCGTTCGTAATATTTCTAATATTATAAAAAACCTTAACGTTAATAAATCAGCTGGTGTAGATGGCATTCGATGTATAGACGTGAAGGTTGTAAGTGATAAGATAGCCAAGGTCATAGTTAAGCTAATAAGCACTAGTATACAAGTTGGGGAATATCCTCAAGAATTAAAATCAGGTATCGTGCGACCAATATATAAAAATGGATCTCATAGTAACTATGACAGTTACAGGCCCATCACAATATTACCAGTCATTGATAAGGTAGTAGAAAAATACGTGTGTCAGCAAATTCAGAATTTTTACATTAAAAACGATGTCTTATCGAGCTCTCAGTTTGGCTTTCAACCTAATAAATCAACTTCAATCTTGCTTTCTAAATTCACAGATGAAATAAACCATCACCTCAATCATAAAAAACATGTTATCCTGTTATTCATTGATTTTAGCAAAGCATTTGATACCCTTAGACATGACACACTTATAAAAAAACTTGATAATACAGGGGTTCGAGGCCCAATATTAAACTGGTGCAAGGATTACCTAAAAAAAGGAACTTGCCGTGTAAAGATCAGCAATGAACTTAGTGACGTAGCTGTAGTAGCTACGGGAGCAGCACAAGGCTCAGTTATAGGACCCCTCCATTATTTGGCATACGTCAATGACATGGAGAATGTTATAAATAATTTCTCAGTCTTTCAATACGCGAACGACACCTGTCTCGTAGCAGCTGACAAAGACTTATCTAAGGCTGAACAATCGATTCAAAATGATTTTGATAATCTGTGTAAGTGGTCTCATGATGCTGGACTAGTGCTTAACGCTGGTAAAACTAAGACTATCCACGTTCGTTCCAATCATTTACTCAACTCTGACAAGCCAGTTAAAATAATTGCGCACACTCATCAATGTTTGCATAATATTTATTTATTTTATTTATTTATTTAAATCGAACACAAATGATTCATATTATTGTTATTACCACTTATCAACTATGTTAGTAACATTTTCCATATAAATTAAAATAAATATAATAAATAAAGCTGATAAGGTGCAATTATCTAGCCTTGGTTGCAATTGTGAACCATTGGAGCAAGTTACCAACTATAAATATTTGGGTTTACTCGTTGATGACAGATTTAACTGGGGCTATCACATTGATTCCATATGTGATAAACTGAGAGCAATGCTAGCCAAATTTGCAATAATTAAATACAAAGTACCTTTCAAAATATTACTTAACCTTTATAATGCACTCGCGGAGTCAATAATTTCATATGGAATTACTAGCTACGGTAGAACGTTTAAAACTTACATAGACAAAATATATAACCTACAACTTCGTTTATTAAAAATAATAATTCCAAATAAAATAAAGAAAACACTTTATGATGGTGATGACGTAACTGGTTTCTTTAAATATTGTAAAATCTTGCCAGTACACACAAAAATACGAAAGTGGTTATTGATAGAACAGTTCACCAAAAAAGATCCACAAATTAAATTCAATCATGGCAAGGCAACGAGATTGGCAGCCCAATCAAAACTGGTAGTACCGAGATACAAGAACTATTATGGGAAACGAACTGTCGCTTATTTAATACCTACTTTAATTAATGACATTCCACCAAAAATACAATCGGAAATAACAAATAGTAATTATAAAAGTAAATACAAACAGTTCTTTGACTCTCTCTGAAAATGCATCATCCTGTTTAAATTTCATTCAATTGGTAATTTGGCATCGTCGCGATGTCTCACCCGCGCTGTCGTTGTTTTTTGTAAGATTTCTTAGTTAGTTATTATTTACGAACTACCTCACAACTTGTTTTAACTACTACGTACTATGTCCTAACCATACATTAATAATTATTATTTGCTATGTTAGTATTAAGATAATATTAAGAGCTTAAAAGTGTTTCAACATCCGGACAAACCTAATGAGGTTTTTGTGATGTTTCTGTTTACATTTTGTTTTGTTCTATAATTAATAAACAATAAAAAAAAAAAAATGAAGCTAAGGGAAGTTCCCAACCGGACCTGTCAAAACTGAATGATGAGGAGTTACAGAACATTACTAGCCGTAACTACAAACGGAAACAGCTGCACGACGATTTATCAGAGCAATTCCAAAAGTTCCAAGACCATATTTCTACTTTGTTGACAAATTTCGCTACTGAACAAAAGGAAATTAATTTAAAAATAAGAGATGATGTTGCATCCATAAATGAACAGTTAAAAGACATTAAGTCGACCAATACTAAACTGGCCCAGGAGCAAGAAATTCTAAAAACCGAAATAACAAACCTTAAAATTTCTAACAGTACTACCGCTCAGAAGATAAATACACTTCAGACTGACGTTGATCAGCTGAAAATTACCTCGAAGACTGCGATTGCTAATATTACTCCAAATCTGACTTATTGCGAGAAGGTGTTGTCGGAAATACAAGAACGCTGTCAAAGAAACAAGAACTTGGTTATTGTTGGCATATCTGAACTTCGTTCTGCCAACGCGGCTTCAAGACATGACCATGACAAGCAAGAAGTTATTAAAGCAATAATAAATATTACCTCAGATTGTCCTGCACCAGTTAAACTTCATCGCCTTGGTAAATATGATATTAAAAAAGTCGTCCTATTATATATGCATCGGAAGACGTACCCAAATATATATTGCCTAATAAATCAAAACTGAATGACACATCTATCAAAATATATCCCGACCAAACACCCCAACAACAAAGCTATTTAGAAAATCTTCGGAAAGAACTCCAGCAGCGCACAGAAAATGGTGAGACAAACTTAAGTATTAAATACCTGAAAGGCGTTCCAAAAATGACCTATGCTGAATCAAAAAACTGACAGTAACTACATTACAAAATAGCCCACAAGTGGAAACACAAAATACCATTACTTACCAGATAACAGACAACTATACTAATATTATCACTACTACTAAATCTCTGAAATTCCTATACACGAATGCTCGAAGCATTGTCAAGCCAGGCAAACATGATGAACTTAAATGTATTGTGGAATCCTTCCATGATGCTATACATGTCATAGTTCTGACCGAGACGTGGATCAAATCAGATGAAGAGGCACAACGACTGCAATCAAATGCAAATAACAACCTATACGCATTACTATAACTTCCGAACAAATACCAGAGGAGGAGGAGTTTCCATTTACGTACACAATTCTCTGAAGCAAACCTTCATCGAAGAAAAAACTGAAGATGATAACCATTACCTTTGGGTCCACCTGGAAAAAATTTCTCTTGATATTGGAGTTGTTTACAAACCAGAACGGACAAATATAACAAGTTTCCTAGACACCTATTCATGCTACTTACAAAAGATGAAAAGAGCTATTATATTTGGGGATTATAACCTCAATCTTCTTAAACCTGATAGAAACGTGAAAGATTATAAATATTTATTAAAAGAAGATGGATACACAATATTAAATAGGATTGCTAAAAAACATTGCACACGAGAAACTTCAACTACCAACACTATCCTAGATCATGTTAGTACAAACCTGCAAATCACCGACTACAGCTTTCATTTGGCAGTTACTGAGTCGTCGTTTTCAGACCACAAACAAATTTACTTTGAAATTAAAAGATAATATCCAGAACTACTGCAGAAGAGGAAATACAAAATAACTGATTACGCAAATCTACACAAAACTATAAATGAAAACAAGTTTGAAAATGAAAATGATGACTATTTGGCACTTGAAGAGTACTTAAAATCTGTGATCCACAAAAATAAAACTGAAAAGAGGAAGATTCTTAACCCACCTAAAACTGATTGGATAAACAAAGATATAATAAAAACTATCAATACTAGAAATGAACTGGGTAAGAAAGTAAAAGAGAATCCTGAAGACGCAGAAATAAAGAGCAATTTTATAGCTGAACGAAATAATGTGACAGCTGTTATTCAGAATGCAAAGAGTTCCTATTATTTAAAATCTTTCAAAAATTGTAATGGAAAGCCTTTTAAGATGTGGAAGTTGATTAATAATATAACTTGCAATAAAATAAAAAATAACTCAGCCCCTACAAAACTTGAAGGTCCGATTACCGATACAAAACTTATATGTGAGAGTTTCAATCATTACTTTTCAACAATCGGTTCCGTGCTAGCAAGTGAAATCCCAAAATGTAATGAAAACAATGCAACTGGCACGCTTTCGAGATTGAGTACAAGTACGCAGGCTGGTGTAAAACTTACAGAATTGTCACCAACCACTACTAAAGAGGTTTCAAAAATTATTGACGAATTGAAAACTAACACGAGCACAGGCATCGACGGTATTAGTACTAAAGTAATTAAATGTATTAAAGATTTACTTTTGGAAGACTTAACAAAATGCATTAACAAAAGCCTTCAGGAAGGAATATTTCCTGATACATTAAAAATCGCCAAAGTCACACCAATACATAAAACCGGAAATAACGCAGATGTGAGTAATTATCGTCCAATATCAGTCTTACCGATTATTTCTAAAATACACGAAAAAATCGTTCATAATAGGTTACAATCTTACCACTCTATCCGCGACTATTGACCTTATTACTAACTTAAAAACTAACATTGATAAAAAACAAATAGCTCTTGGGATCTTCATTGATTTGAAAAAGGCATTTGACACTGTAAGTCACAAACTTCTTCTTAAAAAACTGGAAAGTATCGGTATTACTGGCTCAGCATTAAAAATATTAAATTCTTATCTTACTAATAGGTACCAAGTAGTCGGTATTGGTGAACATAGAAGTGAACCCAAACCCATTAACTTTGGAGTACCACAAGGTTCTATACTAGGGCCTCTATTATTCCTTATCTACATCAACAATATTAATGAAATTGGACTTAAAGGAGTTATTTCACTATATGCCGACGATACTAGTCTCTTTTACTTTGGCAGTAATATAGAAGGTATTGTTAATAATAATAATAATAATTTATATCTGTGGCCCGGGTGTCAAAGTGACGCAATCTTTTTTCTGCAATTCAATAATTTTATATATTTTTCGACAAATTTAATTGTTTTATATATGTTTTGGACAATCAAAATACAAGAAAAAAAAAAAAAACTAAAATGGAATTAAATAATTTGGAACGAGTACCTACGAAATTCGAACATAAATAATAATGCAGGAATATTGAAGCGTCAAATACCCAGGAATGCTGACTAGAAGCCGGGCAAAGCAACAGGCACACCCACCATCTCCGGGCTCGTCGCTCAGCTCCGCCTCGCAGCCGCCGGGACGCGCCACATCCGTGAGCATCGTGTCACCAGTCGCTGCAGTTGCGTCGAGCTCGAGCGACGAGTTTTTCTCCCCGCCGTCGACACCACCACCTCCACCACGACGACAAGGAAGAGGACGGCCACCAGCGGGCTTGGGACCTCGAGGCCAACCGGCCCCGAACAGGGTCCCCGCTGCCGGTGGAAATGTGTCGCGCATGCGATGGACTCTGTCCATTAATGAGAACGTCATGCGCGCATATTATGGGGCTACTGAGGGGGGAAGCAACTTGACTGCATACCGTGGTCGGATGCTCTCTCTGTTTCAGGTGCTTGAGCCAGCTATCAGCGTGTCAGCACAACGACTGTCGGATCAGGTGCGGGTCATCCAGCGTAACCATATGTTAGATGACACCGTACTTGATCGACTACGCCTCGATTCACGGAGTGACCCAGTTCCGCCTGCTTCGCCAATGATCGCGGTACAGCAGCAAAATGTACCCAGTGCTTTGCCGCGATCCGACCGCGGTGGTGAAGAGGATGACGAAGTTATATCCGTGAGTAGCCAATGCAACGTACAATTGAGGAGCGCTTTGGAGGGTGCGTTCCGGGAGTACCGTTCCACACCACCTGAACTTAGACCACGTCTACCTCGTTTGCCAATGCACAAGAAAAATAAGGCGCTGGTGTGTGCTCTAGATTCGCAGCTGTCAACCTGCTTTGACAGCAGCAAAGACCTCGCCGATACCCACTCAATATTGTACTGTGGAGCTGTAGCGGCATGTCGTGTAGCTCACGTTAAATTTCCCAACAACGACAGAGCTACACGACCAAAATTAGCTGTTCCAGCTTGGCAGTGCAGGATTGAGAGGCGTATCGGTGGGGCTAGAGCACTCATCGGCAAGTTAATCTGCTTCAGGGAGGGCAATACTCGTCCTAGAGTGATGCGCTTTGTGAGGCGGGCATTCTCGGGAACCGATATTAGTTCTCGAGATTACTTAGCCCGCGTCACAGAGCGTATCGACTTCCTGAAGCAGAAGATCTGTGCATGGGCAAGCCGTATTCGTCGGTACAAACGGCGAGTGGAGCGATACACTCAGAATCGCACATTCCAAAGCGATGAAAGGTGGGTATATCGGGCTTGGGAGCGACCAGACCAAGGTGTGACTGACACGGGTCTGCCGGATGATGACGCCATGTGTTCATTCTGGCGCAGCATCTGGTCGGTGCCTGTCAGTCACACTGAGGGCGATTGGACCCGGGAGGTTGAACAAGCGTGTGATCCAATACCAGAAATGGGGGCAATCATCATCAGCCCCCAAGACGTAGCTCGTGCAGTTCGTCCGTTACCTAACTGGAAGTCTCCAGGGCCGGACGGACTGCACAACTTCTGGATTAAGTGGTTCCAAAGATCGCACACTTGCTTGGCGTCCCAGTTTCAATCAGCCTTAGAGTCAGGGTCGCTGCCCCAGTTCTTGACGACAGGAATTACCCACCTGCTCCATAAATCAGGTAGTACAGCGGAGCCCAAAAATTATAGACCAATCACTTGTCTTCCAACGGTCTATAAAGTTCTTACATCCATTTTGAGAGCTAAAATCAATCAACATATTGAGACTAATTCTATCATGTCTGCCTCTCAGAATGGATGTAGGAATGGGTCCCGCGGTACTAAGGAGCTGCTCCTCATTGATATGGCCATTAGCCAACAGGTTCGCCGCTCCCGAAAGGATCTGTCTACATGTTGGATAGATTACAAGAAAGCCTATGATTCTGTGCCTCATACATGGCTCATGAGGGTGCTGGAGTTGTATAAAGTAGATGCAACTCTGCGTACCTTCCTGGTGTCATGTATGGGGCACTGGAGAACGGTTCTTCGCTATCCAGGATGTCGACAGATCCAGGGGAACAGCGAACCGATAAGGATCGAACGCGGTATATTCCAGGGTGATAGTCTGAGTCCATTGTGGTTTTGTCTAGCCTTGAACCCTCTCAGCACACTGCTGGAGGGTTCAAGTCTAGGCTATAGGTTGAGGAGAGGTGGTCAGGTCATATCTCACCTTCTTTACATGGATGATCTGAAACTCTTTGCCCCAAACAATTTGCAACTGATGGATCTACTGAAGGTAACAGAAACCTTCAGTAGCGCCATCAGGATGGAATTTGGTGTGGACAAATGTGCAGTCATGCATGTAAAGCGAGAGGAGATTATGGAATCCGTGGGAACTCAACTCTCGGATTCCATACACCTTAGATCCCTCTCCTTAACAGAATCCTACAAGTATTTGGGTATGTCGGAAGCATTAGGTATCAATACCGCCGACATGAAGCAATCGTTGAGGGAACGCTTTTTTGGCCGCCTGAATAAGGTGCTAAACAGTCTTTTGTCAGGCGGAAACAAGGTGCGCGCCTTCAACGGTTGGGTCATGCCGGTTTTGATGTATTCTTTCGGCATACTCAAATGGACTCAGACGGAACTTGATGCCCTGGATAGGAGGGTCCGCGCGCTGCTGACCGCAAATCGAATGCATCACCCACGGTCGTCGGTGATGAGACTGTATATCCCGCGGAAGTGTGGGGGTCGTGGCTTCTTAAATGCTAAGACCCTGCACAACCGTGAGGTATGCAGTCTCAGGGAATATTTCCTAGAAGCCGACGTGGGGATGCACCGAGATGTGGTCTCAGTGGACAAGGGCCTCACCCCGCTCTCCCTGGCTAATGAGAACTGGCGCAAGCCTAGAGTATTAGACACTAATGACCGCAAGGAGGTATGGCAGGGCAAGGAACTTCACGGACGCTTTTACCGGGCCCTACATGGGCCCGATGTAGACTTCTTAGCGTCCGTATCTTGGCTGCGCTTCGGTGACCTATTTGGGGAAACCGAAGGTTTTGTCTGTGCAATAATGGACGAAGTTATGATGACGAATAACTACCGGAAATACATTGTGAAGGATGGCACGGTTGACATATGTCGGGCATGCCACCGTCCGGGAGAATCGATCCGACATATTATTTCTGGGTGTTCTCGTCTGGCTAACGGAGAGTACTTGCATAGACACAACCTCGTTGCCAGGATTATCCACCAGCAACTTGCTTTGAAGTACAACCTTGTGGAATCAGAAGTGCCATACTATAAGTATGCGCCCGACCCAGTTCTCGATAATGGTAATATCACGTTGTATTGGGATCGACCTATCATCACTGACAGGACTATTGTTGCCAATAAACCTGACATTGTGGTGATAGATCGATTGGTGCGTCGCGCAATGATTGTTGATATAACGGTTCCGCATGACGAGAACCTCGTGAAAGCAGAGAAAGATAAACAATTCAAATATCTAGATTTGGCTCGCGAGGTTGTCGACATGTGGGACGTGAGTACAGCAGTCATTGTGCCGATAGTCGTGTCGGCCAATGGCTTAATAGCCAATAGCCTCGACGAACATCTGAGGAAGCTCTCGCTAGGCAGCTGGATCAAGGGCTTGATTCAGAAAGCAGTACTTCTGGACACGGCGCGTATTGTTAGGAGGTTCCTCACTCAAGAGCCCTGACCATCGGTATCTCGGACCCTGTTCCCGATGCCGGTGGGCTACTATTTTCTATATTTTTAAATGTTTTTTATATAATCTTTGTTACTAAAAATATTTAAAAATGTATATAATATGTAAAGAAAATAAATGAAGGAAATAATAATAATAATATATAATAATATATATCTGTGGCTCGGATGTCAAATTGACGTGACATAAAGTTTTCTGAAACCAATTTTATTTAATATTTTTACCACATTTCCATAACAAAACGAATTATAAATAACGAAATAATGAAAAAAAAAAAGCATTATCCAAATCAAACCAAACACGACAGGAATGTACGAATAACGAAAATATAAGAAAATCAATGCCATAAAACTAAAACGTCATAAAATGCTGACCAGAAGCCGAGCCAAACAACAGGCACACCCACCATCTCCGGGCTCGTCGCTCAGCTCCGCCTCGCAGCCGCCGGGACGCGCCACATCCGTGAGCATCGTGTCACCGGTCGCTGCAGTTGCGTCGAGCTCGAGCGACGAGTTTTTCTCCCCGCCGTCGACACCACCACCACCATCGCCTCGACGACGAGGAAGAGGACGGCCACCAGCGAGCTTGGGACCTCGAGGCCAACCGGCCCCGAACAGGGTCCCCGCTGCCGGTGGAAATGTGTCGCGCATGCGATGGACTCATTCCATAAACGAGAATGTCATGCGCGCATATTATGGGGCTACAGAGGGAGGAAACAACCTGACTGCGTACCGTGTTCGGATGCTCTCTCTGTTTCAGGTGCTTGAGCCAGCTGTCAACGTGTCGGCGCAACGACTGTCGGATCA
This sequence comes from Eugnorisma glareosa, assembly GCA_947578425.1. Lineage (NCBI taxonomy): Eukaryota > Metazoa > Arthropoda > Insecta > Lepidoptera > Noctuidae > Eugnorisma > Eugnorisma glareosa. The sequence goes on from OX387967.1 coordinate 996,507, forward strand.
GGTGCGAGTCATCCAGCGTAATCGTATGTTGGATGACACCGTACTTGATCGCTTGCGGACTGAAATGCAGAGTAGCCATGTCATTGCCACGCCGTCGCAGGCTGTGGTTCCACCACAGTCTACCATATTACCAAATCGCAATAACGACGTAAGTGATGACATGGTTACTAATGTAAGTACCCAGTGCAATGAGGAAATGAGGAGTGCTTTGGAAGGTGCGATTCGGGAATATCGATTCATGCCAGCCGACCTTAGGCCACGCATACCTCGTTTGCCCATGCATAACAAAAATAGGGCGCTGGTGGCTGTTCTGGATTCGCAGTTGTCAAACTATTTTGATAACTGCGAAGACCTCATCGATGCTCATTCAATCCTGTATTGTGCGGCTGTAGCGGCATGTCGTGTAGCTCACGTCAAATTTTCTGATGACAGAGCTACACGACCTAAGCCAGCCGTACCAGCATGGCAGTACAGGATTGAACGACGTATTGGTGGGGCCAGAGCACTCATCGGCAAACTGATCTGCTTCAGGGAGGGCAATACACGCCCTAGAGTGATGCGTTTTGTGAGGCGGGCGTTCTCGGGGACTGATATCAGTCCTCGAGACTACATGTCCCGTGTCACAGAGCGCATCGACTTCCTGAAGCAGAAAGTGTATGCATGGGCAAACCGTATTCGTAGGTATAAACGGCGGGTGGACCGATACACTCAGAATCGCACATTCCAAAGAGATGAAAGGTGGGTTTATAGGGCTTGGGAGCGACCGGACCAAGGTGTGGCTGACACGCCCCTGCCGGATGATGATGCCATGTGTTCATTCTGGCGCAGCATCTGGTCGGTGCCTGTTAGCCATACCGAGGATGAATGGATCCGGGAGGTCGAGCGGGCGTGCGATCCAGTACAAGAAATGGGGGCAATCACCATCTGCCCCCAAGACGTAGTTCGTGCAGTCCGTCCGTTGCCTAACTGGAAATCTCCAGGGCCGGATGGGCTGCACAACTTTTGGATCAAATGGTTCACAAGGTCGCACGCTCGCCTGGCAACCCTGTTCCAGTCAGCCTTAGAGTCAGGGTCGCTGCCCGAGTTCCTGACAACAGGTATAACCCACCTGCTCCATAAATCGGGTAGTACTGCGGAGCCTAAAAATTATAGACCGATTACCTGTCTTCCGACAGTCTATAAAGTTCTTACATCCATTTTGAGAGCTAAAATTAACAAACACATTGATGATAATTCTATCATGTCCGCTTCTCAAAATGGATGTAGGAACGGGTCCCGCGGTACTAAGGAGCTACTCCTCATTGATATGGCCATTAGCCAACAGGTTCGCCGTTCCCGAAGGGATCTGTCGACATGTTGGATAGATTATAAGAAGGCCTATGACTCCGTGCCACATACATGGCTCATGAGGGTGCTAGAGTTGTATAAAGTAGATGCAACTCTGCGCACCTTCCTGATGTCGTGTATGGGACAATGGAGGACAGTCCTTCGCTATCCAGGATGTCGGCAAATCCAGAGGAATAGCGAGCCCATAAGCGCAACACAACACGAACACGAGCGCAACACGATGCCGTCACTTCGTGTACAATAGTTATATTTTCTGGTTTTTATATATATGTATGATAGTCTTTAAGGTATTTATGTTATGGGTCTTTGTAACCTGCAATAAATGATATATTATATATTATTATTATTATTATAAGGATAGAGCGAGGTATATTTCAGGGCGACAGTTTGAGTCCACTTTGGTTCTGCTTAGCCTTGAATCCTCTTAGCACGCTGCTGGAGGATTCAGGTCTAGGCTATCGGTTGAGGAGAGGTGGTCAAGTTGTATCTCACCTCCTTTACATGGATGACCTGAAACTCTTTGCCCCCAACGATTTGCAACTGATGGAGCTACTGAAGGTAACTGAAACTTTCAGTAGCGCCATCAGGATGGAATTTGGTGTGGACAAATGTGCGGTCATGCATGTAAAACGAGGGGAGATTGTGGAATCTGTGGGAACCCAGCTCTCGGATTCCATAAATCTTAGATCCCTCTCAGCAACCGAAACCTATAAGTATTTGGGTATGTCGGAAGCGCTGGGCATCAATGTTACTGACATGAAGCAATCGTTGAAGGAACGCTTCTTTGGCCGCCTGAAAAAAGTATTTAATAGTCTTTTAGCAGGCGGAAATAAGGTGCGTGCCTTCAACGGTTGGGTCATGCCGGTTTTGATGTACTCTTTCGGCATACTGAAATGGACTCAAACAGAACTAGACGCCCTGGATAGGAAGGTCCGTACATTGTTGACGGCATATCGAATGCATCACCCACGTTCTTCGGTTATGAGACTGTATATCCCGCGGAAGTGTGGGGGTCGAGGCTTTTTAAACGCTAAGACTCTCCACAACCGCGAGATATGCAGTCTCAGGGAATATTTCCTAGAAGCCGACGTGGGGATGCATCGAGATGTGGTCGCGGTGGACAAGGGCCTCACCCCGCTCTCCTTGGCTAAAGAGAACTGGCGCAAACCTGTAGTGCTTGACACTAACGACCGCAGGGAGGTATGGCAGAGTAAGGAGCTTCACGGACGCTTTTTCCGGGCCCTGCACGGGCCCGATGTAGACCTGTCAGCGTCCGTAGCCTGGCTACGTTCCGGGGACCTCTTCGGAGAAACCGAAGGTTTTGTCTGTGCAATTATGGATGAAGTTATGATGACGAATAACTACCGGAGATTTATTGTGAAGGACGGCACGGTTGACATATGTCGGGCATGCCACCGTCCAGGTGAATCAATCCGTCACATTATCTCTGGGTGTTCTCGTTTGGCTAACGGAGAGTACTTGCATAGACACAACCTTGTAGCCAGGATTATCCATCAGCAACTTGCTCTAAAATACAGACTTGTGGAATCGGAAGTGCCGTACTATAGGTATGTGCCCGACCCAGTTCTCGAAAATGGCAATATCACATTGTACTGGGATCAATCCATCATCACTGACAGGACTATTTTAGCCAATAAGCCTGATATAGTGGTGGTGGATCGATCAAAGCGGCGCGCAATGATTGTTGACATAACGGTCCCGCATGATGAGAACCTCGTGAAAGCCGAGAAAGATAAGCAAATAAAATATCTTGACTTGGCTCGCGAGGTTGTCGACATGTGGGATGTGGACTCAGCGATCATTGTGCCGATAGTCGTATCAGCCCATGGCTTAATTGCTAAGAGCCTCGATGAATACCTGAGGAGGCTCTCGTTAGGCAGCTGGATCAAGGGCTTGATACAGAAAGCAGTACTCCTGGACACGGCTCGTATTGTTAGGAGGTTTCTCTCTCTGGAGCCCTGACCACCGGTAGCTTGGACCCTGTTCCCGATACCGGCGGGCAACAATTTTTTATATTTTTAAATGTTTTTATATTGTTTTTTTATAAGAAATATTTAAAAATGTAACTAATTTGTATTTATATGAATAAAGGAGAATAATAATATATCATTTATTTCAGGTGACTAAGACCCATAACATAAATACCTTAAAGACTATCATACATATTTATAAAAACCAGAAAAAAAAAACAGAAAATATAACTATTTTACACGAAGTGACGGCGTCGTGTTGCGCTGCGTGGTGTCACGTAGCCTTCCGCGGAAACGTCGATACATGACACCCTTCGGCCAAAACTCTTCCTTGAGGAAGGTCTCAATATGATGAGTCGGAACTCGCACCACGAACGACTTGAAATTCGTTAATAAAAAATTGAAATTCTTGAAATTCGTTGTTAAAGAAGCACAAAGTGATCTAAATAAACTAGCTATCTGGTTCCAATGCAATCTACTTACTTTAAATGCTAGTAAAACCAAATACATGATATTTAGTGCTAAAAATAAAAAACTTAATACACATGATGAATTAAATATAAATAGTCAACCATTATTAAAAACAAATACTGAGAAATATTTAGGACTTACTCTTTATGATAAACTCACAATGAAACCTCACATTGAGAAAGTAAGAAAAAAGATATCATCACTGACGTGATGGACAGTTTTTTCACCAATAATATAGAGAGTTGTTGACAGACGAACAGAGATTTTACCAATTCTTTCGAATGAGTGTGTCCAGTTTCGAAATCTTTAGAACCTAGGTACCACAAAAACAAGCAAGTGTGTTGTCTGCCTTATGCCACATAACAACTGAGCACGAGCAGTGCCGCTCCGTCGTCGCACGCAACGCAACCCATACATCCCTCCCCGCCTCGTCTCGCGGGTAGCATGTCCGGTGTGCGTGCGTGCGGCGCGGCGACGGAGCGCGTCGTGCGGCGTGGTTTGATATACGACGCCGCCGCCACCGCAACGCACCGTGTGCATAGGCTCTAATGCGTTGCGGTAATTGCGCCAAGAGACAAGCACGTGTTTAACTTGTTTCCTTTTCTCGCGTGTTGCTTGTGCGCATAGCTCGTGGCCTAACAGTTAGATGATACCCATAGCACTTCACGGGGCTCAACAATAGTACGAACAAGGCTACATCAATTAATCCAACACAATTTAATACAAAACATTTATTGAAAATTACAAAATTATCTAAAAATATATGTTCTACAATCCCATGTTTTTGATGTTCAGCAGCTGTTTTATGAGATGGTCTTGAGTGGCCCAGTTCATGTGCTTTGTTTTCAACTTGTTTGGATCCTCGAGCAGCACTGGGGATTCCTTTGGCGGTTGTGCCATCCGACGCATTGGTTTCGTTGTAGACGGTGCTGTGAACAAAACCAATATATTTACTAACATGTTAATTTTAATAAATATCTTGGTTGTGAGACTGCATAAATTTACGTCGAAGAGAAATATAAGAAATTGATGTCCCTTACTTTGTTGTAGTCTCAAGAAATTCGAATTTCTTTTTTCATGAAAAGCCATTCATATCCTTTTTTATTAACATAAAATGTTGAAGACCCTTTAGTGCTCTTACAAAACAAGAATGTGCTAGGGAATTAACTCCGAGCCTTTTAGACTATGTAAAACCCAGAGCAGCATTTACATGACCAAGATAAGATATAACGGCGTGCGCTTAGAAAGGCAGCAGTCCAACAGAGAACTAGCCTTAATACCTTATAATGTAAATCAAAATAGTAACACAATTAGACTTACCAACATGTCTATCGTTTGCAGGTTCATTTTGTTTCTGCAATGCAAAGAACCCAAACAATTCGTTAGCAAGATTATAATTTCCAGCGTCCAAGTAGTACAGAATCCTCTGAGCAATATTATACGTCATATCGTGCTTGACGTCAGGCCCACTTTCCTCTTTCAACTTTAAGAATATTTTCATACGATTTCTGATCAGCTGGTTCATGATCTGGATCCTAGATATTTTGACCACATCACTCTCTCCACGAGGGTCACTGGCCGTAAGAACCGGTTTCTTATTAAAATCAGTTTTCAACATATTGTTATTATTCATTTCGGCCATCAACGTTTCCCAACCTTTTTGGGGTTGGCTTTCAGACTTACCGGGCTTATTAATAACGTCGAGTTTAACTTTTTCAATTACTTTTTCACTTAAATTAATACTTGTCGCCAGATTTCCAACAAATTCATCGAGTTCGTTAAATTGTTCTGTAGGCAGTTTAGTTAGTTTGTCAAAGGATTGCGTTATTTCGCCGATTACGTTTATTGCGGCCCGAACATCTAGCTCTAGCGCTTTAAGTAACATAAGTTTTCCAGCGGCTGGAGTTTTGACAATTAAAGCATGGCGCTTATACGTAGAACTACCATTTTCAATTTGTTCCATCGTTCTCTTTATTTGATCATATGATTTAGGAATTTCACTTTTTGACGATCTACGAGTATTTGAATGTGATTTATCGCTTAAGTTTTTAACTACCCGTTCCAATACGACGGCGGATTTGGGCCTCTCTGTCATTATGTCACCAGCACTTCTACGTGAATCAGAAGTTTTCAATTCTTTTTTTAATCCTTGAAATATGTTTGCAATTTTTTTGACAGGGTCCATATTTTCTTCTTTTTTCTCGATTTCTGTTCCATCTTTTATAAGTTTGTAGATACAAGGCAACGCATCTGTTACTTTTATGTTATCTTTAAAGCTAACTCCTCTGGCACTCTGTAGCTCTATCAAATCTTCCATTATTGCCTTCAAATGCGCTTTCAGTTTCTCTTTTGTCGAACTCAACTTATGAGAATCAACGCCTTTATTACTAGACGGCATTATGTTTTCTTCAATTACTTTTGTAGTTGATTCAGTTGTCTGTTTTTCTGTTTGAATTGAAGATTCTCGGGTACCAGCTTTTTCAGGTGCTATTAGTTTTATCAGATCACTGAACGATTTCAATTTGAAAAATTCTGACAAGTTGAGTAATATATTACCTTCAACGCTGGGCAAAGTTTCTGCTTCGTAGTTTTTACTGTTTAATAAGCAATCTGGTTTGTTATCGACATGTGTTAAGTAGTCCAGAATCATTTTGTCTTTAGCTGACATACTCATGCTAGTAACATCAACATTGTACATTTTCATTAACTTTTTCTTCAAATTATCATCATCCTTTAAGAAGTTTTGGTTCTTGATTCCATTTGCTATTTTCTTGTTGTTTCGTTTTGGCAAAATTAGCTTTGTTATTTTTTCTAAAAGATTTCCAAACAAATTGAAAGAGTTTTTCTCATCTTCAGTTAATTTAGTATCAAATTCATGCGTTCTGTTATTTGAAAACGTGTGATTAAAAACGAATTTTGGACCATGTTGCAATTCACTTAAATTGCTTTGTATATATTCAAACTTTTTGATTAAATCTAAAACATTGTTTATTTTGGCCATTGCTTTTATAGTGGCTTCTTTCCGGTTAATTTTCATCTCTATTTTACCCTTTTTTTGTTCTACGACTTTAATTGCTTTGTTTTCCTCTCTATCGGCGCTTTTTCTACTCGGCCCTTTCGAAACTTTCTCATCACTGCCACTGCTATTATGTAACAACTTCTGTGATTCATTAATAGTCTCACAGATAGAAATGTTTTTAGTATCTTTATTCTTATCCATTGCACTTGATAGCTGTTCTAAAGCATTTTTCAGGAACAATTCTTGCCTCATATTTAGTGGCTCTTTGAACAGCTCTAGTAAGTCAGCAATCTTTTCATGTTTTAGTCCATCTGTTTCTGTTGATGTCGCCGTAACATCTTTTTGCATATTCCATAACTTATTTAATAGGTGGCCAGCAATGAAAGCCATTGCAGTCAAAGTGTCATTTTCTGGAGTGAAAGTGATGAATGAAACCGGGACAATTTTGGTATCTCCAATAAATTCAGTTTCTTTTTTCAATTCGTTGACTACGATTTTTGAAAGATCTTTGGTCTTACCAGTTTGTGTGAAATTTCCAAGTACTGTTTTTAAATTTTCATGGCTTGCGTCAAATTTGATTTCTGGTACTGTTACTTCTATTTTATTGTCAGTGATGTGATCGATTGCCTTGGGTTGGCTGTTGTCAGTCAGCAGTGCCTTGCTTTTATCTGCGAAGCTCGATCGTCTCGAACCAGTGAGCGGCTGGATCATGTCAATTTTCTTGGCAACCACTGTCCCCGTCAGGTTTGAATCCTTTAACGTGTCTGCTCGAACAAAAAATATTATGTGTACACTGTTACATTTGGTTTCAAAAATATGTTTGGTTTTTAATGCAATGAGCATTACTACTGAATGAGTGTAGAAATTTGCTATCATTACAATATTAACATACCTTCGTTTATTTCATCAATTACATCATAGTTTTTAACTGTATTATTGTGAGTAGAAACTTTGTCTGTTTGACTTGGCTTGACAACCGATCTTTTAGTAAGTTTGTTCGTTTTAACATCAGTAGATCTTCTCTGCCGTCTCTGCCGAGCCAAGCGTAAGCTTGCTATCATTGCATCAGTCCCCTTATCTTGGAACTGACCTGTAAAAAACCACAGAGGTTAAAATATATAACAGTTTTGCTATATACTGAATATAAAACTCACCTGTATGACTTTCTTAAGGTTTGTAATTAAAAATAAAAATAATAAACGTTTGTGCAATGGTGCTGTATTACAAAATAACGTGCGAATCAGTGCTCTTGCCGGGGTATCCCTACCACATAACCTGGAAACAGATTTTAAAAATTAACATTAGGTTTGGAGTCAGAGAAGAACTGTGGGCCTAAAATGGAAGCTTTATCAGAATCATAATATGAATCAAGTTAAAAATTTAAAATTCTTAAAATGGTCTTTATGTTTATGTCCACAAAGTCCATTTTAAGAGTTTTAAATTTTAACGTGATTCGTATTATGATTCTGATAAAGCGGCGATTTTAGACCCCCTGGTTGGCTTACGACTTTGGGCACATTTCACCATTAAAACTGAACGCGATCAGCACACTAAATTTTCACCGTTCAATAGCTATAAGAATCATAATGGCTATGGAATATTGTTACTTACAGCTCTTGAACGTCGCTTGAGTTCGAGTTCATTTTTAGGGTTCCGTACCTCGAAAGGAAAAAATGGAACCCCTTATAGGATCACTCGCGTGTCTGTCTGTGAGTCTGTCACAGCCAATTTACTCCGAAACTACAGGACCGATTGAGTTGAAATTTGGTACACATAATGTAAGTCGGTGACCCAAAGATGGTCGTCTAAAGTAAACTTATGGATTTTAAACATAAGGGCCACTTTTAGGAGGCAAATTAGAAAATGAAAAAAAAAGTTTTGCCAATTATATCATGTTATATATCAAATGAGGAAGAGGAATATTTTTTGATAAATAGTTTTGAAGTTATCGAAGAAAATAGGCGAAAATTGACCATCCCCCTCCCAACCTAACTCCAAATTTAAAGGGCCGAAAATTTTGAAAAAAAAACAGTACAAAAATAGTTATTTGCCTATAGATTACAGGAAAACTTATAAGTAATCTATAAACGTACGGAACCCCCACCAAGCGAGTCGAACTCGCACTTGTCCAGTTTTCTTTGGTGAAGTCTGCTCTAAGTTAAATGTGCGTATTAAAAAAACGTAACAAATCAAAAATCAATAAAGCATTGCAGGAATACAAGATTAGTACATTTCTACAAAAATAAATAAAGCAGCAAGTAGGGGCCGTGGCAGACTATGGAGTAGTAGATTGTGAGACGACTTAAGAGAAAGAATTAGCAAGAAGTGGCTTAGAACCGGGACCAATACCAAGAATAAAGGGAGGTTCCCAGCATTGGGAAAATAATGCTAGTTTTAATAATAATAAAGCAGTAAAAGATGTAAAGCGATAAGAATAGAATTGTATATGTAAAGAATTCAATAAATAAGCCGTACCTAATAGTTCCTCTTGCTCTGTTAACTTACGAGGCAAGGGCACGCGCTTGTTAGCAGCCACCTTGACTCTCTGAAACTTTTTCTTTTCCATATCTAATGGACAAAAAATTGTTATTATTAAAATCTATTACTTTTTTGCGATTCTCGATTGCCTCTTAAGATACATCATCAACTCCTTTCGCGTCCGATTTTAGGCATAGCAATACTTATCGAGTCGTTTTCCTCAGGCGCGCGGTGGTGCGACACACACGTTCGTCACTTGTTTCTCTTACGTGAGTACCGTCGCGTCGCAAGTCGCATCGCAGTGAATCGTGGTATGCTCCAAGCAATTCCTTTCACTTGGTTTTGCGCAGTCTCTGTCGCATGCGTGCGAGCGCGTAGCAGTGGCCAAGAAGAAAGAGATAATTCTGAAGCAACACTCACCAGATTCCAACTTTAGTAGAGCATCGTCAAAGATATCACCTTCTCCCAAATCGTCATCCTTGGAGAATTTCTTATCCTCATCGCGACATTCCTGTACATCATGGCACTCCCACTGCCCAGAAGCGTCGCATTTGCAGCGGCTACAGCCCGTGCATAAGCTATCTAGAACAATGCAAGGTAATGTAGCCACGAAAAGTGCAAACACGAAAACTGCCGTCATTCTTCGTACTCTTTGCGTGTTCTGACACGTCGGCACATTAATAGATAAGCCTGTAAGCGGGGTGGTCAGCAAGTGGGGTGTCAATAAGAGTACACTCACATTACGCCAGTTATGTTTAAGTCCCATGCAATAGGGGCGAGCCTCATTAACCAAGCACAAATCCAAACTCCGTGGCTACTACCGTGAAATTTCTGAGGGAAAAACTCAATAACACTGCCCGATCTGGGAATCGAACCCAGGACCTCATGCTCAGTATTCGCACTTGCGATCACTAGACCAACGAGGCAGTAGATTAATCCTGTGACTGCTGTTCCGACAAAGTTATGAATGACTAAATGATTGATTCGTAATCAAAAACCATTTACGTGTAGATGGTACTGATCTTGCACAAATTAGACTAAAATAAAATAGGTTTTAATATCTTACCTTCATTACAGTCAGTATATTCGGAGATGAGTGGCACACATTTCCTCCTATTTATCTCTTCGTTATTTACTGAAAATTCACATTTATTTTATACATGATCTTAATGTTCTACATTTCGGCCTACAAGGAATATTTACTTTCTTCTTTCTTTTAATTCTTCAAGTTCTGTATCCCCTTTTTTGTATTTTTTTTCTTTACTTTATTAGCCTGTATTTGTTCACTGCTAAAAATAGGAGTCCCTAAGAAACTGAAGGATCATAAGCAATTGTTGTAATCACCACGCGTCACACTAAGGTTGGTGCTCATTGTTCTTTGTTAGGAATCTTTAAACTTGAAACCATGCAGGAATCGAACCCACAATCAAGAGTGCAAAAAGTCCTACGGTTTCTTTTTGCAATAATAGAATTTCAATTTCCTCCGTTCAAATTAAACTTTATATCCAGAAGTGACTTTCAAATGGGAACGTTTTACAAATTAGTTACTTTATTATTTTCTTCCATTATGATGTTTCTACCTTTACAGATCTAAATAAAGGTTTAAATTATCCCTTCTACAAGAAGTTAGTTAGAGAATCATAAATTATAATCTATCTTTTCAAACATGTCTGTGTTTTCTTATTCGGTCTGACCGACAAGTGGAAATTCCTTATCAAATAATATTGTGCTATTGGTAAAAACAAGAAAAATAAATCAAAAAGTGCTCTTGGTGCAGGTGCAAATAAAACGTATTAAATTGTGCAAAAAGTTTGTGAATCGTGAATTTAAATGGTTCGATAAGAAGTTAATTGGCTAAAGCTTGCACTGTGTGCTGTCTGAAAACGATATTACAAATAGCAAAAGACAGGATAAATAATGAAAGTTTTAATAAAAAGATACACAAAATTATAAAAATGAAAATGTACACTATCACTCAACACTACAAAAATCACACAATCACTGGTTTGTCCCGTACTGATCACTATTACGTTTTATAAAGACAATTTGAAAATCTTTCTCTGATAGTTTTTCTTTTCTAACAGTTGTCTGTGTTTCAAATTATGTTCGATCATTCGTTCTTTCAGCATGTTTCTTTTCATCTTATTGTTGAATAAATCGATGTTTTTTTTTTCAATGCTTTATTTACTCCATTCTGGAATCTTCTGGATTCTTTTTTTTTTCAAGACCTACATTCATAACTTTAAATTAACATTCATTTCCCGCACTCAATGATTTATCGCTGCAGAGTGCAGACTACGATTTCATATTTCTTAACGTTTCTTTTTATCGTTGTTCACTACGAAGTCCACATAATCTCCTTTCATTGCCCCTGTCTGTCCCAACAGATTCTCCTTGGGGACCCTTCTTATCATGGATCTCAGCTTGCTCCGCACTTGGTTGTGAATCAGCCTCCGGTGCCCATTGGGATGGTTGCAGCATAACGTGTCGCCTCCTGCAAGCACCAATCTTTATTTCATTATTTGGAATTAAACAGACATTTTTTTAGATATTTGTGAAGGTTTACTGCGAGGGGAAAAAATAATAATCAATTTTGCGAAGTTGGCTTGCAAAAGGCGACGCTTAGATTTATGAAATATGGGCAGTGGAACATGTAGTCAAAATATTCCATCCAACCGCTCTAAGTCCAAATCATTAGGGTGAACTTCTGTTCAAATATATTTTATCATATTTATATCAGATCACTTTTAGAAAACTTAATATCGTTACAATAATAACATTCACCGCATATTTAACGTATTGTCAAGGCAGAAATCACTTAACACGAGTAACAACACTTATAAAAAAACACTCAATAACAAAATTATCAAGAAAATAACACAAAACAAGAACCTAGAATAAATAGGAGCCAAAATCCCAAAGTAGCACCAATAACAACGGTGAAGCATACCAGCATCCAATATTTCAAAGATGCTATTATCCATGGTCCTCCTCAGTCTATACGACAGCTGTCTGAAGTAGGCGGGTCTATCCTGCTGCATGAGGGATGTGTACCTATCCCTGACATGCTTGTCAGATCTGATGACTCTGAAGAAGTTGCAGAAGGTGACTTCTCGGGCGATGCAGCCGACCTCTGCGCCACTCGCGGAGCAAATGCAATAGTAGCAAGTGTTTTCGTTGTCGTAGTCTAAGAGGGATTCCACGTCGGTCCCGACGTCGATGTCAGTATCGTTCGCGGTCAGACTGTTGGTGTAGTAGGAGTGGCCTCGGAAGCATTTCGCCTTGGAGTTGTAAGGTATCTCGTCGTTGTGATAAATGTAATCTGTGGTGAAGGTTATGTATGTGTAATTCTTGTTCTGAGCTTGATGTTGGGTTACATTTTTGTCTTGCAATTTAAGTTATTAGTAATTATACATATTAATAAGGTTAAGGGACCTCGCGTACTACGCGGTCATGACAATGACTTTGGCCGGGCCGACCGCTTTCTTTAATAAACTGAAACCAATCTTTCTTCCTGGTCGTAGTGGCCGTGTAGTGCGTGAGCTCCCTAAATGCAGATTTAAGATACGTTTGCCCTTATTATAATTTGTTTAACATTTAGAAACAGCGGTTCTCGAATGATCATCATACGAGTACTAAGTTCTTCTTTTTTTGTTGCCTAGGGTTTCGGTAATGTTTGCTTGTAATTAGAATATCTAAATACCTTGACTACATAATTCGATTCATGATAAATGAGACTATTTAAACAACACATCCTATAAAAATATACTGCAACTACTTTCCAACCAACCTAACGACTCAGAAAAATTTCACGGTGAGCTACTTTAATTACCTACTTCAATAAAAACTACTGTGTCCATTTTATTGAGACCTGCACCACTACGACAAACCTCGTCGAATCCTGTTGTACAGAGAATTCATATGCTCGAATGGCAGGCCCATGTCGAACTTCTCCGTAATACCTTTCATCATCAGACATTCATTGAGACTCGCTGCGGGTCTATTGCTGCAGTACTCGTGTTTTCCTTCGGCAGAACAAACGCACATCTGGCAGGACTCGTCTTGCGTAGGGACAGTCATATGACTCCTTCTAATTGATTCCAGTGAGTTTGTTTCTTCTCGATTTGGCCCCTCTCTTAGCCGGTATTCCTCGGAGTCTGACTTTCCATCCATAACTATTTCGAGCTTCTTCTCGGTGATCTTGATGATGGTACGCCCCGGGACACATTTGTAACCTGCTTCTGTATCGAGCTCGTCGGCCTTTGGTGATGGGTGGTTGAATAAGAAGTCTAAAAGTTGCTAGTCTGTTAGAATTCTATTTTTTATCGTTGGCATCTTAGACTTTTTCAATCTTTGACCAAATGCCTGGATGTTTTCAGTGTCTTTGAATCATTTCGTCATCTTTGATCCTAGTTCGCTTAAGTGTTACCTTTTCTCGCTGGTCTTACGAAATATTTCATTATTTACCCTAGTAAGCAACGACTATGACTATTTCACAGTCACACGTAAGAAAATCATTTTTGTAATTATTATTTCGTCAAACGCACTATCCAATTTAAAAATCACGTTTCTATAAAATTTAAAAGCAAAGCTATGTTTGTAAGTATAATTTCTGTTTCTAATATTTTGACAGACACAAAGCTGATTATATCAAAAACTAAAATTCGATAGTGCGTTTAACATTTTTTGAGGTTCACCATCTTGATTCACAACTCCCCTTAGGATGTCATCACCAAGTTACACATCAATTTCCACTGCTAATCATAGACTCTTAATCCTATCATGAGACCATCACGATCACCCTTTTTGTCAAAGTAACTTGGTCCACCACCAACCACTTTTATCCAAGTAGTGCTTGGTGCATTTATGCAATTAGTTGCTGGCAGCACCATCTCTGTTTTCTTAAACTAGGGTTACTCACCAGCGACAACCAGGTTGACCATCAGGGTCAGGGCGATGAGCACAACAATCAGCTTAACTTCCATGGTGCACAAACTGAAGAGACCACAAGCAATGGAGTTTTATACGGCGTTTCACTTCAATGGAGGCTTTGATTCTTTGTTTAAGTGCACAGGGTCGGATTGAGATGGCTATTTAGTTTTTGTGTTTTGTAGTTTCGGTTTCGGGGAATAATGTCGCACCTGTATTTGTATGGAAGGATTAGAAAGGGAAGGGATTCTGGAAGGGTTCGACAGAGGTGAGGAGGAGGAGAGCAGCGGTGGCGGCCCCGACTTACGAGCAGTAAGTCGTGGGTTCGAACCCCGACAGGCGCAATACTTTGGTAATTTATTTCATCACCACTGCTCTCAAAACGATAAAGGAAAACATCGTGAGAAACCCTTTTTTTACGGATTGGTAATCATCAAATGACCTCTCCCACTCTGGGCGGAGCGGAAGGGAGTGTCAGACTTGTACTGACTAAAACCCATCCATGTTCCTTCCCTTCGTGTTTCAGGGCCGCGGTATCTCTTTCGAACAGTCCCGCAACCCTGGCAGATATCGATCGTTTCGGACCCCTTCCCATTTGCTGACATCTCTTTGAGGCGCGCGTGGAACACGAACGCGCCGTCGACACGGCCTGTCGTCATAAGACGGACGGACGGCGAGCTAGCCCATAGCTCACCGTCCACAGGCCCGCGAAATATTTATACCTTATTATGCTCAATGTTGTATATTATGTTCCCCTGATAATCTAAGATTGCTAATGATTATGGTACGGCTATTTAAAATTCAACTCGATATGTTAACACAAATCCGTCCCTGTATCGCATGAATGCCGTAAAAAACGACGCTGCTAACAAGCGGCGGCACAATCAAACCTTCTGATAAGGATATCATTACACCTGCATCGATGACAAGCAGTAAGCACACGCGTACATCTGGCCGACGCTGATAAGCATTATCTTGTTGGCATTGTAGTCGTGCGCAGGTTCGCGACTCAAGACTCTCTCTTCTACAAGACCATAGTATTTTTCATAAGGAATTTCTTAGAGCAGCACGGAGTCTTAATTTGTATCCGGTTTGATGTCAATGGGTTCTCGCCTTTTAAATGGGACTTAAACGAACCTGGCGAAATGTGGGTGAACTATTCACGGGGAGTACACCTGACCAGGATCAGACCTGGATGTTACAACAATGTTACAACTGCTGAGACTCAAACCCTTAAGACTCCTCTGTGAGAGTGGGCCATAACGTAATGCAATAAATATTCAGTAAAACGGACCTTCACCAAGCCGCTAACCAAGCTTACTGTACAGCAAACTAAGTAATTCTACTCGTAGACAAAAATTATTGCTTGGAAACGACATTCTTTTGTGAAAATCACCGCAGCTCTCTCTGATTTTTGGTATTCATGTCCGTATTGTGTAATTATCACGTGCTTCGGTGAAGGAAAACATCGTGAGGAAGCCAGTATGCCTGAGAGATATTCCTCGACGGTATGTAAAGCAAGTCAGAGGCCCATCTGCGACATAATAACTCTGACACCAGGTTAGTCACTAACCACACGACACAGAGGAAGAACATCAAAAACCTGTATTGTTTGTTAACAAAAAATTGTAAAAAAGTTGGAACTTTTAACTTCCAATATCCCCATAACTAGAAGGTTCCTAGATATGGTCCTCAACAACAAAATGTCGTTTTGACGGGATTTTACAGCCATCATGTATGAGCTATAGAGACGACGCTATGCAAATCAATCTTTTTGATAAGCTCCATGAACAGTATGGTAGGATAAGATTCGGTAACTATATAGTCAGTAGAACTGTAGAACTTATAGTCTTTTTGACAAAACGTATGTTAGGGTGGAAATATGTATTACTAGTATACTAGGTACAAAATTCATTGTCTTAATAAAATAACTGTCGTCTTATTTACTATATTTATAATAAGTTATCAGGTACAAGAACCAGTAAAAATACTATAATCTCCCACCAAGGCCTCTTATTTAAATATTTACGTCCTAAAGAACATCAGTACTTATCTTCAGACATCATTTTCATCAAGTGTCTACTGTTAAAATGGATTGAATCTTCATTTGGTCCTGAGTTTTACTTTTACCGACTAACCAACTAGGTAGCCAGACGATCTCATTAAAATTGGCGGAAAGAAACTGGCTAGCCATGACACAAAACCACCAAAATTGGACACATTTTGAAGAGAACTACATTCAGCATTGGGTGGCATAAAGGTTGAAGAAGAGAGAGAGAGAGAGAATAAATTATCTGCTTACAGAAGTCCAGTATTAGACATAGGCCTTTCAAATCGTACACCATTGAGTTAGCGACTTGTTAAACGTATTGGATGGCCAAGTAGCAACTGTTAACAGACCACCTGATGTAATCTGCAATTAGTTACACTCAATCGTCTTCAAGTTCTCTCATTTCTGTTACATCACCAACACGGAGTGACTTCTAAGTTCCGGAACCCCTCAAGGGTTCCCTTCATCATCAAAACAATGCCAGTTCACTATAATCTTTCAAATACGAGTCAAAAAACCAGCAATCATTCGTATCATTGTTCTTTTCTAAACCCTTTATTTTCGACCATGCTGTGACCATTTCTTCTGGAGCAAAGCTATGGATGGACGCCAGGTCCCGGTAGATGCAGGACAGCTGGAGCCAGGGCTTGTAGGGGCTCAGTCTTCTGTCGTGAGTGAGAGTCAGCCCCAACTCCTTGTGGGCCACAAGGTATGTGAAATACACGTCTTCTAGATTCACCATTGGTACTCTTTCGGCTGTCTTGAAGATTTTTCCAAGGTACTCTCCTGAAATTACAGAATTGTTGTTAAAAATAGAACCCAAAGCTTCAGTACGCATTTTTTATGACGTTATTTAAACATTTAACATAGATTGTATATGATTAAAGCATCATAAGCGTATTGTACAAGTGTATGCGTTTAATAACCCTCATAGTCTAACACCTCTACGGAAAATAGGAGACGAAATAGGTGACCTAATCTAACCTATCATAAGAGTGCTGTGACACATCATGCCACTTAAAAAACATAGGCACGTAGACTTTTGATCAAATGAGCCTCTTGCTAATTGAGTAACAACCACCTCAACAATAATTTCAAAAACAAAAAATCATTATACAAATAATGATACATCTATGAACCTGTTGATTTAAAATAACTTACCACTTATAAGGTACCCGGTCCCGCTGAGGTACCTGGAAACCAAATCTGGTCGGAGCAGCCACCGCGGGATGTACCACTTCGTGTACTCGTCTCTGTGTAGCTGTGTGTCGTTCTTACTGTACCCTGGAATGAAATATATGGCAACATCATTTTCCGGACTAATCACTTCATCGGAGACAAATTACACCAATTTTTTTTATAATATTGGGCCTGATTCAAGACAAGCTTGTTCGAGCCAGGGTTTTTGTCACTCAAACAATTATGAGGACATGACGATAAAGCTAAAAACATTAGCATAATACATCCCCAAAAGAAGTAATCGCCTCGCTTTGGAATATTTGCAGTGTCCGTGTAAACTCTCATTAAAAAGGGTAACTAGGACAGAGTGTATGCGGACATGGAGGACTGGGTGTTGTGGCTCAGCAGTGGGCTACGACCGGCTAAGTATTTTGATTGTGTGAACAAAACATCGAGCCTCGTATGACATAACATAATCGTATTCGAGCTCTTGTTTTCGGCAGAGTACATAAATCAAGTGTAGACGAATGAATCCATATGAGAAAAATAGGTCTCATATGTTCCCGCTTCAGACGGTCGAAACACGAGGATTACTTCACACATGGGCATCTACTTTGGCTAAATCAATTTAATTTAAGGTGACCTCGGCACAATTTCAGCATAAAGCCGTGCGACTTACCCGCGAACGCATTGAACGTATGTTCAATTTTACCCGAACCCTAAATTACGCTTAAAAAAAATCTTAACTAAATAATCTTAAAGAAAAGTAGAAAAGCCATTTTCACTTTCTTCACTCTCAAAACAAAAAGACACCTCCACTTACCAAGAAGCTTAGCGTCCTCATTCTCTTTGAGGACCTTTCGGAGCGTCCAGGGGTTGACGAGCACATCATCATCAGTCTTGAACAGGAACTGTGCCTGCGGACAGTGGCGCAGGCTCCACTGCATCATCAGGGCTGTCTTGAGGGTTAAGTTCTGATAGTGGTCGTGGAAATCAAAGACTATCATGTCGCTGTACTGCTTCGCTTCTATGTAGGTATCTACCTGGAGTTAAAAAGTTATGTCTTTTATTATATAGAGAGTATTCATTGAATCATTAAGACTACATATGCCCGGAACAAACATGACTTATTAAAAAACCATGAAGTAGAAATAGTCGGACTCGCGCATGACGGGTTCCGTACCATCGTAGTAGAGGAGCCCCCTTTAATTAGGGTTCCGTACTTCAAAAGGTAAAAAAGGAACCCTTATAAGATCACTCTCTTATCCGCTTGTCCGTCTGTCTGTCCGTGTGTCACCACCGAATTTCTCAAGAATGGGTGGACCTACCCAGTTGAAATTTATACCAGATACTGAAGTCTAATCTATCTGGCCCTGATCCTGAGTCAACACGATAAAAAGATATGGGCAAATTTAGATTTTCGCGAAAACTTGTAACTAACATTTACCTTAATTTTCCTTTCACTTGTGCTGTAAGACCTTGCTTTTAACCAAAATTTACAATTCTAGGTCAACCAGAAGTACCCTTTAGGTTTTGGGTCGAAAACCTATATGGTAGTTCCCGTTGACCTAGAATCACGAAATTTGGCAAAAACAAGGCCTTACAGCACAAATAAAGGAAAGATTCCAAAACATTAAAAAAAAATGAAAATTAAAGGGTGTCCCTCCCTATACATACATAGTTGACGCCAATTAAGTTTTTTTTTTTAGATTATGGTACGGAACCCTTCGTGCGCGAGTCAGAGTCGCGCTTAGCCGGTTATTTTATTTGTTGTTATGGCGAGATACATTCTGTGGAAATATCAACTGTCTACCTATTACAGATTATGAGACATACACACCGCTGACTGACAGACGGACGGACGGATAGCGCAGGCTTAGTAATATGATCCAGTTGGTTCTAAAAATGAGTCTGTCTTTGGTGTCGTGTTACTCGTTAAGGATCGACCTTATTGATTTTGAAAACTAATCTTGATTGAATATCTACATTTTTGAATTAGCCATCAGGCTGATTGCCATCCGGTGATCCACCCTGGGCGACGCGCTAGATCCCAGCTCTACTGACTCACCAGCTGTTCATCCACATTATCGTCGTACAGCCCCAGCACGAAGTACGTGGGTTGGTGCTTGGCCCAGGTCTCCCGCGCGGCCATCCGGTGGTCCACCCTGTGCGGCGCGCTGGACACCAAGATGATCACCGGCACCTCATCCGGGGTGCTGCATGGAGTTGATGATGGCTCTATCAGAGCTTGGCTGGAATGAGAAACATAAACTTTCAGTTAAGGTTCATCATCTTCGCAACTGCCTCGTTGGTCTAGTGGTCGCAAGCGCGACTGCTGAACGTGAGGTCTTGGGTTCCATTCCCAGGTCGGGCAAAGTGTCATTGGAGTTTCTATATAATTTCTCAGTAGCATCCACGGAGTTTGGATTTGTACCCGAACCCGGTTAATGGCAATGTGCTCGCCCCCTATTATATGGGATTTAAACAGAACTGGCGATATTATGTGGGTGAACTACAGGTACAGGCGTGATGTTAGCAGGCTATTCTCATGCCAAGTAATAAGTCGCCTTCTGAGTAGCTATATAAGTGCTTTTCCAGATTGGCCAAAGGGATATACCTTTTTTTTTTTTACCGATGGGAAATCATCAAATAACTCCTCCCGCTCTGGGCTGAGCAGGAGGGAGTGTCAGACTGTTACTGACTAAAACCCATCCATGTTCCTTCCTTTGCCCTTTATGTTCCAGGGCCGCGGTATCTCTTTCGAACAGTCCCGCAACCCTGGCAGGCGTCGGTCCTTACGGACCCCTTCCTGTTTGCTGACTCTCTTTGAGGCGCGCGTGGAACACGAACGCGCCGTCGACACGGCCTGTCGTCATAAGACGGACGGACGGCGAGCTAGCCCATAGCTCACCGTCCACAGGCCCGCGAAAGGGATATCCCTAAGGGATATACTGAAAAACAAAGGGATATCCCTAAGTTTTTCAGTAAAGCGTTTCTCGGTGAAATCCTGAAGCCTGGATTATTGTCATCGGTTTGCCCATGTGCCTGTTACCTGTGTTTGAGCCTGTTCCATGAGACTCAAACACAAGTAATGAGACGGTGATGTAGGTACTCGTAGATACCAGAGGCACACCTGAGCGCAACCTTCGCGGATGACGGTTTGAGACTAGCGTATGTGTCTGAGCGTATAAATTCGTTTCGGCTTACGCACGTACACGCGACACATTTTGCGCTTCAAAACCACGATCGCGTGTATACGCGCTTATTCCAGCGGTGTTAGTGGGCGTGGGCGCGGGAAGGCGCCTCGTATAGGCAATAGGCTTGCGTCTTGCGTGTATGCGCTTCTAAACGAGCTTATATGCGGCGAAAATACGCCTATCTGAAACCATCCTGTGCCATGTTTCACATGTACGGTACGAGTAAGAGAAATGGAGTTTAAATTGACGTCAATTCGCAAATCAATCTGCCATGAGAGCCATTCCTTATAGCTGACAAAGAATGACAGACTTGCGATTTGTCCAGCTGGACTATTAATTGTCGATAGCCAAGTAATTTCTTTAACTTCATAATAGGTACGCCTGTGCTCATCTCTTCTGGGAATACGGGGGTGAAGTTTTTGTGCTACACACGCTATGCCTAACACAAATAAATTGGGAACAGGGCAGACGAAAAAAGAGGATGACTGACTTTAGATAAAACATTCTGCTTACATATGAGTCAAGTAATGACGCAGGCTCCTGTTCCTCCAGTAGTGGTCCAGCCGCTGGTCTGGCGGGGGAGGCGGCAGCAGCACCAGACTGGCCTCGTTAGCAAACCACCAGACTACGGGCCAGAGAGCCACCACCGACAGCACCAGGGGCAGCAGCAGGCATAGGCACTTTGGACGAGCTGCAACACGTTTTGAGCGGATGGTGAGTTGGAGATAAAAAGACATGTTATAAAGTTATGGTTATAAAGTAGTTTTCGCAAAATTGTCACTTGCTTTCATATTTATAACTAGCTGTTGCCCGCGGCTTCGCTCGCGTTTTTGTCGGAAATTATCCCACGGGCACGTCGCACATATAGCCTATGGCACCCGGGGATAATGTAGCTTCCTAATCTTCCTATTAGTGAATGAATTTTCAAAATCGGTTCAGTAGATCCAGAGAGTACCCTCTACATACAAACATACAAACAAATTTTACCTCTTTATAATATTAGTATAGATAACACTAGCGACTCGCCCCGGCTTCGCACGGGTGCAATATTACACATATAAACCCTCCTCTTGAATCAATCTATCTATTTAAAAAAACCGCATCAAAATCCGTTGCGTAGTTTTGAAATAAGGGACAGACAGACAGCGGGAAACGACTTTGTTTTATACTATGTAGTGATTTCGCCAGTTACGAGTATGTTTGAATCCCATGTAAAAAGGGACGACTATTGCCCGGGCACGCATGTTCTAACTCCGAGATGCTACTGAGAATTTTCTGATAGAAAAAGAAGGGAATTTTACCATGGAGGTAATGCTTAGCAGTACTTAGGTAAAAAACTTAAGTTGAATTTGATTTGTACAATGTAACCCGCTTGCCTGCTTGTGTTCAAATTTACAATTTAAAATGTAAATCGGGCCGTGCATCACCGCGTATATGGCATCTATACCTTCACACAACGCCCATGACGTCAGAGACCGTGTTGCCGTCGGGTATGTTTTCAAATCCAGAAATCGAGAATTAATTCATTTAAACGTACCTTTATCTAACATTTGTGACGTCACTGGCCGAGTTGACATTGGGTATACTGTCAGATTTAGGATTTCGCACGTAGGTATTTTAAAACATACCCGACCGTAACGAAGCAATCGCTCGGTATTCTTTTTTTTTACATTACTATTTCAATCGTTATTTTCTTTTTTTTTGTAAAGACAGAGGAATAGTATAGGATTCAAGCCGAGCGGCCGTCTAACACAAGCATGACCTAAGACAATTATTAAAAAGAAGGTCTATAACGCGCGCTAAATTCTTATTTTTAATTTTACTAATTCATGCCAATTGTATTTTTAAAGTAAGAACATTTCCTGTCGTAAGAAACGCTTTTTTATCCTCTTTTCTTCTTGAATAATTTATATCAATCCTAACATATAAACTTGTCTTTGTCTCTGAATTAGTTAGCGTAATTAAAAGTGGAGAGACAGTGAAACGGGTACAGTATAGCAAAATGGAGTGTCCTACTCGTACATGAAAGTATACTCCAGAAAAATTTTGCGGGCGGGTATATTTTGAAATCCCTAGCACGGGCATATATATTTTTTATGTATACCTGAATTCAACACTATAGAGAGTTGGCTGAATGGTATAGATTCCATATACGCTGCGTCACCACCAGACAACCGCCCATCGCTGCTCGGCCATCCATACTTATTACTTATATTAGGTACTTATATACTTATACTTATTTACTTATACTTGCATAACTATACTATTATAAAGAGGTAAAATTTGTAAGTTTTTATGTAGGGGGTAATCTCCGTAACTAATGATCCAATTTTAAAAGTTGTTTCACTGGTAGAAAGCTACATTATTCGTGAGTGCTATAGACTATATTTATATATATATATAGACTATATTTATATATAAAAAAAAATATATATAAATAATGGTATCATGCATATTAGTCGAACTATCACAACTTTTGTTTAGCCAGGCGGAAAAAATAGCTCTTACAACAGAGTTATTTGCACGCACTGCCTAAACAGTTGTATGTAATTGAAAACAATGTATGGCGACCTGGTCCGTTTTAAATAGTTCTACAAAAACATCCACGACACCATATTTCTATCTTTAATATTTTAACAGATATAGTAGCATTTATGTATTAAAAAAAAAAAAACATACTTACCTTTGGACGATTTTATAAACAACAAAATATTAAATCTTATCACAAAAATAATATTATGATCACAAGAACATCATCGAGATTTGCCCCACAGAGCATCATATACGAGTATATACTTTGCCCTGAACAGTATGTCATAATATATGATGCTCTGTGAGTATGTCAATTGGTTCAATAGTTTCGAAGATAATATAAAATTAATATTAAAAAAGAGGTGAAGTTTGTGAGGTTGTAGGAGATAATCTCTGGATCTACTGAACCGATTTTGAAAATTCTTTCACTGATAGGAAGCTACATTATTCCCGAGTGCCAAAGGATATATTTACAACGTACCCGTGGAATAATTTCTGACTAAAACGCGAGCGAAGCCGCGGGCAGCAGCTAGTAATATTAAAAAGAGGTAAAAGTTTGTATGTAGGGGGTAATCTCTGGATCTGCTGAACCGATTTAGAAAAATCTTTCACTAATAGGAAGCTACATTATCTCCGAGTGCCTTAAGCTATATTTACAACATGCCCGTGGGATAATTTTCGACCAAAACGCGAGTGAAGCCGCGGACAATAGCTAGTTTAAACATTGTTGTTATTGTTTTAATATTGTTGTACTGTTTATAATAGTTATAACAGAAAATTAATTACAATGAGGGCTATCGTTTTTGAGCTCACCAGATGGCGCCACTGTCGCGTATGGTCATAATGTCAATAATTCTATTTTATCCTTTAAAGTACCAATAACTTCATAAAAACTTTATTTTATTACGTTTAACAACATAGTGTAAATTTCAGATCATTTATTTACAATATTCTCCCTAAAATTAGCAAGCATGAAACATTTAAAAATAATTTTACCTCCAAGTACTAACAAATAAGATCCTAAGTTGATTTGGTTGCCCTTGCGCTACACTAGCTCCTCTAGCAGTGAGTTCACACGCGATAGCCCCCATTACGAGTGTGTTGCACAATTGACACATTTATTAAAAATTCGGTGGCTCCTCGTACTGGATAAACAAAGGCATCATCATGCGTCACTTAACACTTACAAATGTTGACAACAACGTTACTGAGAAGGAACATCAACATGATGTCAGATTGTGGAGTCATAAGTAGAACTGTTACATAGTCGGTGACCGAGTTCCTTGTCCAAATTAATTCTTCGTATCACACGCGCCCGCCGAATGTACGGTATATCATTATCTGCCTAGCCTTTTTCCAACTACTCGGGATCGGCTTCCAGTCTTACCGGATGCAGATGAATACCAAGTATTTTTCACGGAGCGACTGCCTATCTGACCTCCAGAACTGAGTTCTGAACCCAGTTTGTACTGGGTAATACGATACCCATTGGTAGAACTGGTTGTCAAACTTTCCGACCACTGACTGTCTATAACGACTATCAAAGATCTTCAACAAGGACCGACGGCTTAGCGTGCTTTCCGAGGCTCGCTTTGTAATGGATGGTCACCCATCCACGGACCGACCCAAGCAAGTGCTTAACCTTGAAGATCGACACGTGCTGCTGTAATTACTTAGCGAAGTCAGTTAGTAGTTTGGTTGTCATTTTAAAAGTAATGCCGCCCAACAATCCATGTCTCTACGTTCATCGCTCTCTTCATCACAAGCTCATTCTGAGACTTCAAGTAATTCATTAAGTAATCTGTAAGCAATACTAATAAAGTATTATTTTGTTTCGCACAATTTCAAACTGTGGACCACGCCCGCGCGAAAGCTCATCGCTCAAACACATCGTATACTGATGGAGAAACTCAATAAGTATTTTTGTTTTTAAATCTGTACAGAGTTTGTTTTACTTACACTGGCTTCTGGAGGTCATCCGGGCAGTCGTTTCATGTAAAATACTGGGTTGTAGCTGGATCGGGTCAGACTGGAAGCTAATCCCAACATACTGAGGAAAAGGCTGGGCAGACGATGATTGCTTAAATACTTACAGTGTATTTTTCCTTTTATCATCAAAGCCATATTCGTATCCAAAACAAGTTGAAAAAAAAAAACACTTTACAGACAGTCTTGTCTTCACAGCCAGTTTTTTTTTTGTTTTACCAAATCCTTTCCCCACTAAGATTTTCTCCTGTATCGTGGGTGCCTTTACAAACATTTAAACTCACAGTTCACTCTCAGTTCTGCTACAAACCTGCACACTAAGCGTCAAATTCGGTCTCTTATCATACGAACCAGGAAACGACATTCCTACAATCCTCACATTGTTGTTTTTTGTCTGCCTACTCTGTGTACGTTAGGTTAACTCTAACGGACACTAACTATGGCACGTTCATGACGTCATGTTGTCTGGTGTGACATATTGATGCAAGACTAGCTTTTGTCGGTGGCTTTGTTCGCCTGGAGATCGGCAATAAGGACTTTCGTTTTTGAGCTCACCAGGTGACCACTGTCGAGTAAGATCATGTCAATAATTTTATTTTCTACTTTAAAGTACCATTAACTTCATAAAAAGTTTTTTAGTACGTATAACAACAAAGTGTAAACTTCAGATACATATTTACAATATTCTCCCTAAAATTAGCAAACATGAAACATTTTAAAAATCATTCTACTTCCATGTACTAAAAAGAAAGATCCTAAGTACTTAAAATCCTCAAGTCATAATTAATCAGGAATTTATCTTATAAAATGTAATTAATCATGGATTGGCAGAATCTAGACCACAATCGTGAATATTAGTAAAAATACGTGATAAAAAAACAAGCAACGCGCGAACTCTATAGGACATCTCACATTTCGGTGACCTCGCGCTACACTAGCGCCTCTAGCGGCGAATTCATACGCCATTGTCTCACGAGATCGTACTACCGGGTTAAAAAGTATATATGCATGTTTTTTGCGTTTTATATTATCACATCAACCCATTGGTTACGGGCCTAGGTTGGCCCCTGTAGAGGCTGCAGAAATGACCTAGCCAAAGGGGTTATCATATATGCTTCTCAAACATAGTGTCAGTGTGGAGCCCCATCACAGGACACATGGCGGGATTGAACGAGCTGACAGCTGTCGCAGCAAATTACTGGTCGGACATAAAGCAATGACATGTGAGCTTTAAAACGTGATACATAAGGTAGTATTTGAACAAGGCCATACACTTCTTTCAAGGTACCTAAATAAAGTTCTACAATAGTGTCAAGTTCCGTAAATTTTTAAACATAAGGTTGGATAGTAGTGAACCGGGACACACTTATTAATTATATGACAGATGATACAGCTAGAAAGGGAGACATTTCGAAGATGATAGCCAAAAGAGATTTATTTCGGTTTCGGTTTAAAGAAACTTTATTATTCCCAATAAAGACGTGTCACTTACTTGAGAACAATACTAAAAACATACATTTAAAGGTTACAAAAAGTTCGTCATCAGTATAACAAGATAGAACCCATCCAATGCATTCATTTCTCCAGAATTAATCGATCCGCATTTTGTGCTGGCTAAGTTGAGTTTTGAATGCATTGAAAGAGTGTAGATGTCTTAAACATGACGGTAATTTATTATAGAGCTGTGCTCCTTCAAAGATTAGCATTTTTTTGCCGTAGTTAGTTCTTGTTTTAGATAATACTGGCAAGCTTACTCGCCGTGTGCTGCGTTTACGAACTTGTTTATTATTGGGTTAGTGTTATGTTTGAGTGAACGCTTTTGTTGAGAATATTTCTGATGAAAATACGTGTGTTGTAAATATATGTAGTTGTTATAATTTTTTTATTTTTGTGTCTTGATAAATTTTACTGGGGGCCTAAAATGGCTACTTTAGCAGAATATAATAGGATAATAATATGAATTACGTTAAAAATCTTAAAATATTTACAGACGCAGTTAAGTTAACACTATGAATAGTCACTTTGTGATCATTTTACGAATTGTAACGTAATCCATATTATTATCTTATTTTGATTCTGCTTAAGCGGCCATTTTAGACCCCCTGGTTGATGTTAGATAAGGAAAGACGAATAGTATTTTTATGAGTTTATTTTGGGTTTCTTGGAGTTCTGTCAGTTTTGTTTTTGCAGCACTGCCCCAAATTTCGATCAAATTAAGTACATGCGGCTTTACTAGGGAGTTGTAAATAGTATACCGCAATGTTGGTGGAATACAACGAACTATGTTTCGCAGTGATCCGGAGAGTGCCGATAGTTTACTCTTTATGTGTTCAATGTGAGCATTCCACGTTAGTGAGCTGTCCATTTTTAGACCGAGATATTTTTCACATGTTTTTGCTGTAGCGGAACATCATTAATTGTTAGATGGTCATATGGAGGAATTGATTTATTTTTAGCCTTAAGTATTATATAACATGTTTTAGAGATATTTATTGTTAGGAGATTGAACTGAAACCATGCAAATAAAGTATTAAAATCTTCTTGAGCTTGTGAGATAATGTGACGAATGGAAGATCCGAAGTAAAATATACAAGTGTCGTCAGCATATAAAGAATTGACTGCCCCATTGGTCTCGTGGTCGCAACCGCGACTGCTGAGCGTGGGGTCCTGAGTTCGATTCCCAGGTTGGGCAAAAACTGCTATTGGGTTTTTCATTCGAAATTTCTCAGTAGTAGCCCGGAGTATGGAAGTTGGCAGTATGGTACCCCCGTGCCTCGGCAAGCACGATAAGCCTGATAAGCTGATCTCTCTCCGGTCGTGTCAGATTGCCGTCCCATCGGACTATGAGAGTAAAGGAACAGAGAGTGCACCTGTGCCTGCGCACACACTTGTGCACTATAATATCTCCCGCGCCGATGGCTAATCTGCGTTGAGATTGGCCGCTGTGACCGAAAACGGTCAGGAGGACTATTACATACACGGTACTTATAACAAAAATCTTTTTTTTTTTGTTAATGTGTGTTTAGTTTTTTCCGGCTAATCTCCAAAACGGCTGGACCGATTTTTACGGAACTTTCACTGGCAGATAGCTGATGTTATAAGGAGTAACTTATGCTTCTTATTTTAGAAAACGAATTAGGGTCCGTGCAAAAAAAAACTTGAAATTGTTTACAAAATCTGATTTAATTCGGGAATGACAAAAAATTCGCTAGTTTTCGCAGCCGCCATCTTTGATTTTGATTTTGACCCGATATTCATAATTCATTTTGATACTTTGTTATTGCATTCGAACCGTAATTCACAACCGAGCCATAGGCGAGCTTGTTATGGAGCCGAGAACAAATGCCCCCGTGTATCAAACGACTTTTTTCAAAACACTTTCGAAGAAATAAAATAAGAGAACGAAAAGTATTTTTGTGTTGTGTACTTTTTTTTCCGCGCTTTGCTTTGGCCAGGTTGAAGGAGAAGCAAACTCAAACTCAAAGCGTTTATTTCAATTAGACCTTCGCAGGCACTTTTGAAAGTCAGAAAAACAAAGGCGAAGCTACAGTCACAGACACAAGACACAATAACTTGTGAAAGTACTGTAGTTGCCCATTCCAAAGCGTAGATCTCTATGGAGAAGAATGGGCAAGAAACTCCATGGACACTCTTTTCAATCAAAATATTGTTACAAGATCTTGGTTACATCATTCATGTTGAGATTATACATATATGTGAGAACGATGTAGAAAGACGTGCACATTAAGAGCGTCCAGAGTAAAAGATTATAACTATCAACAATTTAAAAACAAAGTAGTTAAAATAAACCGTGGCAGCTAAGAGATGACCAGTCCCAACTGACAGCGCCCGTTCACGAACATGACGCATGCATCAGCTCCATTCAGCTCAACCATATTGAAGGGAACTAAACGACCCAACACACCCGCCACTATCAGCGAGACATTTGAGTGAGCCTGACATTCTCTCAGCCACCAGGGCACATTCGAGTCAATGAAGGATAACTAAATGTAAATGGTAGCTTTACAGTACATAGTACTCACACATGTGCTATGCAGTTATAGCAAAGGTATGAAGCTGCTAAACAGCCTAGTATGCAACAGAAAATTTTAATATTTTTGAATTTAGAACACATATCAATGTTAATTTGTTCATAAAAGTATTTTTTTTTTTAATAAATACTTAAAAAAAGCACTGGCCTGGGCTGGGCTAATAAATACTTTTTCTTGTCTTTTCTTTCTTTTTTTCTTTAAACAATCATGTTTATCTATGATATTCTAACTATTTATAAACACAATTTAAATGTCCAAAAAATATTTACGTAAAGACGAATATCTCTTTGCCGAACTTAAAAAAATAAACAAACTCACGAACTATAGACATTAAACCAATTTGGACTTCGTTTATGTATAGATAACTTACAAAATTTTTATTACCGCACACTTTGTGATAAATGAAAAAAATCCACGCGTGTGAAATACATTGCATGTTGAACCTAATCGTAGTGCGATAAGAACTTGTTTTCGGGGAAGTGTATTGAAAATAATACTATTATAATAATTTCACGCGGAACAAGGTCCCGGGATACAGCTAGTCCCAAATAAATTGTGAATGACCTGGAGAATGATGCTGACATTAAAAAGTAAGGTTTGCTACTGCCAGGATTCGAACCCCGAAACTTATTGCTTCAAACCATCGGAAAACCATTTGAGCTTATCATGTTGACGAATTATATTAGAATGCTGAAATCGGAAAGGTATATCAGTTTATCAAACTGACATCATTTTGTACGATAACACTGTGGCTTCTGAAACTTGTACATATTGGTAGGTGTTATTTCAACACGAGTGCGATTTGATCCTAAAACAGAGGTAAAATATTACACGAGTGTTAGTTGTTTAAATATGCATGTTCCACGGGGATGTACTGCCAGGATATTAAGTATCATATGGCCTAGCTCAGATATACAGAAAGACAGTTTTTTTTTAATATTTGTGTGGATTTGTGGGATCTATACTAATATTATAATGAGGTAAAGTTTGTGAGGTTGTAGGGAGTAATCTCTGGATCTACTGAACCGATTTTGTAAATTCTTTCTCTTATAGGAAGCTACATTATCCCCGAGTGCCATAGGCTATTGTATTTATAACGTACCCGTGGGATAATTTCAGACAAAAACGCGAACGAAGCCGCGGGCAACAGCTAGTATAATATAATGATAGATAATCATAACTAAGGTACGTGAGTTAGTTTATTATTTCTTCTTTCAAATAACGAACGATAGGACGTACAGCATGCGCTAAAGCTGAACTAGGCGCCGCCGACTGAACGATTGTGTAAAGATGTACCTACAGAGCTTTATCTCTGGCATGACAACTCATTTTCAATGTCTCTTGTAGGTACTGCAGACTAAAACGCCACAAATGTATGGTGATATTTGGATTGACATGAGCGATCTCAAAATCTTTTTTTTAATATTGTATGGGGACCCGCCCCGGCTTCGCACGGGTGCAATGTTATACATATAAACCTTCCTCTTGAATCATTCTATATAGGGTCTATCTATTCCTACACGAAATCTCTTAAGGGGTCATTGTACAACCTCATCAGCTGTTCCCTACAATATGATCGCATTAACTCGTCAAAATGTATTGAACAGCTGTTTTTTTTCGCGATTTCGGGGTTGATCCCATAGTGAAAGTTGTTCATAATGATGAGTACAATGACCCCTTAAAAGATTTCGTGTATGAATAGATACACCTTATATATTGCTGAAAACTGCATTAAAAACCGTTGCGCAGTTTAAAAAATCTAAGCGTACAAACAGCGGGAACGACTTTGTTGTATACTATGTAAAGATAAGCTTGCGTTTGGCCGCCACTCGCCTGAAGCCACGACGCGGCCTAGGGTGGAGCACGCTTGCCTAGAAGAGACCGATTCACTCGAACTTTGAATAGATCCAGATTGTAATGATCAGGGAACAGATTATGTCCATACTGTTTGATGTTGTGGTTTTAAACGAAACGCATTAATGCCTTCAGATGCTCTCAGCTGGCGGTGAGCACTTACCATCAGATGCTCTCAGCTGGCGGTGAGCACTTACCATCAGATGCTCTCAGCTGGCGGTGAGCACTTACCATCAGATGCTCTCAGCTGGCGGTGAGCACTTACCATCAGATGCTCTCAGCTGGCGGTGAGCACTTACCATCAGATGCTCTCAGCTGGCGGTGAGCACTTACCATCAGATGCTCTCAGCTGGCGGTGAGCACTTACCATCAGGCGACTTATTTTCAATCCATTAACACAAAACAAGAATTAGATAAGAAAAAACAAACTTATTTGCTACCTCGCAACAGGTGGACAACGATCCTTCGAACGACTCTTCACAACACTTCACTCAAAAAACAACATTAAATTCAAAAAAACTCCTCACCAAAGTACTTGGCGGTGGCGAACACCTTCCTAATGAGGATCTTGAGCATCAACATTAGCATAATAGTTGAGTAAACTAGCACATACGCCTGGTTGAGTGGACTAGAACATAAGTCTGTAGTGTATGAGGAACATAGCGACTGGCGCAGCCCGTTTTCTAACACGTACTGGGGCGGACAGCTAAAATGCTGCGAAGAGACAAGTTACAGATAATATGTCGATAAGCTGGGTCTTATCTATTGATAGTAAATATTAGAGTTTGGAGTTTTATGTGTACTCATCCGATAGTGTCGTAGTGTTTGTTCTTTCAGCATACAAAAACTTAATTTTATTTACCATTTACGCCTCAGAGCAAAGTCCATGTGAATGTAAAGACAACACATACTTGAGTACTCATCCTTATTTACAGCTGTTACTACGGGACCAACACTGAAATCACGTTAAAAAACAAAAATCGAATACCTATATTTTTTCAACGAATTTCAGTATCTTCTAACTCGTTATCAAAATCGATTACTGGTCATTATCAAAACAGTTGACTCACTTATTGATGGAAACATCCGTTTATGTGATTTTAATCAACATTACTTGATGTACTCAACTGATTAAATTATATTTTGTGTCGGTCGATAAGCGGATGTCTAACTGTTAGACAAACAATTATAAAGAAGCAATATTTACCAACATCAATTTATTAACGACCTCTTTCACTTATTCGAAAAATAAACTTGTGAATAAATTGGATCGACTTCTCAACAACTCGCTTTGTTTTTGACCTTCGTAAATACGATCAAATTTTTTTCCTTCCGTTCTCAGCTTTAATGGCTGCTTATCTTCGGATTCATGTGCGTATTGAATAATTATCACTTGCTTCAGTGAAGGAAAACATCGTGAGAAAAGCAGCATGCCTGAGTGATATTTCTAGACGGCATGTAAAGCCAAATCAGAGGCCCATGAGTGGCATAAAAATTCTGACACCAGGTTAGGCACTAACCACACGATAAAAAAAGAAGAAGATGGCTGCTTATCGGAGTCAGTAGGTCCCACAGATCTAAAAACTTATTTCAAAGTGTTGGGCAGTTCTCACACTCGTAATCTTCGTGCTTCCAAAAACCACTCCTCCAAATTCCTTCACACCGGCACAGCACCGATTTTATGTCCAATTCATACGCTATCTCAAAGCTCTGGTAGACGCCCCCGTTTATTGGTGGTCATACTGGCATGTCATACTAATATGACCAGTGAGAATACTGAGAATCGCTTGTATTGGTGGTCATATTATTTTTATAAACATCCTATATGCATATTTGCTACATATGTATTAATAAAAATAAATAAATTAATCCTCAAAGTTAAAAACACCGTTTTTTTTTAATTTAACGAAGCTTTTCTAAAAAAAATCCGACGTTAATCTCAGTATGCAAAAGCTCTAATTGTGCTAGCACAATTACATCGTCATCATCGATATACTCTTGTCGTATTTCCATATCTTCTAAATCTCTCTGCTTTTCGGCATTAAAAAAACTGAAAACAATTTCACCAACCGTAGCTACTATTTAAGTCAAACTAAATAGCTCTCAATTAGAAGTCTAGTCATAATAACATTAAAATAAACATTTTTCTTTCTTTCTTTCTATTTATTTGTTTTCCTTACTAATTACATTTTTAAATATAGAAGAGAGGGATCTAAGGTGTATGGAACTCGAGAGTTGAGTTCCCACGGATTCCACAATCTCCCCTCGCTTCACATGCATGACTGCACATTTGTCCACACGAAATTCCAGCAGCATTCATCAGCACAATGTTTTGAGTGCGTTACATTATTTAGCGCTAAAATAAACTGTGGTTTTTCACAACAAATACAAACTCATTTCCCAGCCATCATTTGTGGCCTGACGTAGTATGATGTAGGTGCAGTATGCTGTGCTGACAGCTTCGTGAATGGTTCGTTCACATCCTGTAGATAACAAACTCCCTCTTATAGAGATGGGACCTGCAGAAGGAATGCTGTAGACTGATGCTTATCCAGCATTTGTAAGCCCACTTCTGGACCCACATCTCCTCAATCGTAAGGACATTTAACTCGATTCTCATCTTCTCCAAAGCCGCTCAGGAAAAGACACTTCGTGCCTAATATATTGGCCTAAGTTTAAAGCGCCATCTTACCGCCCCTCTTTTGTTTTCGGTGTACCAAATGTTATGAAAACATATACGCTTAGCAGAATTAATAACGTTTGGGAAGATACATTAGACACTACATTTTGTAACACTATCTAATAATAAGTAACATATTATGCGCTTTTCATAAACTGACTCGAAATAAAACACTAGGTACTATAGTAGAAAATACTGTAAATTCTACACAAACAAGATGCACATTATAAAATAAACATAAAAGAAAATAAAGTAGTTAAAAACCTGGCACTTGATAATGATCCCCAATTAAGAGGTTTATCGGGGAGCAGCGGTGGCCCAGTGGTGGCGGCCCCGAATTACGAACAGTAAGTCGCGGGTTCGAACCGGCCAGGCACATTTCTTTGTGTACTTTATATAAAAAATTTGGAAGACATGACATCTACCAACCGGCACTGGGCCCGCGTGGATTATAGCTCATTCCATATTATAGAGAGGGGGCCGGGAGTCCCAGCAGTGGGATTATTTTAGACTGATTATGCTAAGAGTTTTTTGCGTTACTTCAATCATGATCCAGCGGTGTAGTCCAGAAGGCCTAGCCCGGCGCAGCAGGACTGTCTTCTCGTTCCATACATCTGTGTCAGCGTCATCACAATCGTCACCTTTCCAGCCTTATCGTCTGTTTATTAGTCCATGCCCAATTCTTATTTTCCGTATAGATATTCCTCATTCCTCAATATTTTAGGAAACTACTTCCAGATAACATTGAAGAAAGGTTACCAAATGCTAACGATGATCCTAGAAGACGTCATCATCGCCTTCATCTGCTTACCTTTCCCCAATTATGCTGGGCCGCTGGGGTCGGCTTCCAGTCTAACCGGATGCAGCTGAATACCAGGGTTGTACATAGAGCATCGACTGCCTTTTTGATCTAGCGGTTGGAAGTGCGGCTGCTGAGCATGACGTCTTGGGTTCGATCAAAGTCGATCGGTCGGGCAAAGTTTTATTGGGGACTTTAGATTTATGCCTGGTTGAAGGGAGTCGGCTTTTACCGCAAAATGTGGGTGTAGGAGGTACGCCTCCTCCTAACCCTGCGGAGATTACTGGCGTCATGTATACAAGATGGTACCCTATTGTTATTGAAGCAAATTCAAAAGTATGTACCAATAAAAATTCCTACACTTCAAGCACAAATTACAGAGGCGGACTTAATGCCATAGGCATTTTCTAGCGGCCAACCTTCAGTCTGTTCCTACCATTGCTAGCTACCTACATCCTACATCATAGTCTTTACCTATCGGACAAGGAAAACAAAACAATAGACTAACGAGCTTGATATGAGATAAAGGAATATATAATTCTACGAGCTGTTGCTCGCGCGTGAAATTATTAAAAATATTACTTCCTTATTAAATCGGATTTCGTTATCAATTTCAAGGGTCATAATTTTTTGCACCGAACCGTCTTTCTAAAAAAAAAAGTAGCCTAATTACTCCTTGCATCTGCCAGTGAAAGTCCCGTCAAAATCGGTTTAGCCGTTTCCAAGATTAGCTGGAACAAAGAGACATAACAAAAAAGAAACCAGCTTAAGTGCGAGTCGGCGTCGCGCATGAGCTAGGGTTCCATACCATTATCGTAGTAGGCGAGGCCCCTTTAGTTTTTAATTTATTTTAATTATTTGTTGTTATAGCTTTCATAAAGGTTTTATTTAGGAAAAGAACTATCTTTTGTGTTTTTTCAAAATTTTCGGCCCTGTAGATTCGGAATTAAGGAGATGGTTAATTTTCGATCATTTTCATAAACAACTTCAAAACTATTTGGCCTGTTACCCTCACATACATTGATTACACGGCCAGAAAGTAAAACATGTATCGACCATATACTTCTTAAGACAAAAAGTACCTGCACCACCTTAGTACCATTAGCAACTTTGACTGATCCCATGACCGGTCTTATTACACATGAATTTTAAGAAAGCTCAACAATTCGCGATAACAACTATTAAAAAAATTGACGAAGATGGCCTAAAAGAGGAAATATCAAAAATTGACTTCACTACCGTTTATAAATCACATGATCCTAACATTTCTCTGGTGTATATTACTCACTCTCTTCAGGCTGCAATTAAAAACAACACGAAAGTCATTACCTTATCGCGTCGAAAGAAGATTATAAAACCCTGGATCACACAAGGTTTGCTGCTCTGTATGAGGAATAGGGATAAATTACATAAAAAATTAAAACTCTCGCCAGATAACGCAACATTAAAATTAACGTACACCCGGTATAGAAACCACTGCAACGCTATACTGAAAAAAGTAAAAAGAGCTTATGAAAAAAATCTTGTAAAATCAGTCCAAAATGATAATAAAAAGCTGTGGAAAGTGATAAGAGACGTTACAAACACTATCAAAAACACTAGTTGCTCAAATGAACTACTATCTCTAGCTGACAGTCCCAAACAGTCTCTGAACCAGGTGAATAATTACTTCGTTGATGTGGCTAAAACTCTGGCAGACAAGATCAGGCAAAATAAATCAAATTCAATAGATATTAATGTAGATACCAACTCGCATGTGCCTCATCAACTAAATTCTTTTGTATTGGAGGACACGGGTGAACGTGAAGTAGACCGTCTCATCATTAATTTAAAAACGGACAGTTCGACTGGTTTTGATGGGATTAGCAGTAAATTTTTAAAACAATACAAAAATATTCTAGTCACTCCACTCACCTTTATTTTTAACTCCTGCCTCCAAAATGGGATATTTCCTGAATCTTTAAAAAAGTCTGAGGTTTGCCCAATACACAAGGGTGGGGACAGAGATTGTATCACCAACTATAGGCCCATATCCATACTTCCAGCCATGTCAAAGATCCTTGAGAGAATAATTAATATAAGACTAACAAGGTATCTTGAAAGTAAAAACTTGCTCTCACCGAATCAATTCGGTTTCCGTAACGGGAAATCTACTGAACAAGCTGTAAACAAGCTCACAAGTTACATCAGTGATAAATTGGATGGAAAAATGAAATGCCTGACAATCTTCTTAGATTTGGCAAAGGCCTTTGATACAGTATCTGTTTCGGTACTCTTGGCTAAACTGGAAAGACTGGGCATCAGAGGTAGGCAGTTGAATCTTTTTGAAAGTTACCTGACTGATCGTCATCAGTGTGTTCGTGTAGGAAACTTTACTAGCACTGACCTCCCAGTTACACATGGAGTTCCTCAGGGCAGCATCTTAGGGCCAACCTTATTCCTTGTATATATCAACGACCTCACTAACCTGAAACTTACCCAGGGCGAAATCGTTTCCTTTGCTGATGATACTGCTCTTCTCTTCTCAGTTGATAACTGGAAAGAAGTTTTTGATGCTGCCCAGTCTGGTTTTAACACTGTCAGGAAGTGGCTAAATGACAATGTTTTAACCTTAAACACTGATAAAACCAAATACATTTGTTTTAGTATTCGACCAGACTTGGACATTGATCACACCTATGCCATTATTCCACATGAATGTACACCTCATGGTAACTGCTCTTGTTCTAAAATAAAGAGGGTTGATTCAATCAAATATTTGGGGGTTACTATAGATAGAAACCTTAACTTCAAAGAACATATAAGAATTTTAACGGGACGGGTTGAAAACTTATATATATCTTTAAAAATGTGCGACACATCGTCGATCCTCCTATCTTGAAAAGAATATACTTTGCCCTCTGCCAGTCACTCTTAACATATTGTATATCTGTCTGGGGAGGTGCTCCAAAGACGACGCTCAAATCTATTGAGGTTGTCCAACGTGCAATACTGAAGGTAAGCACTGTCATGTATCCGAACGCTCTCTCTGGCAACGCATACTGGGTAGTTAGGTTGTGCGCTACAATAAATGGTCTGAATTAATTAATTTCAGTGTTTAATTGTGCTCCAAAACATAACAAAACTGGCGACGATAAATACGGAAGCGTGCTACGGAAATAAGTTTCACGAAATTAAGTGAAATTATTAAAATATAGTGTGAAAAGGTGGTGAAATAATACCGCATCAGAGTGAAGTTGGCGAGAGCAGCAAGCGAATTCCATTTTGAAATATGTCATCATTGATATGTCATGAGTAGTATATCCGGAAAAGACAATTCGTCTGAAAGTGAGGTTATAGATGATTGCAAGAAACGATCATGGATTTATGTGCTAAATAAAACACAATTACAACAAAAGTTAGAACAATTGAAAATTACGTATAGTGAAAAAACTACTGTTGATGAATTAAGACGGAAACTCAGTGATTATTGCAAGGAAATCAACAAACAAACACCAGCAATAATGGCTAACTACAATTTACAATCGTTCGATGGAAATAACTGGGAGTGTTTTGAGCAACAAATAGAATGCATTTTTTTGTTAAACGAAGTAAAAGAAAAGTTCGCAGAAGTATTTCGTCCAGGTTGGGGTAACTTCCAAGGTGACGCAATTAAATTAAAGCTAAAGCCAAATGTGAAACCAAAATGCCTCCCAGTGCGTCGGGTGCCGTTTGCACTTAAAGAAAAGGTAAACTTGGAAATATCTCGGTTATTAGAAAATGGCAGAATAGTACCAGTAGAACATAGTCAGTGGGGAACACCAGTAGTGCCCCTGTTAAAACCAGATGGTACCGTAAGGCTTTGTGGAGACTACAAGGTAACACTTAATCCACATTTGGAGGTAGACCATTTCCCCTTGCCTCACATAGAGGAAATATTAGATTCATTAAAAAATGGACAGTACTTCTGCGAACTAGACCTTAAAGAGGCATACTTACAGGCACCCTTAGATAAGGAGTCACAAGAATTGACCACCATAGTTACAGAAGCTGGAACTTTTAAATATCAGTACTTACCGTATGGAGTAAGTACAGGGCCAGGGTCCTTTCAACGTTTGATGAGTAATAAATTGTCCAAAATTCCAAACACTATTGTTTATATTGATAATATATATATAAGTGGTCAGACTGTTAAGGATACGTTAGATACATTATGTAATGTATTGTCAAAATTACAAGAATGTGAATTCAAGTTGAAGCTTGAGAAATGTAAATTTTTTAAAACAAGTATTGATGTATTTGGGTTTAAAATAACGAAAAATGAAATAAGTGTTTTAAAAAAGAATATTGAGCCCCTACTGCAGTGTGAAGCACCAATAAATACGACAATGTTAAAATCTTTTTTAGGAAAGGTAAACTATTACGGCCGATTCCTGAAAAACATGGCACACGTTTTGACACCTTTGCATGAATGTACACAGAAAAATAAGTTTAATTGGACAAAAGAATGTGAAAATGCTTTTAATAAAATAAAACAAAAATTAACATCATTAGAAAATCTGCGACATTTTGACCCAGATTTACCACTAATTCTGACTTGTGACGCTTCTGACACGGCATTGGGGGCTGTATTATCCAATAGAGATTTAAATGGAGTAGTAAAACCAATAGCATTTGCAAGTAAAAAATTAAACACAACAGAACAGAAATACTCTGCAATCGACAAGGAGGCAATGGCAATAATATTTGGTGTAACAAAATTTTATAACTACACATATGGTCGTACATTCGAATTGGAAACTGATAACGCAGCATTAGTTAGGATTTTCGGTCCAAATAAAAGCATACCAAAAATGGCAGCTAAAAGATTGCAACATTATGCAATATTTTTGTCGGCATTTAATTACAAAATTAGACACATAAAAAGTAACTTAAATCCAGCAGATTATTTATCACGCTCAAATACAGGCAGTGATCAGGAACATATTCAAGTGCACTCATTGTGTTTAGATGCAAATATTAGTAATATTAATTACATAAATAGTTCAGAAGTTAACAAATTAGACTGGAAAATAATACAAGCGAAAACAAAAAAAGATTCAATTTTGTCAAAAGTAATCAGATATCAACTGGACGGTTGGCCAGAAAAGAAAAATATAGATGAGGAATTACTGCCATTCTATTACAAGAAAAATGAGCTAAATTTGGATAGGGAATGTGTATTCTGGGGATATAGAATTGTAATACCAACTGAATTAAGGGAGTCAATTTTATCAGAGCTGCATAAAAGTCATTTTGGAATAGTGCGTATGAAACAGTTAGCTCGCTCGTTTTTCTGGTGGCCTAAGTTAGATACAGATATAGAAAGTGTTACTAAGAGTTGTATAATTTGTCTATCTAATCATAAAAGCCCACAAAAATGTCAGATTAAGCCATGGCCAACACCACCTTCAGTATGGTATAGGTTACACGCTGATTTTCTAGGCCCATTTTACAACAAAATGTATTTGGTGATCATAGATAGTTACTCCAAGTGGCCGGAAGTGTTTGAAATGTCAAATATCGGAGCAACAAAAACAATTGAAGTTTTTAAGACTATGTTTTCCCGTTTCGGATATCCGGCACACTTGGTGACTGATAACGGGCCAACATTTACAAGCACAGAATTCGAAACATTTTGTAAAAATATAAATGTAAAGCACACCTTTTCACCTCCATATCATCCAGCAACAAACGGGGCAGCAGAACGGTTCGTAGAAACATTTAAAGCACATGTAAGTAAAATAAAGGAAGGTGGAAGCACTGTTCCCTCTGCTGTAAATTTGTTTCTTTTAGACTATAGAAGTATGCCACACAATGTGACTGGTGTGACACCATCTAAACTCATGCTGGGTAGGGAGCTAAAAACTCGATTTTCCTTGTTGAGGCCACCAACACTAGTTGATAAATCATATGATATGATGGAGAAACAAACAAAACTAGCAGCGGGGAAGAGAAGGGTAGATTTTAATGTGGGTGAAAAGGTGATGGTTAGAGATTATCGAAAAGGTCATAGTAAGTGGGTTTCAGGTGTCATAATTGAAGAATCAGTACCAAACACAACTTATATAATTGATGTGGATGGGCACAGTTGGAAAAGACATGTCAATCAAATGTTAACTTGTAGCAGTAGTTTGGAAGAATAAATGCTTCTGATGTTTTTTGTTCGTAGGGCTTTCTTTAGAAAGCATATATTGTATGAAGCCAAGAACCTAAGTTCGTAGGACTTCCTTCGGGATGTGTACAATATGTGAGGTCAAGATCTTCATATAGTGTTTTCATACAGTGTAAGCCTAACTAGTATATAGGTAACTAGTGTAAGTGATGTTCGTTATTTTAAGTTGCTTATCTCTACATGTTTATAATGTTCTTATTATTTTGCGAATGTATGTATGTTTAGTAAGTAAACTTAGATATTTAAGGGGGTGAAGAGTTGTCATGTATCCGAACGCTCTCTCTGGCAACGCATACTGGGTAGTTAGGTTGTGCGCTACAATAAATGGTCTGAATTAATTAATTTCAGTGTTTAATTGTGCTCCAAAACATAACAAGCACCTTCAAGCCCATACTTTTCTCTACTGCTGAACTCTATCAATTATGTGGAGTACTAACCGTGAGACAATTATTCATATTAAAAATAATCTTAATGCAACACTCACAAATAACTTACAACCCCCAGATGTTGAATAAACGTAGAAGTTACACGGTTTTCAATAAACATAGATCATCTAACACCAAGTTCGTAACAAAATTCATTAATTCTCTCGGCCCCTTTATGTATAACAAAATTAATAAACTTCTTGACATATACCCACTAAATACAGTTAGTGCTAGGAGAAAAGTATTGGAATACCTACAAAAACTCACTTACGACGAGACCGAGCAGCTTTGAACCGTATTAAGATAGACAGCAATTATATATTTATATACATAATATTTTTATACTCTTATAACCGAATCTCAGTCATTAACATATCCACCCATATATTGCCACATATCACACACACACACCCAATTATACACACCCTCTCACACTCACTCATTCACCTAGCACAATACACAAAGAGAGGATCATACCACTTGCACTATTATAATAAAGCTTTATCTAAGAGTACATAATATTCAAAGGTATTGTCAAATGCAAGCATACAAGAATCACATATATGATTTGTAACTCGAAGGGATTGGCGCTGTAAGCCGAAATACAGGTTCCTCCTAGTTTGGCTACAGATGCTAAAACTTTTGTGTACAATTACAGCTGTTCATAGCATTTTATTTGTAATTTACATTAAGTACTTTTTGTGAAAGAAAGAAATATTATTATTATATTATTATT
The DNA here is from genome assembly GCA_947578425.1 of Eugnorisma glareosa. Lineage (NCBI taxonomy): Eukaryota > Metazoa > Arthropoda > Insecta > Lepidoptera > Noctuidae > Eugnorisma > Eugnorisma glareosa. Next base: position 1,038,425 of record OX387967.1, read on the forward strand.
CTCGTTTATTCATTTTTATGCAGTCTTTATATTTTTACATATTTTTTCAAAACGCAAAAAAAAACATTTAAAAATATAAAAAATAGGTTTCCGCCGGTGTCGGAAGCAGGGTCCAAGCTACCGGTGGTTAGGGCTCCAGAGACAGGAACCCCCTCATAATGCGAGCCGTATCGAGGAGTACTGCCTTCTGAATCAGGCCCTTGATCCAACTGCCTAAGGAGAGCCTCGAAAGATGTTCGTCGAGGCTCTTGGCTCTAAGGCCATTGGCCTTCACGACAATCGGCACAATGATAGCCGAGTTCACATTCCACATGTCGACCACCTCGTGTGCCAAGTCGAGATACTTTATTTGTTTCTCTTTCTCAGCTTTCACGAGGTTCTCGTCATGCGGGATGGTCACATCAATTATCATTACGCGGCGCGCTGATCGGTCTATCACCACTATGTCAGGATTATTGGCGACAATAGTCTTGTCAGTGATGATAGACCGATCCCAGTACAGCGTGACATGGTCTTTCTCGAGAACTGGGTCGGGCACATACTTGTAGTACGGTACTTCAGATTTCACAAGTTTATATTTCAAGGCAAGTTGCTGGTGAATAATCCTGGCTGCTTGGTTATGCCTGTGCAAATACTCGCCGTTAGCCAGACGAGAACAACCGGAAATAATATGTCTGATGGACTCACCCGGACGGTGGCATGCCCGACACACGTCAACCATCCCGTCCTTCATAATATATTTCCGGTAGTTGTTCTTCAACATAATTTCGTCCATAATCGCACAGACAAAACCTTCGGTTTCCCCAAAGAGGTCACCGAAACGTAGCCAAGACACGGATGCTAGAAAATCTACATCGGGCCCATGAAGAGCCCGGTAGAAGCGCCCGTGAAGCTCCTTGCCTTGCCATACTTCCTTGCGGTCATCGGTAGTAAGTACCACAGGTTTGTGCCAGTTCTCTTTAGCCATGGACAGCGGGGTGAGTCCCTTGTCCACTGCGACCGCATCTCGGTGCATACCCACCTCGGTTTTTAAAAAATATTCTCTGAGACTGCATACCTCGCGGTTGTGGAGGGTCTTCGCATTTAAAAAGCCTCGACCCCCGCACTTCCGCGGGATAAACAGTCTCATCACCGATGATCGTGGGTGATGCATCCGGTTTGCGGTCAGCAGTGTACGGACTCTCCTATCCAGGGCATCGAGTTCGGTCTGAGTCCATTTGAGTATGCCGAAAGAGTACATTAAAACCGGCATGACCCAACCGTTGAAGGCGCGCACCTTGTTCCCGCCTGAAAGAAGGCTATTTAATACCTTCCTCAGGCGTCCAAAGAAGCGTTCCCTCAACGATTGCTTCATGTCGGTTTCGTTAATGCCTAACGCTTCCGACATACCCAAATACTTATAGCTTTCGGATGAGGAAAGGGATCTCAGGTGTATGGAATCCGAGAGCTGAATTCCCTCGGATTCCATAATCTCCCCTCGCTTTACATACATGACTGCACATTTGTCCACATCAAATTCCATCCTGATGGCGCTACTAAAAGTTTCAGTTACTTTCAGTAGCTCCATCAGTTGCAATTTGTTGGGGGCAAAGAGTTTCAGATCATCCATGTAAAGCAGGTGAGATATGACCTGACCATCTCTCCTCAACCGGTAGCCTAAACCTGAATCCTCCAGCAATGTGCTTAGAGGATTCAGGGCTAGACAGAACCAAAGTGGACTCAGACTGTCGCCCTGGAATATTCCCCTTTTAATCCATACAGGTTCATCATTCCCCTGAATCTGTCGACATCCTGGATATCGAAGGACCGTCCTCCATTGCCCCATACATGACTTAAGGAAGGCGCGTAGAGTTGTATCTATCTTGTACAACTCCAGCACCTTCATGAGCCATGTATGTGGAACAGAGTCGTAGGCCTTCTTATAATCTATCCAACATGTCGACAGATCCTTGCGGGATCGACGAACCTGTTGGCTAATGGCCATGTCGATGAGGAGTAGCTCCTTAGTACCGCGGGACCCATTCCTACATCCATTTTGAGAGGCAGACATAATGGAGTTATTGTCAATGTGTGTATTAATTTTCACTCTCAAAATGGATGTAAGAAGTTTATAGACTGTTGACAAACATGTTATAGGTCTATAATTCAGCCGTCAGCGGCCGTTTCAATAAATGACTAGAACGAAGGTTAAAACCAAAAAAAAACGTTTCATTTTGCTCACAGAAATCTTTATATTTTCCTCAAAATAATACCAAGAACCTCAATAAACTATTTATTTGTTACTTATTTAATTACACATTGTACAACGATCAAGGAAAACCGTCACTAACGGTAGCTAATAAAACAAAGGAAAATAGAACAAATTAATTATTAATCTTTGGTTTTACTCACGAAAACAGTGGCGCCATCTCACTCATAGTCTACTCTACTCTAATGTTCCCACTGCTGGGGGCACAGGCCTCCTCTCTGCGACAGCGAGTGGGCCGTTATCCACCACAGTGGTGGCAGGTGGTAGTTGCCCAGTGCGGGCTGGTAGATGTCACATGTCTTCGAATTGGAACTGCTAGGAAATGCCGGTTTCCTCACGATGTTTTCCTTCACCATTTTGAGAGCAAGTGATGAAATAAATTACACAGTGTAACGAGCCCTTCTGGGTTTGAACTCAGGACCTACAATTCGAAAGTCCAGGCCTATACTACTGGGCAACCAGTGCTTTCCATTAAATAGATGACCACGCGACATTAATTTAATGGAATAACCAGGCGCCAGCTAACCTATGTATTAATTACAAACTAAACTACGTACAAGTCTAATAATATTAGGTACTATTTTTTAACACAAAACTATGTTAGGTATTTATTCTTCGTCCGAAGGTTGTTTGACCCAAAACCCCCAAGGAGCGTATCCATCATGTTTCGTAGGCCCTCTGTACACCTTTATTTGCACGCGGCCCGGGTCGTCTGTGAAACAAAAAAAAAACAAAAATGTTTATATTCTAGTCTTCCGTCACTAGTTTACCTACAGACCTATTTTGGTATTTTCTTTACATACTATAAAACAAAGACGCTATCGCGTTTGTCCGCTTAGATCTTTAAAACTAGTTTTCAGCAATAGATAGTGATTCAAGAGGAAGGTTTATATGTAGGTATAACTTGCACCTGTGCGAAGGGTACCTACCTAAATAACGTATACGAAACGGCTCGTTGTTTAGTAAAATCATTTGGTCTCCTCACATAAGTAGCTACACGGATCTTGTATTTTCAATACCTACCTTTTCACGAAATAATAGTCTCTTATCAGTTTCATTCAAGAGCCAAAGATCTTTGCAGCACTGTTATCATAACACAGTCAGGGCGTCACCTACCTATTACACGGGCTTGCTAACCCCTTTGGTGAATTATAGAATGTAATAAAAAATGTCAATGGCAGATAGTCCTAAAGTTCGCGCCCAAACAAATAACTAAGGCGAAGTTTTTTGGAATACCCACGTTATCTTGTGTATCTTATCTCGATTGTCAGCATAAGCTGTCTGCTTATCTATGCGACATGATATTTATTTATCTACTTTGGATGCATGTGTGAAAGCTTTGATAACAGGCTTCACAAGTTCTCAACAAAAACTAGCTATCGCATAACATCAAAAACGAATAAAAGTATGAGCTTCTTTGTATCTCTTCGGTATACGACCTCGACATAGAGTTATTTTAGAGAGCTGTTAAAACCATGGAAGTACCTACGAGCTTTACTATTTAAATAGATTTGTGATTCTAAAAAGAAAGTAGAGACAGATAGATGACTAACTGCAACTGAGCGTTTGTGCTTACCTACTCGGAAACACGGAGATTACCACCGAAGCCCAACATCCATTCTATTGTACTACTGCTAAAGACCGTACAGAACGAATTGTTTCGTCATAAATTACCTTTCCTATCATCGGCTCCATCATGGTCGTCCTCGTCATCATCGAACTCCTGGGGTCTTGCAGCCGCGAGCGCCAGCAGGGACAGCAGTAGTATCACGAACCAAACGTTTTGCTACAAATTGTAATTATTAATATTAATTAAAAATTAGGCCCCCAATTCTAACCCGAACTAAATTCCTGGCTATACATATGCGTAACTGTTTATTTAGCCTAGGAAATAAGTAATACTATAATACGCGGTAGAGCGGTGATGGCAGGTGGAGTAAAGCGGTGACCGCGTGGCGTCGAAGAACTGGAAAGAGAAGTGTTGGTCGTCCTTCGGACAGCGAAATGCAGACATTGTTGCCACTGCGGGTAAATCCTGCATAGGGTTGGCACAGAGACGTGGCCCCTGGCACAAGCAGGGGCCTATACCCAGCAGTGGGTGAATTCAGGCTGTGGATGATTAAGAATTAATGAATAATTCAACTAAGTGGACGTGTGCGTATGGTTCTTCCAGCGCCATCTATACGTTCGAACCAGCATTAAAGTGACATCTACTAACCCCAATGGAGTCACTGAATGCAGATTTAAAACACAGTCTATGTTACCTAAAACTATATTTACTTTAATTACATTACATTATTATAGAATACAAGAAGTATAGAATAAACACAAGTTATTAATTAAATACACAGCAGTTTTACATATCATTAAAATCTAAATTAAAAGTACACAGTGTACCTACAAGTAGGTAAGCTACAATTTTTTTCAGTTTGCAATTAAACTTTGACACTAAATCATCATCTGCCGAGCCTTTTCCCAAATACATTAGGGTCGGCTTCCAGTCTAAGCAGATGCAGCTGAATACCAGTATTGAATTGATACTACATAATATTCACTTAAAACTTAGGGAATGGTGTTTATAGTAAGATCTTTGTAAAGCTGTTTTTTCCAAGCCAAAAATGTACCAAAAAATAAAATTATATTTGTTTATATTAATCACCTGCTTAACTTTACAATGACAATTACTTATCCTTATGAAAAAGTGTAGTTTAAAAATATATCAAGTTGTAATAAATTCAACCTGCTGGAATATTATTATACTAAAATATTACAATAATTTAAAGTTACAAAACTTAAAATTCACAAGTCTATAGAAGAACAGCATCTTAGTCTCATTTACTGCTTGCAGAAGCCTTGTCAGACTCATTTCCACTGTCAGTAGATATTTGCTGCCCAGGACTTGCAGTCTTCGTTTCCTCCTCATCATCTTCGCTCAATGATGAGCAATCCGATAGCTCGGCATCAATCCAAAGTTTAGCTTTCTTCGGTTTGGTTTTTTCATTTTCAGACCTGCGTTTTAAAGTGTTTGATGAGCCAGCAGCCTGCCAGCCAGCCTCTACAGCCGAGTTCACACGTTCAGGTAGGTCCTTCCGCTCTTTCTCATAAGCAGGATTCAAGTTCACTTCGATCTTTGGCTCTGCAACAAGTCTCTCAAGTTTCTTCTGTTTGCGCTCAGCTGCCTCCTTTTCCCTGTCTTCTTGCCCTTCCAACCACTTTCTGAGCCTTTTCTCTTCATTGATGTCACGTAATCGACGGCCAGAGAGGTCTCTGCAAGCTTCACGGTTGGTTGTTTTTTCTATTTGCGCTCCAATAGCACGTAACATAGATCCGAATCCACCTTTCCCTCCGACGAGCTTACTGGCCAATCTAACTACATTGTTATCCACTGTGATGTCGTAACTATCAGACACTGACCTCCCGTTCAGCGTAGCAAATAGGTCTTCTATAGGAACACCATGTTTTTGTGAAATATTGCGTTTCAACGATGACACATCTGTACTCTCCAGATCCGTTAAGTAGTTGTTTTCAAAGATTACTAAACAAGGCATTTTGAATTTTCCAGTGAAATGTTTTCAGAAACTAAAGGATCACCAATAGTAGCACTCTTTTTGAACCACGAACGCAATTTACAAATATTTAGGAAATTACAATATGTGACAGTGTGTGAGTGAAGTGCAAGTGACAGCTCTGCTCTGACAGACAAATGAATGCCTGAATGGAATTATAACTGAATGAATGAATATGTTAAGTACAATATAGGATTTATTTGTGGAAAAAGATACTTGGTGCCGACAGAGAAAAGTATGTCTATTGTCTACGCTTGGTGCTGTTTACTTTTTAATAAAATAAAAAGTCAAGCTGATAACGAAACCACGCATTCATTTATTTGAAACCACTACATTAAAAAACAGTAAAAATTTAAGTTACTTACTTTAAAAGCCATTTTTGTCAGTAAACAACGTTGCGCTATTATTTCCTCACAAAACCCTAATATAAACTAAGCGTAATTATTGATATCAACATCTTAAATAGGCTGTTAAGTCTCCTAAAGTAAACTTTTCCTTTTCTATTAAATAATCCCGTCACTGATTTTAATTTCACGCTCAAATGAGTAAAGAAAGTGAAAGTCAATCTGACAAAGCAGGCAATCTTATCAGTTATTTGGAGTATTTTAACGTAGAAAGCTATGACATCATTTTAATTCAAATTATTATTAAATGATGCATAAGTAACTACTGATTTTTTTTTATTTTTTAACTAGCTCATAGAGCTCCGACAATTTGAATTAAAGTCATGTACTCTGGTCCAGTCCAGCACGCCCTTAAATTTTAAATTAGTACTGTATTGTATTGTCTTCTGTAATAAATTTAAGTCGACAAGTAGACGTGTGGTATTAGCAGCCTCGAACACAAAGAGGATATCTTTGATTGACTGGATTTAATGAAGAACTTGGGAGTTTCCTTCATATCATTCCTCACACAATCCATCCATTGTTTCCTTGGTTTTCCTCTCCCTCTCCATTCATTGACATTTATATTCATCACTGTTTTAGTCACATGCGATTCGTCTCTCCTCATCACATGTCCATACCAAGACAGTCGATTCCCTTTCAACTTTTCTGTAACTGGCTCAACTTTCAAACTTCCTCTAATATACTCATTCCTTATTTTATCCAGTCGTGTCGCATCACACATCCGCCTCAACATTCTCATCTCCGCTACCTGCAATCTTTTTTCATCCATCTTCTTCACAGCCCAGCATTCCGATCCATACATTAGGTAGGTAGTACAACAGGTCTAATCACGGACTTGTACATTTCCCCCTATAAAAATAAATAAAATGGAGACCATTAAAAGAGTAAAAACCGTAAAGAAATCATTAGAAAATCATAAAATACCATTAAATTCATTAATATTCATTGTAACAATTGTAGAGCAGAAAATTTGCGACAAATGTTTTGAATAATTTTTCATACGCCCAACCGTTTTTGAGACAGAGGGCTGAAAGCCCGCAGCGCTCAGCCATACCCATAGTAAGTGGTGAACTTTTTTTCCGGATGGGAAATCATCAAATGACCCCTCCGTCAAGTCAGTGTTAGTAATTTAAAAAAATGTTAACATGATTGGAGCTATAGAAACCGAGATAATCGCGAAAAACGGATTTTTGTGACGTTTGACCTTAAATGACTTACAACGCAGACACGGTATTTTACGAGACTTTTGAGACAACTTATAGAACACCAAAATAAAGGTGTTTACGAGTTTACAGCTTATTATCTCATTCCGAGGTTGACACCTTTTTTTGCGTAAGTGACTAGAAGGGTTTGAATTGCAATTAGGGGGCGCCGTAGAAGTCTCGCCCAGGGTGCTGATAGTTCTAAAACCGGCACTGGCACGAGACAACACTTAAAATGCTTTTACTGGAGCGTCCCAAACTTTGCCAAAAGGACGCGACCCGCGACCTCATAATGGCGTAAAAATCAGGAACCCTTGCTTCTACAAACATGCTCGAAGCACTACCTACCTACCTTGGCAGTTTCATAAGGGTTCGGTAATTTTCATTGTACTGAACCCTCAATGAGTTGTACATCTTTTTTGTGAAGTTGCACCATAGTTGGCAGGTGTACATTGACAGACAATAAGCTCTTAATAGAGTGTTCTTTACGTCTTTGGTGCACTTCACAAAGCGTGCAAAGCGTGCGAGCATGTTACTCCTCACTGAGAGAGAGAGGGCCCTACGCTCTCTTTCTATATCGCAGTCGTCCTGGAGTCCAGTCTGTCCATCAAAATGTGACTCAATTACTTAAACTGTTTTACGACCTTTATGGTCGCACCATTTAAAAGCAGACTGGGTATGTCCCCCGAACCTGTCCCAGACCTGAATACCATGGATTCGGTTATGGGAACATTATATTTTAGTCCATGAGCATCAGCATAATGCTCACAACCAGACAACAGTTTCCTCAAGCCTTTGATCGAGGGACTCAAAAGAACCATGTCATCAGCATAGCTCAAGCTATTCACACAGACATTGCCTAGGTGACAGCCGACTCTGGTTGTCCTGAGTTCCTCGATCAGATCATTGATATACAGATTAAACAGGTCCGGAGAAGTCAACCCACCCTGGCGCACACCGCAGTCTAACTTATAACTGCTAGATAGAGTGTCACCCCATTTGACTTGATTAGTCTGTCCCCCGTACCATAATCTCAACAGATCTACGATTTGGTGAGGTACTGGTGACTTTTTTAGTTTGTCCCAGAGGATTTCATAATTTGCCAGGTTAAAAGCTTTGCTCAGGTCTAAGAAGCAAGCATACACTGAAGTTTTCTGGTGGGTGTAGTAGGATATCGTACTCTTAAGGCTAATAATCGCAGAGTCCGTTGAGAGTCCGGGTCAGAAACCAAACTGCGCATCGTAAATTTTTACATTATTTTGCAATACGGGCTGTATGAGACGCTCCAGCACCTTATCAGTTACCGTACCGAATGAGATACGTTACTAGTTACCAGATGCACTAAAATCACCTGTTCTATTTTTGACTATCCGACTACAGTTCTCATTAAAAGTTTCGGCAAGCACGTGTCTATTACATAAGTTAAAAAGCTAACGTTTAACTTGAGGGGATTCACAATTGCTTCGATTCGATTTTGATTCGGAAAGTCGTTTATATGTCTATCTCGCTCGCTTTCGTAATGGCAAAAAAGATAGGCATACTTACGACTTGTCGAATCGAAATCGAATCGAAGCGTTTGTGAATAGCTATGCTGTCGCCATTTCCTCCATCCTGTGTTGATCCGGTGCGTTACGTCTCGGTCTACTTTACTATCCCCCTAATACTTTACTCTATGATCCCCTTGGACAAGGGCATGGTGAAGTAGACCGAGACGGGTCTTGTGTAACTTTCCCGTAATAAGTGGGTATTAAAGAAAATAATAATAATTGCGACTGTGGTGAACCTTTTTACCACTTTATTCTTCTGTGACCATAGATACTTCTATTTTGTCTATTATTACAATTTAATTAGCAGACGAAACGACTAATATCCCATGGACAAAATCTACGACCGGAGCGGTTCGATGGGGACCCGTCCCTAAGCACGGCGGCCACAGAATGGGCACACTGGAAGAAAACTTTCGTTAACTTCCTTGCAGTGCAGGACTCGGAAACTACTACTGATAAGGTCAAGCTTACTATACTAATTAATCACGTGTCTCCGAACGTGTATACCCACATAAGCGAGTGTGAAACATACGAACAGGCATTGAACCTCCTAAACAAACTTTATGTAAAACCAAATAACATCCTGTATGCACGCCACGCTCTCGCCACCCGGAGACAAAGTAGCCACGAGACTATCGACACATACATCCAAGCCTTGAAGCAGCTGTCCAAAGATTGTAACTTCGCGGCTGTCGATAGTAAGACCAACCGGGATGACAACATTCGTGACGCTTTCATAGCTGGCATCTCCTCGACAAAAATAAGAGAGAGACTCCTCGAAAACCTTAGCTTAACTTTGGATGAAGCTCATAACCAGGCGCGTTCCTTGGAGATGGCTGAAGTTAATACGCTGCATTATAACAACATACCTATGAACGCGGCTACAGAAAACATTTCTGATAACACTAATGTACGGAATACTCCTATGCACAGTGGAAATGAAAGTGCCTCTGCAGCCACGCCGGCCTTCCCGAATTGCTCGAATCGCAAATGTTTCTTCTGTGGAGGACGGGTGCATCCACGCAAGACATGCCCCGCCTTCAATGTGACATGTCAACTTTGTAACAAGAAAGGGCATCTCGCAAAAGTTTGTCGCAGTAAGAACATAACTAGTGCTGCCACATCTGACCAGGAAAATGTCACCGCCTGCATCATTGCTGCATCACCGTCGTCCTTGCACAAAGCCATTGTCCCTGCATATATCAAAGGCATTAGAGCTGAAGCACTATTAGATACAGGCAGTTCTAAAAGTTTCATTAATTTCGAATTTTCTAAACTGGTTTCTCTGAAGATAAAACCAAGCCAGCAGACAATATCTATGGCCTCTCTTAATCATACGTCGTCAGTCAAAGGAGAAACTTGCCTCACGCTTACCTTGGGTAAACACACATATGAGAACGTTCAACTGCTTGTAATCGACAATTTATGTTCAGATATGATTATAGGACACGACGTATTAGAGAAGCATTCCTCACTAGAATTCGCATTTGGTGGTCCGAAAGAGCCTCTCGTCGTGTGCAACGTAGCCGAAGCATCTGTCCCTGCTGTGCCTTTATTCACCAACCTATCTCCCGAATGCAAACCGATTGCTATTAAGTCTCGAAGATACAGTGATGACGACCGACGTTTTATTGAAGAGGAAGTGAAGAATCTCTTAAAAGAAGGTGTCATTGAAGAGAGCCGGTCACCATGGCGAGCGCAGGTACTGATCACTAAGAATGCGAATCACCGGAAACGCCTTGTAATCGACTACTCCAGAACTATAAATCGATTCACAGAATTGGACGCCTATCCACTTCCCAGTATAGAGGAACTGATATCAAAAGTGGCAAAATACTCTGTATTTAGCGCCATAGATTTAAAAAGTGCCTATCATCAAGTCCCTATTTTGCCAGAGGAAAGACCATACACTGCGTTTGAAGCAGCTGGAAATCTATACCAGTTCCGACGTATACCTTTTGGAGTAACCAATGGGGTTTCCAGCTTCCAGAGAACTATAGATTGGCTTATTCGAACGGAAAAATTGGAAGGCACATTCGCATATCTTGATGATATTACAATTTGCGGCAAAACACCAGAAGAGCACGACTATAATCTGCAAAATTTTCTTGCAGCAGCTAAGAAGTACAGTCTAACCCTGAATGAAGCAAAATCCATATTTAAACAAACTTCTATCAACATACTTGGTTATACGATCGCAAATAATATCATCAAACCTGACAATGATAGATTAGAACCTCTTCTAAACTTACCTCCACCTCAAGACTTGCCCAGCTTGCGAAGAGCCCTGGGTATGTTCGCTCATTACTCTAAGTGGATACCAAACTTCTCCGAAAAGGTACATGAACTATCCAAGACAAAGACATTTCCGCTAAGTGACAATATGATTAAAGATTTCCAAGAACTTAAGAACGCCATAATCAAGTCTTGTGTTCACGCCATTGACAATAATATGCCATTTACTGTAGAAACTGATGCGTCGGAGCACTCAATTGCGGCAACTCTTTCACAGGCGGGCAGACCTGTAGCGTTCTATTCAAGAACACTTAATCGAAGTGAACAGAATCATTCGGCTATTGAAAAAGAAGCCTATGCAATCGTAGAGTCCTTGAAAAAGTGGCGGCATTTTCTTATAGGGAAATCATTTCTGCTCGTCACTGACCAGCGATCCGTCTCTTTCATGTTTAATGCTAAGCACACCAGTAAAATAAAAAACGAGAAGATACAGCGCTGGCGATTGGAACTATCTCCATACAAATACGACATCGTATACAGGCCTGGCACGCAGAACCATGTAGCGGACGCCCTCTCCCGTGTTTGCGCCATCGTCGAAACACCTAAAAAGTTACGATCACTTCACGAAGCCCTTTGTCACCCGGGTGTAACCAGAATGGCACATTGGGTGCGTTCCAAAAACTTAGCCTATTCGATTGAAGAGATAAAGAGTATGACGAAAGACTGTCGCATCTGTTCTGAGGTTAAGCCCAGATTCAATAAAGCTGATCCGCAAAATAAACTTATTAAAGCGATAGTTCCTTTCGAACGACTGAGCATGGATTTTAAAGGACCAGTACCATCTAAGTCGAGTAACAGATTCATTTTAACAGTAATCGATGAGTACTCCCGCTTTCCGTTCGCCTTTCCGTGCTCTGATATAAGCGCAAAGACTGTTATCAAGCATTTAGACAGCATTTTTAACATGTTTGGCATGCCGGCCTACGTGCACTCGGACCGAGGGACATCATTTTTATCGGCTGATGTAAAAGATTTTCTACACTCCAGGCAAATAGCGACGAGTCGTACAACGCCATACAACCCTCAAGGCAACGGCCAAGTTGAAAGGCTCAATTCTACGCTCTGGAAAACTGTACAATTAGCATTGAAAACTAAGAACCTGCCAATAGAGAGCTGGGAGGATGTCCTACCGCAAGCATTACACTCCATACGCTCGCTTCTTTGTACTAGTACAAATTGTACGCCGCATGAAAGGATGTTCCGCCACTCTCGGAGATCGACGAATGGAGATTCTATTCCCACATGGCTATCTGGCTCAAACAGAGTACTTATGCGACGCTTTGACCGGAAAACAAAATATCAACCACTAGCCGAGGAAGTAGAGGTCCTAGAGACTAACCCCACTTATTCGTACGTTCGAACGATGGATGGTCGCGAGACTACTGTATCCAACCGCCATTTAGCACCTTTGGGGGGCAACCGAGAAGATATAAATATCCCCACTATTAACGAATTTGTGGACGCCGAACCCCAAAGATCGCAGTCACCATCACCATGTTGTTCACCACCAACAACTTCGCCTTCTTCACCGACAACATACTCAACACCAGTCTCGCTGCCAGCTACTCCCTCGTCACCGCCACCATCGGAGGATTTGCAAGGGGCACCGGAACCGGAACAAATGAGCTCAGACGGGATCGAGCTCCCAGTTTCGGAGCCACTCCGGAGGTCGACCAGATCACGGAACCCGCCGAAGTTTTTACTCGATTACATCTGGCAGGGGTGAATGTGGTGAACCTTTTTACCACTTTATTCTTCTGTGACCATAGATACTTCTATTTTTATTTCTTTTTTCAACGAGAATTTATTGAGAAATAAACCATAGATTTTCGAGTGAATGAAGTCGGTTGTCGATAACTAATATTAAGTGTAGATGGCGCTGATTACAACGTTGATTGCCGCCATTACGTATCGCTGTCAGATGTGTGTAAAATATCCAATAAAAATTGAGCTTTTTCAAATTAAACAGGAAGTTGTCTTCGTATAACAGAAATTTAGTAGAATTGGAGGCATCGGATTTTGTTCGCTCCAAATATTATGGCTCAAAATATTAATCCACATTACGCATCGTCGTCAAATCCAGCTAAACAAAATGAAGATACGATAAAACTAAAAGATAATCATGCTGTGAGCAAACGGTAAGTAAAACTACATTGTAATTGCTTTGTAAAATTCTTGTAACTCCTATTTCTTTCATGTTTCGATGAGTAATGTGAATTAATACGCTTTTACAAGCAAAAGGTTATAAATGAAATCGCTGTTACTCATGGGTGGTCTAACGGTTTCACTTCAGATACGGTATTGACGTTGACCTAGCAATATTGTCTGCTGTGGTCAGTGACGTGTATCTCCACAAAAAAGAACCTCCTGACTATGTTTTATCTCCTCATATATCATGAATATGTTCAGAGAACTTGTCAATGTTCATAGCATCAATGACGACACATATAACGGTTGGAATCCAAACTGGTTCACAAAAAAGCAATGTTTGGATTTCACAACTGACAGTACTACAAGTAATTCATGTTTCTCTTTGTCGGCAGGCTGCAAAAAGAATTGATGGAGTTGATGCGTTGTGCTGACAAAGGTATATCTGCTTTTCCCGAGAGTGAAAACCTTTTCAAATGGATTGGCACAATCAATGGCCCTCAAGAAACTGTGTATGCAGGCCACAAGTACAAACTGTCATTAGAGTTCCCAAACTCGTACCCGTACGCCCCGCCTATGGTGAAGTTCATCACTCCATGCTTTCACCCTAATGTAGATACCTGTGGTTTAATATGTTTAGATATTTTGAAGGATAAGTGGACAGCACTGTACGATGTTCGCACTGTGTTACTGTCCATCCAGAGTCTATTAGCCGAGCCGAACACGCACAGCCCTCTAAATCAACAAGCATCGTACCTGTGGCCAAATCAACCGGCTTATAAGAAATATGTAGATGAATTTTACAATAAGCACAGAGACTCATAGTGGACTTGTGTTATTGGTCATTAAAGAAAAACATATTTTTGATTTTGCGTTGTATTTTGTGTTGTGAATTGAATGTTTGAATGCATGATTGTAATGAGGTTTTGTGCTGACGAGTTCTGTTCCTGTCTCTTTCTGAAGTGGATTCTACTTGGTTATTCCTTTTTGTAACTCCCATTTTTTGTCTAAACTTGGCTATGTGTAGATAGTAAATTGTAGGTGTATTATGACTGTGATAGATTACCTGAAAGCATAATATCTAAATTTATATTATAAAACCTATTATATATTATAGTTACTAAGATTCAATCTGCTAGCTCAACTTGATGTATCAAGTAGAATTGCTTCTCTATTTCAATCTTTGTTATGTATGTATAGAACCACTAACTCTTACTAAAAACTATTTTTATTGACAATGTAAGCCAGTTTATGTTTCCAAAGGTGTGACTTTGTGAATACCAGTTGGCTGAGCTCGTCAGCTCAAAATCTCAGCTGACAGAGTTATGTCTGTAAAATGAGATCACTGACAATTATAATTCTTTAGTGCAATTAAAGTATTTTGTTTACTTTCTTCCTATAACCTTATAGATTCATACTGTGCAAAGTACAGTATGAATCTATACTGTGCAGAGTTGGAGCTGGAGTCTTCTCTGAGGATCTCAACATCCACATTGCCGCTCCACTAGGGGCCCACAACACGGTATTTCAGGCAGAATGTATGGGCATTACCCTGGTGGCATCAGCCATCTTAGCCAGAGAGGTTGTGGACCACTCTATTCGTATACTCTCAGACAGCATGGCTGTACTGCTAGCACTAAACAACCACATAGTCAACTCTGGGTTAATATACGAGTGTCATCAACGGCTGAACCAGGTTGGTAATCTCAATAATATAACCATCCAATGGATAAAAGGACAGCGATTCCCGAGGCAACGATGCAGCGGATGATCTCGCTAGAAGGGGATCAAGTATGGCAGCGGTGGGACCCGAACCCATCGTGCCACTCCCTTTCGGATACCTACGCACACTGGTAAGGAAACGAACTAGTGAACAACACCACAAGCTATGGCTGGACCATGGCGAGTGCAGGCAGGCTAAGGAAGCACTTCCTACTATCGACGGCCGCTTCACCAAACGGGCGCTTCGGCTGTCCAAACCACAGCTGCGCACAGTTACAGCCGTCGTCACTGGACACGGCTCTTTTAATAAACACCTCTTTGTCATAGGGTCACGGACAGCCCCCTATGCCGAGCCTGCATGGAGGTAGACGAGACAGCAGCCCACGTGCTTCTGCACTGCCCAGGGGTTGCAGCATACAGGGCAAAGTACTTCGGTAACCCAGGTACTCTCCGCGAGATTACCAACAACATCAAGGCGCTGCTGGCCTTTCTCGGGGAGTTAGAGTGGATCGAATAGATTTCCCACCCGCACGCAAAATACGCGCTTAGACGTGGAGTTGCGGACACCAGCCCGCTATACAATACAATACTGTGCAAAGACTATTCTATTCTATTCTTCCTATAACCTTATAGATTCATATTGTGCAAAAACTATTTACTTTTAAAAGAATTACATGGTGTGAAGGAAGACTAGTGCTATATATTCAAGATCCTGGGTTCAACTCCCTAGGCAAAGGTCAACGCCCTGTTTATGGGTTAATCTTGCAAACCTTTTAAATGGGGTGAGGGTTCTATCGTTATTATTATTTTGCAATGGGCCCCTTATCACTGACCAAACGTGTTTGATGACGCTCCACACTGCTGGAGTCAAATACAATAAAGTCTACATACAATAATACCAGTTCTAGATATTTACCAAAAGAAATGGCTAGTCGTATATTTTTTATTTGCTGACTAACGGTCATAGCCTATTGTGACTCCAAATCGTAACGGACAAACACTCCAGTAAGTAGGTCAGATAAATATGGGTTAGTACCTACCTTTGTGAAGCTGTGACTAAAGGAAACCACCCACACGTTATGTAACGCGCATCCTTGCAATATCTCGACGGTTTGAGTTGATTGATAAATTGATTAGCAAGGCTGTGAGGTAGGACAGATGCATTATCGCTGTTACGTGCGATCATTTTTGCAACAAAGGTGATGTTGCATGAAGCGGACAAAGATTATATTAATAATAAATATTGTATTTAGGAGACGAAAGTTAGCTGCAGCACTTCTGTTTTTGGAGGATAGCTTAGGGTACTGAAAGTCGCAATCATGTGTACTTATATCAATAAAATTGGTTATGGCAGCATATGGGAGAACAGCCTCATGGCACGAAACCACGATAGGTTGTTGACTTCACCCAGGCATCGAACCCGCGCGTCTAATGTAGATAACACTGATAACCACTAAGACATTGGGTCAAAGTAATAAGACAATTTACTACCACTACCTCGTGGTGGACCGTGGGCTAAACAAAAAAACTTTCACCTGTGCTTTAAATAATAAAGTGTTGAATGCAGCTTATGATGAACGGAGGGTGAGGAAGACCAAACGAAATGATGGATTGTTTGAGGAATGATAATATCATTCCTCACACAATCCATCATTTCGTTTAATCTCCGACTAATCATATTATGATTAGTCGGAGTCATCGGTTCGAGAAGATGAACAACATGGGCAAAAAAGAGTCCGATTTGAATGATTCTTTTTTTATTTGAGAGCGTATTCTCAATGTTGGTCCCATTTAAAATTGATAAATAAAATCCACCTTTCTGTTCCTACTGAATTTTCAATTGTGAACTGATTCTGTTAGGCAGGCTTGGAGGCGGCGCCAACAAAAAATGAGCGAAGATCAATCAAGCTACCATCATCTCACGCTTTACGTAATTACTTACTATTACTTAAAGGATTTTTTATTTTTTGCTTTTCAGTTCGTGTTTTCGTCGGTTCAGTTTTTTGATAGGACGTTTTTATCACACACCCATTGCGTGAAGACTCCAAGGCGAATTAATAAAACAAAAACAAAGTAGTTTGAATAATTTGTTATATTATCACTTTGATGTCTTTTATAAGTAAACAATATTTACACAACGTCGTAAATAAACACATTAGGTACCTACATACAAAAGTTTATATTAAAGGTTCCTCCACACCGCGGTTACTTTTTGTAGAACAACGTTTAAGTGTTACTGAGCAACATCCAATAGCAAAAAGTAATTTATTGTTAGTATAATAAAATTATGTTGCTGTGGTTCAATTCAATGTTAAGTAATGTTGCCTAACTTTTGAAAACAGTCAACAAGAGAGAGAGAGAGAGTCAACAAGTGGTAACAATTATTTAAAATGAGAAAACATGCTAGCGCTGTAATCAGTTCTCGGAATCGGACCCAAATGACAGACACGTCCGTTGCCTGCAGAAGTTTGATAACATAATGCCGTGCAACTCGCTTATTGCTGAAAGTTACTCTTCGTTATATTTTTTGTTATTGGCGGTATGGACGCGATGAGTAACATTCCTAATTGTACCGTGTTGCACAGTGTTGCTCCACAAAAGATAACTGCGGTGTGGATGCACCTTTAGGAAATATACGCTTCGTTTCCAAAACGATGGAGCTTTCCAGCTATCTTTAAGTTGAACTTTTACAGCATTTATTTATTACATTCGCTTCACAGATTATTCATTTCAATAAGCATTCATTAAATTAATTTACATAATATTTCACCATAATTTAAATCAGTTTCAAATAACCATAATTAAATAACTAAAAACAAGTCCGATATTTGTTTTACAAAAAATAGAATTTCACTCTATGGCAAAAATGTAACTTTTTAAAATATTTAATAAATGATATTCTCATTTACTCTCTATGAAAACTCTTTGTTCTTTACTTGGCAACATTGGCACAAACACTCACTATCATGCAGTAACATAACGATATTGCTCGAGCAGAAAAATATATTGATTAAAATAAAGCCTTAGACAAAATCGTTATTACATTTACATAGGCCATCCGTTCATCATTTCACCAGTTATGTTAAGTCCCATTTAATAAGGGCGAGCCTATTGCTAACTTCCACGCTACTACTGAGAAATTCCTGATGATAAACCCAAGTAACACTTAGCCCAATTTGGGATTCAAACCCAAGACCTCATGCTCAGCAGCCCTGCTTGTGACCACTAAACCAAATAGGAGTCTAAGTACATTACAGGGTCCAAACTACAAAACCACTGAATCAGGTCTCCGACTATGGCCAAAAATTGAGAAAAATTGTCTTCCTTCTTTATGTTTTCTGCTCAAAATCTACCGCTCACAGTCACACGTTTAACTTGTAATTGCAATAAATACGCCTTAATTAATACTTACATATCTTACAATATAGACATAAAGACTAGAATATGTGCATTAGTACAACAAATTATTTGAACGAATAATCTATTGGACCCTGAGGTATCTGTCTCACCGCCGACTAGGCAGCGAGTTGCTAATCTTGCTATCGACTATTTTCTTGCTCAAGAAACGTACAACAGATTAACTCCCGTGTGCTTAGAAGAGCTACGTCATACAGGGTGTAAGGTGACCCTTCACGAAGTCGTCAACCAAGCATTCTGTACACTAAGCTAAGTAACACTGCGCTAAAAATATTGCTGGGAAACGACTATTTTTTATGTGAAAAATCACGGTTTACAAAAATGAAAGTGTAGTTTCTCATCCTCCATTGAAAAGAAAGGGATCTCCGAGCAGACGGGTGATGTATCTGGTAAGCAGTAGGCTATTGCCGACTAAAGTTATGGAATTTCTCATCATCGGCCCAGCGTCTTTCAACTACGTTGGAGTCTGTTTCCAGTCTAACCGGATGCAGCTGAATACCAGTATTTTACATGGAGCGACTGCCTATCTGACCTCCACAACCCAGTTAGTACTGGGTAATACGTCACCCTTTCGGCCTTTGGTAAGACTGGTTGTCAGATTTTCGGGCCACTAACTGTAAGGACAAAGATCTAAAAAATTACAACCAATGGCTAAAGGTGTTTTCCGAGGCACGGATGAAATTCTGTATGTAATGGGTGGTCACCCATCTACGGACCGACCTTGGCAATACTGCTTAACCTTGGAGATCGACCCGTGCGGCTAAAACCGTTGTAGGATTTCTGCATACTATGTTAAATCGCGCGGATAACATCTCTGATTGCGCGATGTAGGACTTGCGTGACGTCAGGTATGGTACGTACCTAGTTCTTAAGTGGCCTTATAGATGTCGCCACAATGCTTAACGTTTTTACTAGATATATCAGGTTCCAATGAGATTACTACACCAAATGTTACCTGGCTAACTTCTTACCCTATATAAATATGATCGCTTGCCGTATATACAAATAATTTACTTATTTATAGATTAATCAATGGGATTCATTCACTTTTAACAACAGTTAGGAGTTTATTGTATTGTATTGATTATATATTAGGAGAATGAATGGTTAATAAATAAAATTAGATTTTTAAATTATGTTGTGATGCACAGTGCAGACACTGATTCAGTATCAGTGTCTGAAAGCTTTTTCAATTAAATCTGATGTCAAGTCAGCATTGTCATGATTTTCCTGTGCTTACCCCAATACCAAGACAGATACTATCTTGGGCCACCAAGATACAGGCTATGCCTAATTTGGGGCCCACGGCTACTTCTACTTTTATATTCTTCTAACTTTGCTCATTGTATTTTGTTTTTCTTTGTTTGTATGTTAAACTTGTGTGGGTAATTTTTGTATTTGTAGTCGGCGCAGCATGTCTTCTTCATCCATGCTTATCTATTACTCGTCATCTTAGTAGTGACCCCATTTCTAGCCTTATGATCCATCACACATTATATCATGTGGTTGGTTATTATTTAGGTTATCCAATCACAAAACAGCTAATAAGGGGTTGTCCAGTAGAATCACTGATCAGACTTTATCAAGCTCTCAGATTCTGGAGGGTTGGTAGGGCTCTTAATTTCAACTGATTATATTTACCTTTTAAACTTTAATGGTGACAAGAAGCCCGGGGATATTCTACCTATGTGTTTATTTTGATAAATAACAGAACTTTTGTAGCAACTAAAACCAATAGTTTAAAGGCACGTTTACACATTATTTACTTTAGAAAATACATCATGCAAACGACCTCCCACATTTCAATACAGTACCTGCGTCAAAAACCAACAAACTCCTTGAAATTTCTAGTATTTTGGAAATTTGAACTTCAACCAAACTTGCAAAGGTTACAATATCTTAACCACTCACGGTCCAGCCGTCCGGCCATTTTCTACGAAAAATAAGGCAGTTTCTGCTTATTTTTAACTCAACTAACTTTTTATTATAATAAGTAGGATTACTAACATTATGATCGTTACTCCTAGTATGAGGATGCAATGCATCTTTCTATTCGACCGCTGATATCTTTCCGCCTTCTGGAGCTGCTTGTACCCTTCATGAACTTGTACCTGAGTCTGTTCAATGTTATAGTCTATTCTATCTAGTACTGTACCTTGTTCGTTCACCATGTGAGCTAAATCTTTAAATATATCATTCATATCGACTATTGACCGAACTATTTTGTTCACTTCCTCTTCCCTTTCCGCGACATCTCTTGTATTTTCTTCTTGTATCAACATTAATTGTTTCTGACTTAGAGCTGGTCGGGTGTAGTCATCATTGTCATCAAATTTCTGAGTTCCTGACGTACTTGGCAGGGAGAAGAGTAAGTCTGTTTGGTTGCTGGATAACCCTGGAAGGAGTTCAGTGTCGTCTAGGCTGAGTTCTTCGAAGTTAGGCAGCTCGAAGTACGCGTTGGATCGCTCCTCGCGAGATGTGAGGGATTTCAGGTAGTTGGACTGTGCGGTACGGAAGGTGACGCTCAGGTCTTGGAGAATGGTGACTAAGGCGAGCACCACGTTTGTCGCTAGTTTCTGTTCCGTTGGGCTACCTGGAAATTATGTATATTAATTAGTTCCTAAGATAACAGATCGTATGCGGAGTTAATAAGGCTGAAATTTCTTAGTATCCCATTCCTAGTGGTAGTTATACGGTTTATTCGTCTTAACAAAAACTGCGGCTATCGGATATTTCTAATTTTTTTTCATGACGCTGTATGCAGACGCAGTAGGTAGCCTACACAGTTAGTGAAGCAATAACAAACACAATGCTGGCCTGGTTATCAAGTGATCCTAAAACATACTGATAAGCGATCCACCATGATATACCTATTGGCCCAATTTCTAGATTTTTTATCATGCCTTGTTAGGGGAAGGCATAATATTATTACATTAAATTAAATTAAAACATTTTAAAATATTATTATCAATTTAGAACAATGTCAAAAAAAAGTATTTAGGCATATGAGCAGATGACGTTAACGATGACGACGTGAAAATGGTGATTATACAGACATGTATACAGACAGTACCTATGCAAAACAATGACTGCCGCAACAACGCAAATTTTCGCAACACAACACTGACACTGCGCAACAAAACACAGATCTTACTTACTGCCGTTGCTAAAAAAGCTGCTAAGTTGAATTGGAACCTAGCTAGCCACGTCTGCCGTATGCTCAATGAGCCGTGGATCAAAATAGCCACTGTGTGGAGCCATGACACAGTCAGACGGCATTACGGCAGACCCCGTAGAAGATGGCGGGACGAGCTGGATCTAACCAACAACTATAGTGGTCAACATTAGCCCTGGATCGGAAAGAACTAGAAGTCTTCCCCAGCATTATATTTCAGCCAACAGTATCTTACCATGTCGTATCTGCGCCTTGATAGCGATGAGGTGCGTGTGCGCCTGCGTGAAGTATCGGCCGATCTCCGTAGTCAGCCGTTGGATGTGCTGTTGCTCGGTCGTGTCGTCGAGTGCCGGTCGCCGGATCTGCTTCTCGTGGCGGGACTGTAGCTCTGATAGTTTTGTTCTTAGCCTGTGAGAGCCAAGTTGAGGTGTAAATTAGCAAAGTAAAAGGAAGTAGGCTCATGATGACCTTCAGACCTACCCCTACCCTACCAATTTCACATGCTAGGATCTTTACATACTCTTTGAACTAGATAAATAATCCGTCAACCTAAGAACCAAAGGTGAACAGCCTCTGGACAGGACCGCATCGCTATCGCCTAGCGCTTTATGTAGCAGTGGTTTTCTATATTAGAGATTACCTTTACGATATACTTGTTATATTGATTAATGATCGTAGATAGTTATCTAACCTATTAGCTTAAAACAATAGATTTATATCAACAATATTGCTGAAATAACTGATAGTGATAACTTGAATAACTTGTGGTATGCTCCAAATGTTCTATATTGCAGCAAGGCCTTTCCACAAAAAACGAATGATTCAGAAATATGGCATACGGTTAATTGGTTGGTCAATTGCATATGGTGACAGACAGCTCACAAGATTGCTTGTTGGAAGAAGTACTTTGTTAATACCTATTTCTACAGCCAACCTGCCCTGCTATATGGATGGTCTATTATCCGTAAGGCATAAACTGGCAGGCATATGAGATAGTGAGTCAACAGATTAAACTCCTTGACGTGTTTCCGGCCATGTATGTACTATTGCAGCAAGTGGGCTATGGCAAATGACATAGGCAAGGAATACAAAAAACACACACATACCTAGTGATAACATAGTGTGCTTCCTCCAGGGCATCTGCCCACTGTGGAGGGGCATGGGAGTCATTCCTCATCTCCAAGCCAGACTCCAAGTCATTGGAGTTACTCCGCATGAGGCGGACTCGCTCGGAGTCGTTACGCTAATGATGAAAGAAATGTTATATTTTAGTAGCTGTTATATTACCAGATATCGCAATATGCAAAGCATTATGCATTTATAAATAAACTAGTGACCCGCCCCGGCTTCGCACGGGTGCAACATATAAACCCTCCTCTTGATTTACTCTATCTATTAATAAAACCACATCAAAATCTGTTGCATATTTTTAAAGATCTAAGCATACTTAGGGACAGACAGACAGCGGGATGCGACATTGTTTTATACTATGTATGTGGTGATAGTATTTAGTTTCATGGAGATGGTAGAAACCCAATATCAATCAAATGTAGTCTGCATTCCTAAACAATCTTAGAAACATATTAATGTTCATGCACAAAATCCACACATCAAAAAGGAATAATAAAATTTTAAACTCTTTGAGGTTTGTGTTTCCTATTCAATTACTCAGAGAAGAAACACAGAAACCAACTAAGAGGTCACAGCCTCTTATAAAGTCCAAACTTTACACACCTAATCTTGATCAAGTCACATGAGGATGAGGACATGCCGATTATTATTGTATCTGTTTGTATTGATTAATATTGTATTATGTATGAGATGGTCTTCTGAGGAGAGAATCACACAGATTTCAGTTGACCTGCGTTAACAACTCAAAATATTACTGAATACACAATTTGAGACAACAGAAAGTAAAAAAAAAAAAAAGTTTTTCTGAATGTTACACCAAGATTTTTGTTATGCATTCATACCTATCCAGTTTGAGAACACTAAAATATGAACAATTCGTAGTTAATTTGCGTAGTGTCTATAAAGTTTGGAACATTCAGATGTCAAATTTGTAATGCCTTTTTATATGTTTACCATCACAGAAGCCACTTGAAAACCTCAGAAGGACGATTATGACATTTTCAAGTCTAGTCAACATATTTCAGACCAAGCTACGTTAAGCGTTATTATTTAATAATGGCTCTATAAACGAAAAATGCGCGCTAATATCACGGCTTAATAAATTGCTAAACGCTCGTAATTGCATTATTTAATATTAGAGTGAAATGGACAAAACATAATCAATAACAAGAGAATGCTTGCCTGGTCCGCGAATATATGCCGACTGTGTATGGCATTGTTGCGCATCAACACAAACACCTCAGTTAAACTCCTGGACACCATTTTTGCGGCCGAGTTTTATTGTTTTCCAATAAAAAATTCGGGAAGTGTTTATTTTCTCCGATTTCGTGACACGACGATAGATAGCGGATGACATTTGTGACAATTAACATTTTAACAATCAATTTTGACTTGAGTTCTTGACAGTCTGATGGTAGTCAATTTATCATTCGTTCTTTTAGTTCGGATACATTTTCCAGTGTAGGTTCAGTACAATTACAATATTTTAATTTATTAAAACTTTTGGAAACAATTTCCGATGTGCCCAAGTTATTCGAGCTTTTGGATTGACTATCTACTAACCAATAGCTCAGATCTTCAAGAGAATAACAGAAAGCCTTATTGTGAGTTTCTGAACGTTTCCCGGAAATTCGTTCGAAAACCACATTAAAAGTTAAGTGTCAAAATAGCTACGAAAAAGGTTATGTTTACAGTAAGTTTTGTAAATAAATTGAAGAAATATTTTAATAACAAGAAATATTTTAACAGCTCTGCCGGATATATACTGTAGAAGTTTAACCAATGTAATTTTTATCTGCATAAAATAATCAAAACTATCTACAAATGAGTATGCCGTCATTCGAACCGGGTCCGGAGCATTTCCAGCAGTTCCCGTCCAATAGGATTATTGTTATTCACCCTGGATCACTCTATGTCCGAATAGGAAGAGCTTCAGACCTCGTACCAGTGAAGCAACTCCATTGCATAGCAAGGAAACGTCGCCCCGGAGGTAAAATATACCGGGACTCTTTCATTCCTCCGAGTGTGCCAAAAACAAAAGAATTGATCGAAGAACTAGAAGAATGTCGTCTGCAAATATCACACACGTTACAGTCCTGCGTGCAGTCAAACGGGGCACGGAGGTACGCCACGCCACCGCAGCAAATCGCAGCTTTTAACCGTCGCTCTCTGCCAGAATGCGTGAACGACGGCGATCCATGGCCCCAAGTGCAATGTGACATTGTGATCGGCGACCTAGTACTCGACATAGACCCAGAACTACCATACAACATACACTTCCCATACCGCAGAGGAGATTTTAACATTCATACTGAAGTTGGGGGGTCTATTTCATCCGTTTTGAATGACCTGTACTCTATATGGAGTTCTATCATTGAGTATAAGCTGGGAATACCTTTGATAGAGCTGGTAAAATACAGGTGTGTGTTACTAATACCTGATCTGTACTCTAGAAGCCATTTGAAGTATTTAATGTCATTGTTACTAAAGGACTTGGGTTTCGGACATTGTTTCTTTGTTCAGGAAAGTGTTGGAGCCACTTTTGGAGCGGGTATAGGTTCCGCATGTGTGGTAGATATTGGAGACCAGAAAACTGCAATATCATGTGTTGAAGATGGCATTTCACATAAAACTACAAGGTTACGAATGGACTACGGGGCAGGGGATGTTTGCCAAGCCCTATCATGGATGTTTCATAAAAGTGCATTTCCTTACAAGAATTGGAATGAAAATATACCTAGAGATGTAATATTAATGAGGAACTTGTATGAGGATTTCTGCCATGTAAACCTAGATGTCTGCGGTCCACAAGAAAAGTCATTTCTAGTTGATCATCCTGGTGATGTAGTGAACAAATACACACTGCAAGTTGGTGATGAATGCATTATATCACCTTTATCAATGTTCTACACAGATTTACTGAAAATCACTGGTTCAAAATCTACCAAGATCCAGAATAGACAGCCCAGTGATCCTGAGGATCCTTTTGACGCAGAGTTTTTGAGAGAAACTGGTAGAAAACGTGAGACAGCAGATCCTACGACAAATGAAAGTCAACAGTTTGAGGCAACAAATGAAGCTCAACCTGCAACCAATCCTGATGAGGACATAGTTGTAGATACATTAGAGGGTGGTCCTGGGGATGTTGTTGCAGTGGCACCCGGACAAGTCTTAGCCTTAGATGCTGCAATACTACAAAGCATAGACCGCTGCCCCAACGAGGAGTTAAAACGAAAAATGTACAGCAATATTTTAATAGTTGGTGGAGGTGTGAAAGTACATGGCTTAAACTTATGGTTACAGAACCGTCTAGCTTTACAAATCCCTTATACGTATAAGACTGAGCAGCTGGAGATAGTGACATCTCCAAAGGACATAGATCCTGCAAGTACGGTTTGGAAGGGTGCTGCGGTCATGTCCTGTCTGGAGTCAGCCATAGAATTATGGATAAACCAGAGCGAATGGAATAGATTTGGATTAAGGATACTGAGGGAACGCGCGCCATTTATTTGGTAATTGTAATAAATAATTTAATTGTTACTTTTGCAGTTTTCATTATTTTCCCAATGCTTATCTAGACTTTTTAAGAAAAGGAAGACTAAAGAGAATATGGATGGATTGTGTGAGGAATGATATGAAAAAACTGGCCAATTGCGAGTTGAACTCGCGTGGAGAGGGTTCCGTACAATGCTATAGTCAAATGTTTCATCTTCTTTCATGAATAAAATCAAAACTATTTTATTTTACAATAATAACAAAAATATATTTGAGATCCTCAAAACGAGCCCTTTCATTTGATATAATTATAATGACACAGTAAGGTTTGCAAAAGTTTTCTTTTTAATTTCCTAATTAGTCCCCTTTATTTTCAATTGATAGAATTCTTATAGGTTTTCCTATAATCTACAAGCAATATTTTAGTACTTATGCAAAATTTTGGAGATCAGGGGCATGGTTATTTTTCGTCTTCTTTCATGAATAAAATCAAAACTGTTTATTTTACAATACCTAATAACAAAGATATATTTGATAACCTCATAACGTGCCCTTTTTCAATTGATATATGACACAGTAAGGTTTGCTTAACTTTTTTAAATTTCCTAATTTGTCTCGAAAATAACCGATACTTAAAAAAAAAAACACTGCACATCTTTGGGTCATAGGATTACACCATCCTACCAAATTTCACCTGATTTGGTCCAGTAGATTCGGAGCAAATTGGCTGTGATAGACGGACGGACAGTCATACAGAATGACGCACGAGCACACGAGTGATCCTTTATTGGTTCCGTTTTTTCATTTTTTGGAGGTACGGAACCCTAAAAAAGGAGTAAGTAATTCAAAGTGAGGAAGACAAGAGAACGAAAGTAAAAAAAACAAGTTGCGCTTGCGCATAAAAGTAACATGGACAAGGGTAAGAAAACAATGCTTACTTCAACATTTAAAAGAAAACGCTTCCACTTCATGTAATATCATTTATTAGAAAAATAGTTTTTCACGTAAAACCGTAAACAATAATTAAACGAGTATTGTTTGAAATTCACTGAAAATTGTACAAAAATATTTTATACTTGGTACAAAAATAAAAGTTTTTAACTTAGTTTAAACATTCACCAGAAAATTGTTGTTCATAAGAAAATACTGTGAAAAATATTGTAATATTACTTATTACTAACAGTCTTTTATGTTTAAAAGAGCACCTACTGATATTTGAATATTATTATACGGCTACTTTTTGAGCAGTAGTAGTTACAGTAAGCCTAGCGTTACTTGAACCCTTTACCTAAGGTTCCCAGATCTATACTATAAAACAGTTTTTAGACTGTACTTTTCTTGGAATTTATTCACAATAATTTTATACTGCAAAGATATATTGATAGAGAAATATTTGCAGAACTTGTACACTCTACTTGCATTATATCTACCAATACGAGTGATTTCTAAATTGATTTTTGAAGTTCCAGAGGTTTTAGAATTCCTCCCACATCCTGGACACTGAGATTCTGGACGTATGGCATCACTACCTCTAACCCTGTTAGAGAACAGGGTAGTCAGTTTACTGCATTACCAGGTCCTTCTTACAGAGGTAAGAAGCATCTGGTAATGCAGTAAACTGACTGCACTACTGTTTTTAGACACAAATTCGCTTGCTCGGGTTTTTAATTCATTAATGTTTTTTTTTCGTCCCACGATAAAATACACGCGAATGTCACATTACCACCCCCCCCCTCTTACCCCACATCGCGATTAATCGTGATTATATGCTGACTCCCACCCCTGTTCGAATCTCACGCGATTAAAGGACAGCCCTTAATAAACAGATAGCACTAATCTTCTGAATTGCAAGCTCGGTAGAGATAATACTTAAATACTGGTCTTACTTCTATCTTAGAGACTAATTTCCAAACACAGGATTGTATTATTGGCAGCTTTTAAACCTAGTTTCACATGAAAAAATGTTTAAAAAAATTTCATGCTTAGCCGAAATACAAAGATTTTTCAATATCGAGTACTTATTTTTTGTAAATATAGTAAGAAAACGTAATTTCTACGAATTGAGAACCTCCTCCTTCTTTAAGTCGGTTAAATATAAGCAGATCAAGTTTTGACACGGAGTAGTAAACAAATGGAGCGCCAACGTACAGAGTTACCAATTTGTGAGAAACGCGGGTAAAGAAAATTTTGGTGATGAGTGTTGCGCCACACCATGTTTCTGCATTATTTTAAATGGCGTAGATCAGTACACAAGTGTTATGTTATTTGATTCAGCACTCTTGTTGACAATTACTCCGAATATAGAACCGACAAGATTTTTCCAATGATTAGATATCTATCGAGTGACATGTAATATCATGGTAACATTAATAGTAATCTCAAGGCTTTCATAAATCTAACCTAAACCAAATATTTAAATTGTAATATTCGCCCGACCGCGTCAAAAGATGATAAAGTATTGCTTTCGTTGACAATGAAATTGGACAATGGTGTCTAATTCACTCATACTAAAAATCGAATCTATCGTTCCATACAGGATCTGAGATCAATCTTCTCAGTGTAGACACGTTTCGCCCGTACTAAGAACATTTTAACAATTTTGTTTCCCCTAAATCACACTAAGTAACTTCCGGCTCCCTATCGTTAACGAACGTCACGCTAAATCCACGTTTACTAACCTCAGGATGGAAGAACCTGTAATATATCACCATTATAACTAACCCCACCACATAGGGCACCACAGTAAACGCTAAAACTGGAAAGAAATAAAACGAATTCCTCATTTCATCACTCACATACACATACCAGATGGCGGCACAACTTACATTCTGTATAAAACATATACTATAGTAGATAGCATATCTATACCTAGTTTTGCCTTCAACGGGAAGGATGTATGTGAAGAGGTATACAGCTCCAAGTGCGAAAGAGAAGGCGACATCGGCGACGCGGTTGTGCGAGCAGAACGGGGAACGGTCGAAGACTTGTATGAGTGTGGCTGTTATTAGGACGTGTATGAGGCACGCTAGGATCGTCCAGTGAGGGTAGAGGTATGCAATCACTGATATTGAGATTATACGGCTCACTGAAAAGAGAGAAATATTATGGTTACTTTATTAGCTTAGGAACTCTACTACTCGAACTAGAGTTCCTAAGCTCATCATATATTCCCTAAAGGGTTACGGTTAGGTACGAGGTTATCGCCCGTTTCGCCAGATAAGTTTAAAGCCCATATTTTTGGGCAGTGAACCATTGTGATGTGAGAACCACAATGGTCTTTACTGGTCTATTAATTAATTATAAAATTCTGTATATAACAATACTTACGCGTAACAAGGAAATGCCAGATAGTCTGTAATACGGTGCCAGTCCAGCTCATGTTGTCCTTGTCCTGTTGGTAGAACCGCACCGCTCGCTGATACGCCGCTAGGCACCAGCCCATGCCTATGATGGAAGACGCAATCGAAAGGATCTGGTGGACTGTGGACGAAAAGATATTAATTTATTATTTGAAAAAATATTCTAAGCCGACCCCAAGAAGGACATACAAGCAATGGTCAAAGTCTGATATGGGAATAAAAAAAAGTTAGGGGTATCCCTAATCAGCAAGTAAATATTTATTGCAGCAGACTTGCAGAATACACGTGGCAATATCAATCAGTGCCGACAAAGTAAGCGATAGGACAATAATCGCGCTTACGACGTGAATTTGCGTACACCAGCCCGGTATACGAAATTCACGTATAATATACGTACAATACAAGCCTCTCCAATGAACTCCGGGTTAGCTCTCTACAACAGACATGTCTGTGGCACCTGCTGCGGCGCGGCCTCTAGGAATCACTCGAAGATCCTCAGCAGAGCGGCGTCAGAGTCCTCCTAACCTAACACAGCCTAGTTCTGTGCCTCACCAGTAAAATCCGGGTTAGCTCTAAGCAACAGACTGGTCTGCAGCACTTGCTGCGGCGCGGCCTCGAGGAAGCACTCGAAAATCCTCAGCAGAGCAGCATCCGAGTCCTCCTTCAACATCAGTCTGTAATACTTGCGCTGGGTTGCCTGATCTGCGCTGCGGTCTGCGCGACGAGACTTGATTGCATAGCTGATGGTTTTGTAAAAGAAATCTTTGTTATTTGATTGGTGAACAAATGATGCAACTTCTCTAGTATACAAAAGGCTCAGTGAGTCTGTGAGTGTTTTTGACTTTTTCACATATTGTTATGGTAAATCTGTCAAAAAACCAAAGACCATTGTTATTTCTGTTAAATAGTGAATTTGGCGGACCATTGCCTGCATGATAATCTCTTGTGAGTCATTCTGCCTGTGTTGATCCTGAATGTTTAGTTTGATCCCATCTGGACCCCAAGTCCACTATTTAACAGATATTGCCCAGCTTTGCCTAAAACTAAGTGTGGCATAAATTTACATCTACATAATATATAATTATGTAAAACTTTGTAACCAGAATTTTTGCCTTACTTCTTTTATTATTTATCTTTATATTATGATGTATAATACTCAGACTTAGCACTCCATTTATTACCTAGTCCAAATTTTTTACACATTTAGTACAAAGGAGAATAATTATGACATTTTAATATTAATAGATATATGCAATGAACTAAATTATAATATAAAAATAAGTTAGCAAACTCCTTACATGAGAGCATCAGCAAACCGCAGGATTGGTGCCATTTGTAATACTAGGATGAAGATCCGGAGCCACTTCCGTTTTGTGAACTCATTTGTTAACGAGTCCTGCTTCTTATCTAGAGAGTACCTGGAGATAAGGGAAGTGCTTATTAGTTCTACTTTTGTGGTATTTCCTCAAGGTTGTACTAACTTTGTTTGAGTTACTGTATGTCAAATGTTTTAGGTGGAACTGTACTTTTCCCTGGCAAAGCATTCACGTAAAACAATAGGGTATATGCAAGAAATACAAAACTTTTTTTATTTCTTTAAAATGCCTTGTATTGGACCATAAAAACATTGTGGTACACTTGTTTAATTCTGTAATACAACACTTATTTTACAATTTAATATTTTATTTATTGTGTTTTTGGTGAAACGGAACGCAAACACAAAACGCATCGATTCCGGTAGTGACGTCAAAATCCATGTGTCAAAGAAACACTTTTAATTGAAAAGTACTTAAAGTTTCACTAAGATTTTACTGTAATATTGTTATTGTTTTTGCAATTTTTGCTTAAATAAAGCACTTACATTTTAGTAAAACTAATCTACTAAGGGCAAAAAAATAGATTTAAACAAGGCAGATAGAGGTAAGTGACATCAAAGTCCTGACATGAATCGCCGCGATAGTCATGGACGTTTGAACTGTCGTAGAAAATTGCAGGAGTGTAATTTTTTTTTTGTGCGACAAGCAGTAGTTGAAATTAACTTTTAATTATTTTCTTGGGTTGAAAAGTACTGCATAATAATGATTTAAGTGAAAAAAAAAATACATGCATATTCCCTATTAAGTTGTGTTAATAGAGATATTTATTTCTCTTTCTTCTCTTACCATTCATCAGGAAACATGTTTTGATGTGAATGTTTCGCCATTGCGAATGCACAGTAAGGCAAACCACAATAGGTACTATATAATATTTGCCAAAACCACAATAAAATTGTACTGAGTAAATAATTTATAATCATCCTGAAAGGGAACATTACAAAAATAACACAAAGGATTTATATCAAGGAAAATGGGTACAATGAACTGTCTACTAAAAATAAATTTAATACTAGATAAAAATGACAATATTACTTATTACTATCTCTGAATATTATTTGCCTTATTTACTAATATTATCACTTGTTTTTGTTTGTAATGTTATCACTTATTGATCGTTGATACTTGATTTTGTGAATGCTGGTTGACCAGTAATTGGCAACTGTATAAGTCCAGGACTGTAAAACTGTATACTTAAGATATGTTGTACACAGAAGCTGTTGGTGAACCTATTTTAATAAAAAATATTATAAATGTGAAATTTTGTAGTTTGTTATTCAATCATCCATAACAGCTGTGTGGGTTTAGATGTTGACACGGATAGTTTATAACCGGGATTATTCCAGTGACTCCACACAACGAAGATGCAGGCAGAACCTGGTAATTTAATAGTATGACAGAATTTACACTATCCTTTGACCAATTTAATAAATATTATCAGTTTCTGAAGTGAATAATTAAAGTTTAGGAGTTACTTGTTTTAAAAATAGAATTTTTGGTGCTACATTTCCTAAAGTTTGATTAATTACCTAGACAAATAATCGAATCAGAAACAGAAGGTAGGTTAGGTTAGGTCGATAGGTTATAAGAGAACAGTAATATTTATGTTAATGTGTAAGAGATAGGTAAACAAAGGCACTCACATTCTAATAGAGACTGCAGTGTTCACAAACGCAGGTACAAGTATGAACGCCAGCGTCCACCCGAACTCCATCATCTTTTGGGCTATGGAGTACCTCACAGCGATGTTTATATCCAAACCCAAGTCCACTAAATGACCAACAATTGCCACCATGTACATAAAAAGATCTAAGTTTGTTACGGTTATTTTGCTAGGCATTCGATCCGGTTCATCGTAGGAACGCTCATTTTGGAGCAATTCACGGACCTTTTTAGTCATTTTGGCAGTTTTACAAGCCCTTCTTTAATTATTAAAAATTCACCAATACATCATAAAGATTTAAAGAACAACAAACAACTGAAACAACAAACGCGCGTTTTTTTGACAGGGAACCAGGAATGCTCAACATGATAATGCACGGCACGAGAACGCACGACATTGGAACGTACGTGTTTTGAATTCCAATGACGTACATTATCATGTCGCGCATTCTCGGCCTGGACAAAGATTGTCCGGCTCGATAATGTACAGCACGAGAATTGGAATCAAAACAAACTGTGACGTCACATTAAAAAAGTAAAAAGCCATGTGACACTAGGGACGGGTGATACACAGATTTTATTGATTTTGATTGATTAGGGATTGATTTTGTTCCATTTGAAGTATGGTTGACGTTCAATCGTATACTAACTAAAGTAATCTGTGAATTTTTCGTGTATTTATGTTAAGTTTGGTTTGTTTGGAACTTTATAAACGCATTTTGGGTTTTCTTGTTGAGTTCTGGTTGTAAGGCACCCTCCTACAGCTAAATTAGGAAGCGAAAATGGTCCTGATATGGGATGGAAGAAAACAAAAGATAATGAAATACCTATCAGCAACGTGCATGCGTTTTCAACAAGAAATGATATTTGATTGGTGATCTTTGAGATGTTGCAACATGTTTGGCAAGTAAGTACATAAGCTATTACAAATTACAACATCATTGGTGTACCTAAGTACCTACTACGGAAGTTTGAATAACAGCATTACAACAATTTCTCCATGAGCAACCAGGGCTCTTACTATGAGCTCCTTACTAACCCACCTCAATAGCATTATTCTCGAAGATTCTTTCCGTAACTTCAAATCGTCTCAATTTATGGTACCATAAGATTATCAGTGTGTAAATTATTAGAGCTCTTTATCTGGGGGCTGTCAGTTTGGTCCCTTTGGCTTTGTTTGTGAAGTAATTAGTCAAACCTTGTAGGTACTCTATATTATGTATGTAGGTCCTTACTATCTGATAAATAAATACCTATCCACAAAACATTCCTACATATTACCTACAAACACCAGCTGGCAGCTGTGGAGACAGTGACAAGATCTACAACATAACACATAGCTATTAAAGTAAACTAGGAATTTTGTACCAGGTAAGTACCTTTAGCTGCCATCATAATAACTTTCTAATTAATCTTTTTTATTTTAGATTATCACTGCGATTGTAAGATGTGTGAGACTCACACTTGATGGAGATAATTATAAAAGCAATGAAATATTTGCCCCGAACATAGTCCATAC
This sequence comes from Eugnorisma glareosa, assembly GCA_947578425.1. Classification (NCBI taxonomy): domain Eukaryota; kingdom Metazoa; phylum Arthropoda; class Insecta; order Lepidoptera; family Noctuidae; genus Eugnorisma; species Eugnorisma glareosa. The sequence goes on from OX387967.1 coordinate 1,072,691, forward strand.
CACTATTATGTTGCTGCTTGCTGCTCAAGAGGACCACAAGCCTGACATAGAATTCCATTACATTATATTATTATATATTATATGGTTTCATCGCAGAAGAAAAAACTCATTAGTAATAAGTTAATTGGTTATACCTAGTCAAAGCTGCCCTGAATTACATACCTAACTGCTAAGGCAAAAGAAATACCTACTATGAAATAAATTCAAGAATAAGATCAGCGAACAGGACCAAATAGTACCTAATTTGCTAAACTAAATTATGGGCGGAACCAGAGTTTAGAAGATTAAGTGTGGAGACAGTATGAAAGTGGCAAAGTAAAATATTATCGGGATAGCATTATAGTTAGTGCTCTATGAATGCTAAAGCTTATCTCTCTATCTAAAATAATCTAAAAAACCAACTAGGTAATACTTTTATTTTTGATCCATGACAGATAAATAGCCTTTAAAATAGTAGGTTTCACCTACTAATTGTTTGTTACATAATTTTATTTGTAATTAAGTTGAAGAAATAGGTAATTTATATGATGATCATTGTTTTAATATAAATTTAACATTTAATTAAATTAATTATATATTTAATTTCATTGTCTTTTTTTCACTCTTCCTTGTCTGTAGTAGGTATGTCCTGCAGGATAGTCCTTTCCCTTGTTCTCCACACAGATCCCGCGACCATACATAAATCATCTCTTGATCTCTATTCGTAGCTTGCTTCTTTCCATGATACCTAACAGTAAAATTAAATAAACAATAATGCAGTATAAATATTATCATCATCATATCAGTCATAGGAAGTCCACTATTGAACATGGGCCTCCTAATTATAATAGTTTATACTTATTTAACTAAGTAAGAAAGACGAATTTAACCACTAGACCTTGTGGTGCACCTTGGCGGAGGCCTATGTCAATCACTGACTGCAATTATGATGATGATGAACCATTAGCTATTTTTATTGGATCATCAAATCAAATTAACAGCTTCCATTGTGATCAGTGTTTGGCTCGCGATCCGAGGTTCTGGATTCGATTACCTGTGGGGAGGACACTGTCTCACAAAAATGTCTTTACGGGACTGTTCCAAGTTTAGTTAGAGCATTGCAGGTTAAAATCACCTGATTGTTTAGAAAGTAGGTAAGTTGATTCCGTACTTCGGATTCGGAGGGCTCATTACTGTCGGTCCTGGTTATTTTCTACACGATGTAGACGAAAAAGAGCCACAGTATTTCCTAGTTTTAATGCATGTTATCATCTCGCTGAAGTCAAAACCAGATTTCATTTGATGAGGTTTTGCTAACGGTATCACTATCT